>CM029549.1:44768953-44886453 GCA_017141385.1 Sogatella furcifera | reverse complement strand
AATGAAACGAAGGAATCCAGAGCCTTGATAAACCACTCAGTGTTCCAAAATGTATACAGGCAATGAATGATGAAATAGTTTCAATAAAGTTGTACTGTTTTGATTTTCAACGGTTTTCCGTAATTTTTTAAATGCTATTCGTTTTCATTTCCATTGTGATTTCGAAAATAAATTTTTTGGAACATTCGTAGATAAACGCTGTTTAAGAAATTGCATGCAAGAGCCGAAAGTGAAAATAAAAAGAAACAATCGATCTGGATTGAGACATTGTTGATTGATTGATCTATTTTGATTACTTCGCCTTTACAAAGAAGTAGAACTTGGCAAAAATTGAAGAAATTTATTATGAAAGTGGTAAAATTGAAAGCCGATGAAAACCAATATTTATTCGAATGAAGAGTGACAGCTCTACGTGAATAATTGAAGAAGGGACTGCTAACAAGAAAGGTCAAAGCAGAATTTGAAAATTGATCAGCCGATGAGAGATTTTCGGTTAGATTGGAGCCTCCAGTTGAGGGGACGGGGGGAAGGGGTGAGAATCAAATAATAATAATTGAAATCTTAAACCCCTCATTCACGCTTCACGAATGAAATCATCATAGACTGACTGAGGCAGCGAAATGAAACGTAATACAGCAGACGCTAACAAAAGTGACGGTTGGGAGATGATTGTTATCAACGATCAGCTCTGTTAGGACAGTCGACGAGCGGTCTGCGGGAGAATTTTAAGTTGAGAACGACTTCGGCTAACAGTTCCGCTCTAGTAGACCGCTATCAGACTGTCCTGACAGAGTGATAGAGAGAATGATAGACATTTGCCAAACGCCAGTTTCGGTGGCATCCACTATAGCAATGAGGCTTGGGAAAGATGAGATGCACTGACAAAAAGTGAAAGATAGAGAGAGTGAGAGAGAGAGAGAAAAAGAGAGAGAGAGTAGGAGAGAGAGAGACTATGTAATTGGAGTAGATGCGAATAGATTAGATTTGTATTCTGGGAATTAGTGCCTATCTATAGTCTGTCCAAGCGAAGAAGACACTCTGGCAAGATGAGAAAATGACTAGAGCTCGGTCAATTTTGGTTCAAAAACTATCAATTTTCTCAAATTGTTGGAAAAAAATTTGATCTACAATTTGAGATCAAATTTATAATTCTTGTACTAATATTGACCAAGCTGGAGTCATTTTCCTATCTTGCCAGAGGGTCTACTTTGCTTGGACAGACTGTATCTACCGGTTGTCAGGGTGACAGACAAATTATCAATAGCTTTGTCTCACTTTGCTCCAATGTCAAGCAATGGGACAAAACACCCTTTCAATCAATAAAAAAATAAACATTCTTGCATTGATTTTTATTTCTGGCCTACTTTAAGTTGTGAGGATTCTATTATTGTCTCACAAGAAACGTTTAGTTTCATTGGTTTTTCAATTTTATTCATTATTTTCTCAAATGAATGATTGAATAAAATACCATCTACTGCATACCTATGTGACTTGATCAAAACTTTCAATTAATGAAAATCTAAGTACCCTTTTAAAATATTCTTATTTTACATAACATGTTTCGCATTCTAGGACCATTTTCGAATGCGATTAAAATGTATTAAATTTGTTTGAATTTGAAAATGGCTCTAGAACGTTGAAACATGTTCAAACAAACCGAACACAAACACAAACACACCACTGACACAAACACAACACACCAGACCTGAGCCAGCCAGGTCACACGAATATTATTATTATTACCACTAACCAAACACAAACACAACACAAACTGAACACGACCCAAACACAAACTGAACACAAACCAAACATGAACTGAACACAAACACAAACTGAACATAAACTGAGCACAAACCAAACACAAACACAACACGAACCAAACACAAACCGATCATGAACAGAACATGATAAGAATATGAACCAAACATGAATGGAACACAAACCGAGTCTGTTCGTGTTTGGTTTGTGTTTGGTTCATGTTCGGTTTGTGTTTGGTTTGTGTTGTGTTCGTGATTGTTTGTGTTCAATGCAAACACGAAAGAAGAGTGAAGGAGAAGAAGAAAAAGAAGAAGAAGAAGAAGAAGAAGAAGAAGAAGAAGAAGAAGAAAAACAACAAAAAGAGGAGGAAGAAGAAGAAGAAGAAGAAGAAGAAGAAGAAGAAGAAAAACAAGAAAAAGAGGAAGAAGAAAAACAAATGAAACGAAGGAATCCAGAGCCTTGATAAACCACTCAGTGTTCCAAAATGTATGCAGGCAATGAATGATGAAATAGTTTCAATAAAGTTGTACTGTTTTGATTTTCAACGGTTTTCCGTAATTTTTTAAATGCTATTCGTTTTCATTTCCATTGTGATTTCGAAAATAAATTTTTTGGAACATTCGTAGATAAACGCTGTTTAAGAAATTGCATGCAAGAGCCGAAAGTGAAAATAAAAAGAAACAATCGATCTGGATTGAGACATTGTTGATTGATTGATCTATTTTGATTACTTCGCCTTTACAAAGAAGTAGAACTTGGCAAAAATTGAAGAAATTTATTATGAAAGTGGTAAAATTGAAAGCCGATGAAAACCAATATTTATTCGAATGAAGAGTGACAGCTCTACGTGAATAATTGAAGAAGGGACTGCTAACAAGAAAGGTCAAAGCAGAATTTGAAAATTGATCAGCCGATGAGAGATTTTCGGTTAGATTGAAGCCTCCAGTTGACGGGACGGGGGGAAGGGGTGAGAATCAAATAATAATAATTGAAATCTTAAACCCCTCATTCACGCTTCACGAATGAAATCATCATAGACTGACTGAGGCAGCGAAATGAAACGTAATACAGCAGACGCTAACAAAAGTGACGGTTGGGAGATGATTGTTATCAACGATCAGCTCTGTTAGGACAGTCGACGAGCGGTCTGCGGGAGAATTTTGAGTTGAGAACGACTTCGGCTAACAGTTCCGCTCTAGTAGACCGCTATCAGACTGTCCTGACAGAGTGATAGAGAGAATGATAGACATTTGCCAAACGCCAGTTTGGGTGGCATCCACTATAGCAATGATGCTTGGGAAAGATGAGATGCACTGACAAAAAGTGAAAGATAGAGAGAGTGAGAGAGAGAGAGAGAGAGAGAGAGAGAGAAAGAGGGAGAGTAGGAGAGAGAGACTATGTAATTGGAGTAGATGCGAATAGATTAGATTTGTATTCTGGGAATTAGTGCCTATCCATAGTCTGTCCAAGCAAAGAAGACACTCTGGCAAGATGAGAAAATGACTAGAGCTCGGTCAATTTTGGTTCAAAAACTATCAATTTTATCTCAAATTGTTGGAAACAATTTGATCTACAATTTGAGATCAAATTTATAATTCTTGTACAAATATTGACCAAGCTGGAGTCATTTTCCTATCTTGCCAGAGGGTCTTCTTTGCTTGGACAGACTATATCTACCGGTTGTCAGGGTGACAGACAAATTATCAATAGCTTTGTCTCACTTTGCTCCAATGTCAAGCAATGGGACAAAACACCCTTTCAATCAATAAATCAATCAACATTCTTGCATTGATTTTTTATTTCTGGCCTACTTTAAGTTGTGAGGATTCTATTATTGTCTCACAAGAAACGTTTAGTTTCATTAATTTTTCAATTTTATTCATTATTTTCTCAAATGAATGATTGAATAAAATACCATCTACTGCATACCTTTGTGACTTGTTCAAAACTTTCAATTAATGAAAATCTAAGTACCCTTTTTAAAATATTCTTATTTTACATAACATGTTTCGGCATTCTAGGACCATTTTCGAATGCGATTAAAATGTATTAAATTTGTTTGAATTTGAAAATGGCTCTAGAACGTTGAAACATGTTATGCAAAATAAGAATATTATAAAAAGGGTACTTTGATTTTCATTAATTGAAAGTTTTGATAAATACAGTATCCCTAAGAAAAATATTAGTACTATGTGACTTGTTATGACTCAATAAATTTATTCTCTCAAATAATATTCTCACAAGATCACGAGTCTCACAAGAGGAATCAGAATGAGAAATGTAAAAAATATTAGGTAGTTTAAGCTCTATAAAGATGTATTTATAGAGCCCTAGTAGCCTAGTTATTATGAAATAATTGAAATTAAAGTTGTATGTAAAGGTGCACTACCATAATCGTAATATGAAATTATCATTTGAAAGGTAGCCTGGATACAAGGCAAAGCAATGGAAGGTTGTGAAGCTGTGTACTAAGTAATCCTATAAAGTCTAAAGTTTACATCCACTGACAGTTCAATTGTTCACAGCTGATCGTCCAACAGCTGAATGTCCAACAGCTGATTTGGACTGCCGGTTTCCCCATCCACTTACAGTTCTTGACTGTCACAGTCCGAACTGACAGTGGATATGAACCTTGTGGATTTTAGGAATGAGGACAAGATTTTAAATTATTACATTTTTGTTTTCAAAGTTCTAAATTATACACACCAATAATAATTGTAATATGGGAGCAATACTGAAACATTTCATACTGAGTTTGTGAAGTATGAAAAATATATCCAATTTATGGCAAAAATGTTTGAAATTAACAGGAAAAATAAAATGTATAATACCGTACATTGGAGAAATTATATTTTCACCAAATATGATAATTTATTGGAATTTTTCAATCAAGCAGGCCTAATGTGATCTGCAAATCAAAAAATTATTCTTATCTGGTCTCATTATAGAACTTACCTATATTAATAATATTAATATCAATAATTGGATTTGTAGTTTTGGTTAAAGAAATTGTAATTTGTATGCCTGATAATGAGTCAAGAAAAATATCTTTAACATCAATCAAGATTTTTTTATTCTTTTAAGCATTCAGTTGTGTATTTTTCAACAATAAGCTGCTATCTAGTCTGGTGACTAATGAGCAACTTTTTCTGACCTCAGGTCTCTATGAAGATCACTGTTTCTGATGTACCAAAAGGTGCACCAACAATGTTTATGTCAGTACCTTATTTTGGAAGCATTGAATGACTTTGATATTGCTGTCTTTGGTACACCCCCATAATTGTATACCATACGTCCACACTGGCTTTAGGATTTGTTTGTACAGAAGTACTTTGTTTGGAATTGAAAGGGTGGAGTTCCTTCCAATCAGCCAACATAGTCTCTTGTATTTTATTCCTAGCTCCTCTCTCTTCTTCTTTACATGGACCTTCCAGCAAAGCTTTGCATCTAAGGTAATACCTAGGTACTTAGCATCATTGGCAAATGGTACAATCTGATTATTAATAACTATTGGTATAGGTTCAGCCCTCTTATTGGTGAAATTGATGTGAACCGATTTTGCTCCATTGAGTTTAATCTTCCATTTTGTTGTCCAATCTTGTATTTTTCCAAGAGATCTTTGAAGTTTTGCTGTGGCACTTTCAATCTTGGAATCTATAGCTAATATTGTTGTGTCGTCTGCAAATGTTGCTATTGTATTATTCTCAAGACATGGTAGATCACTTGTGAACAGAAGATAGAGAATCGGCCCCAAAACACCCCCCTGTGGTACTCCTGCCTATATTTCTCCAAGTCCAGTATAAGCATCTTCATGTTTGACTCTGAAGTACCATCCAGTTAAATACGAAAGTAAAATGTCTGTGAACTGCCTTGGAGAAACTTTTTCATCTTACAAATCAGTCCTTCATGCCATACTCTATCAAAAGCTTGACTTACATCCAGAAATGATGCAAAACAAACTTTTTTCTCTTTAAGACTTCTCTATTATATTTACCATTCTGTGTACCTGATCAATTGTTGAATGTTTTTTCCTAAAGCCAAATTGATGATCATCTATCAATTTTTTCTTTCAATAATAGGTGTCAGCCTTTTAAGGAATATTCTTTCAAATAGCTTGGACATTACTGGAAGCAAGGATATTGGCCGGTATGATGAGATGTTGTGGGGTTCTTTCAGGTTTTTGAATCATTATCACTTCTGCTACCTTCCATATACTGTACACCTACTTAAATAACTTAGTACCTAGTAAAAATCAAGTTATTGCCCATTATATTATTATTATTATATTATAGTATTATTATTTATTATATTTAAACATTTTTCTTTATTTTAAGGTGAATTTTAGTTGTATTAGAGAGCTATTTCTTCTAACAATGTTTCTCGAAAGAGGTGGATTCAAAATAAATTATAAAAATAAGAGGAACGAGAACTTTATTTATTTAGCCTTGCTCTAGAAAAAACAAGCTTTTCCATGAAACATGAAAGACAGAAAAATCAATCAGTCTATGTTTTCTGTCAAGTGAATGTATCGACACATCGATATATCGGAATCGATGATGTGGTTTCAAGTCGGTGTGGATGATCGAGGTTTCAAGTCGAGAGTCGATAGCCTGTTTTGATATCGATGTGGGGGAGCCACTGATACCAACATGACAAAGTTAATTACACGTTCAAGTCAAGCAAATTTATTCCTCAAATCATATTCACTAAACTATTTTTTCATGAAATTAAATTCAATCAACATGTTGAGATCAATTTATTCTTATTTTGAACAATTTCCATTGGAGATTAGCAAGATTAACGCTTCCTTCCAGTTCCACCTGCTATCACCAAGGCAGTCGCGCCTCGCGTAATCGCCATTTTCAGTTTTCACCGGTGGAATACCCGGACAGTGAATGATAATTTACTAGATTTTACTAAAGTCATGGTCTTCTTCAAGAAAAAGAAGTGTTTCCAACGATTTTAGAGGTAATTTAAATCCTATTTTTCCATTCATACTTTGTAGCAATAAGTCATGGTTTTGTGATAACACTGCAAAATATGTCAGCATGCTCTCTCTCCACTCGTGATGTGTCAGTTCCTGCCTTTTAATTATTTTTCAAGGTTTCGATTATTGCTTGAAAGTACATAAAATGCTTTTTTACTCATTGATCCAATTGTAAATTGATATGAATCTTAATAATTCCTTAAATTATGAAATTTTTAGATCTTGCCTCACATTACCTCGTGCTCCTTGGCCTCATTTACGATAGCCTAGTAATGTTGAATTTCTTGTTCTTCTTTCCGTGTCTTGTCTACCAATAAACAATCCAATTTCGTGAATCAACAATGTTGCTTCTATTAAAATTTTTGATGTCGTGGTCCAATTTTGAATGTTTTTTCAAGCATTTTATTGATAATTGCGAAATGTTGACTTACGAATAACTTGTAAATTTTGGAGGTTGGGTTAGCCATTGTATTGATTGTTGATGTAGTTGATCGATAAGTTTTGAACGTTAAAACCTTTTTGTTATGAGAAATTTTAATCTTTACTATAATTTTTCCCTGAAAAATGAAAGAAAACATTATTTTCATAAGAAAAACGCGTTCGCAATAAATTTTACTTGATGAAAATAACCTATTTCTTAACCTCTAATCATAGTATGATTCCATAAGTTAGTTGTTCTGGTACAAATAAACTAAGTATAACACTCTTATGAAAAAGAGAAATCACCCAAAGAAGTAAATTTTATTACATTTATAAACATTTGGTTAACACAGTGCAAGGTTTTAGCATTACTTTAATGAATTTCGAGCTAGATTTCAGTTGAAAAATTAACGTTTTATTCAATAAGTAGTACTGTATCATACTCATGTCCAGTAACTCAAGTTATTAACTTGGAAAGTCTATTGAAATTCTTAATGAAGTCTACTTTAATGATTTATTAATATTTTTCAAGCTGATAAATGTAGGCTATGCTGTTATAATGATTTATTAACTTATTGATGGTATTTTGCCGCTAAATTGCTACGACAACTTAACTTACTTCATTACTGCATTTATTGGTATTTATTCACATTTTAAAACTAATTCTGATCTACATTCAGATTTTAAGAAGTATAATGATGGATATCTAGATTTTTGACTACCCTAAAGGCCTATTAATACTAACTTGGAATTATACAATTAAGCTTATTCACTTTCTAAAAATTTATTTTTCTCTTTGCTTTCAAATTCAATCAATTTTTGTTTATTTTGTTGAAAACTTTTATTTGAAAGTTCTTCTGATTGAGAATGTGGACTTACCTGAATTCATTTATAGATTACTTTAGTGACTTGAGTCTTTCATTTATTGATGGAAAACTGATAGGTTAGGTAACGAAAATACGGCGCTTCCGTCTGTTCCTTGTACGCTCCAATTTCTGTGATGTACCGTAGTGTCTAAGTTAGTCATAATAAGTTGTATAGAATAATTGAAACAGGTGACTCAACTTTTTTGGAATATTTGTAACTCTATTCTCTAGTCAGCTGACAGTTATGCAGACTATTTGCGGACGTCAATTGCTGGAACGCACAAGGAACAGACGAAACTAACAAATCTTTTGATCTGCAATGTATCTATTACAAAAAGTAAAAGACTTTTCTAATAGTAAAAGTAAGTAACTTTTTCTTAGACTATTTCGCTTTTCTACACCGCTTTCAGACTATCCTTGAGAGCTGAGCTTTAATAACATACTTTTGCCAACTTAAGTTGATATCTCCTACAGCTGCCAGTCTCTTCCAAGCAAGTTGTTAATCATTTGACTCGAGTGAAAGCCGTGGTATTTCAATAATAGGTTTAATCAACAATAAAGTGTAATTTATTAATTGAAAAATAAATAAAAATCAAACACCCTTTAAAAAACTTTAAAATTATTAAAACACAGACATGTTTCGGCACATTAGGCCATTATCAATATGGATAAAATAGTGAAATAAGTAAACAAGATTAAAAATTAAAAATACAGGTCTAAATAATATCATATGATTTCAATTGAAAGCATATGTTATAACTCCTATTTACACCAAAATCTAGGTTTTTAAATTTTTTTCAAAAATTGGATTATATTATTAAAATTATCTTCATTTATTATTTTGTTGCCATTTAACTTTTTTCCTTTGTATATTTGAAATTCTTCTTTTACATTCAATTTCATATTTTTGTTTCCAAAGTTCAATATTATCATGTTCGTTTTTATATCTCTGTAATTTATTATTATTATGGTATTGCATTCATTCATATCTTCTCTCAACACTATCTTATCTTTGTTGGCATGTTATCTGTTGATTCCGATAAGGATGAATGAATTACTACAGTTTCGTACGCATGATTCATTGATTAAATATTTATATTGCTGTCGACTCTACAAGAGTCATTCATTCCAAATATTATATTTTAGTCATTAGTCTAGTTTACAGCTCCCTGATTCACCTAAAGTATTAGTGTGTAAATGAAATAAATCTAATCAAGTTATCACATAACCTTTAATAATTAGTGACGAAATAGCTTCTCACAAGCATTTGCTGATCATTAATTGTTGGGTAACCCTTGAAGAATATAGACTACGCTGAATCTTGATAATATGAGTATGTATTTCGATTTCCATGTTGTATAATTATGCATGTGGAGTTCAATTCTTTTCAAGTGGCTGATGGTAAACCTCAGCTCTGTTGGGACAGTCTGCAAACGATATGCAAAAGTGTTTCGGTTAACAACCCCATTTTCACACATTAACTCTTGCAGAACGCTTGCGGACAGTCCTAATAGAACTGAGTTTGGATAAATCATTCTCCATCCGACAAATTGTCCTTACTGTGGCTAGCTGCATTCTATGGTATTGTAATAGTTTAATCATGTATGTAAACAATGATTCTTCATATTTATCAGCTTTCGATTATGTCATTGTATAGTATTCACATAAATTGTAATATCACGTGGTGTGTATAGCTCAATAGCTGACGCCAAGAAGTTGAGCAATTTCGTCTGCTCCTTGTGCGCTCCAACAGCTGATGTTGTAAATTGAAGTTGTCATCTAGCTATGTAGGCTATATATATATAGATGATGTTTATGAAATAAAAAATAATAATAGATGCTTTACGTAAGCTGTTTGGTTGTTAAAGTAACGTTCAAGAGACAGACGAAACCGCCCAACTTTTTGGCGTCAGGTTAGCTATACACGGTTCAATTTACTTTGAAGATGTAAAACCCATGAAGAAACACAAGGTGTCTTGAATTGGAATTTCTAGTATAATTCGTTATTGATGAAAAGCATTTAAATTGTGAATTGATTTGAAAACTATAATTTCGATTAGTAGATTTAAATACGGTAAGTTACCTATAAATCAGATTGTTAGATTAGAATACCTGTAGGCCTAAATTCAATTTTTAGATTTTAATACCTAAAAATTCGTTATCAATATTTGAATAGATAGCCACCTATAAATTCGATTTTTATTGTACATCTAAAATGAATATATTAGTATAGGTTCCTTTGAATCTGATTGTTATATTTTTTTATCCCCATCTCCTTTAGAGACCTTGACCTGAAGCAGTCTGTGTTATTTCATTAGCCTATCATATTCGTTCTTGAGAGATTGCTATTGAGATTGCTAGTGTTTCATTTTGAAAATAAATTTTTTAAAAATTTCACAGTTGTTACAATATTATAATGAGTCAGGTGTAAATTTCATTCATTTTTGTTTTCAGACAGTTTGAGTGGAGCGAGGTAGAATCGGCGGCAGTTTAGCATCCGTTGGTCCGCCTATGTGCGGAACATTGTCAAAAGCGGAAGAGCGAGGAGCAACAAACATCTCCTCTTCCTCCTCTACAGCCTCCTCCTCCTCCTCCGCCTCCAACTTGACTCCTGGAGGAGGCCTCTCCTCCTCCTCCTCACCGGCTAGCAGGCTGCAGCAGTTTGGCGTTGGTAGCAGCAGCGGAAGAATGCCGGCATCAAGTAGCGACGATCCAGTCAGCAATGCGCTGCATATGTCGTTGCTAGCTAACAAGGTTAGTTGTTGATCGATTTAAGTTTCTAAATTAGTTTGAAATTGATTAGTGACGTTGTAATTTGTGAATTTGAGCCCTGTTGGTGACGTGGACCTATAGTCTAGTCGTGCAAATTAGACATTCTGGTAATATGGTATGACTCCAGTGTGGTCAATGTTGGTTCAAGAATTATAAATTGGGCTTCAAATTTTAGAAAACAAAATATTGAAACAACATTCTGTTTCCTACAATTTGGGACCAAATTTCTTATTTTTGAACCAATATTGACTGAACAGCAGTCATTTCCCCATCTTGCCAGATCGACCAGACTATAAACTGTAATTCCCGTCTGATGCCATTAGAACTAAATGCAGTCAATAGAGGATATTGAAAATGAAAATAGAATATTTAGTATCATTATCTGTATCATTATCTGTATCATTATCTGTATCATTATCAGTATCTGTACTCCCTACAAGGGTTTACAGATCATACTGGAGATTCAAAATCATTTATTGTTAGAAAAAATTGAAATGTTACAACAACGTCAATATATAATCAAGATTTATGACTGTTTTTTATTTACTTTTATGTGATATCTGTACGCAAGGCTACAGTGTGGCATACATATTGACATGTATATAAATAATCATGATACTGATTAATAGAGGCTTATGACAGTTCTCCATTACTGTCTTTTTACATTTTGTTTATTTGTATAGCCTACAGAGTGTCTCACTCTGAATGTGCAATACTTCTCAGGCTGGTTCCTTCCCCAAGTAGAGAAAAAAGTTTTCATTGGACATACCCCCAAAAACGGCGTTTCATCTAGATAATGGCGAAAAATTGAAATTTTCAAAAATATATAGGCTACATAATTTTATTTATATATTTTCAGAGGTTTTATGCAGCACTGGCGGTTCGTGCCCATGAAACAGGTATCTTTTACTGTACAGCACAGCACTCCACCTGTTTTGTGGGCACGAGCCGCCAGTGTTATTCAGATACAAACATAATCATTTCCCAAGTAGAATTAAATGAAACCAGTTTGAAGTTTGTAACTTGAACGGTTTTTAGATAATAGAAAAAATATTCTGAAAGTTACCATTTTTCAACAATTACCAATTCCCAAACATAATCATTTCCCAAGTAGAATTAAATGAAACCAGTTTGAAGTTTGTAACTTGAACGGATTTTAGATAATAGAAAAAATATTCTGAAAGTTACCATTTTTCAACAATTATCAATTCCCAAACATAATCATTTCCCAAGTAGAATTAAATGAAACCAGTTTGAAGTTTGTAACTTGAACGGTTTTTAGATAATAGAAAAAATATTCTGAAAGTTACCATTTTTCAACAATTGCCAATGGAAATGTTTTCTCCTCTTGGGGAAAGGAATCAACCCGAGAAATATTGCACAAATTCCCCCTGAAATACTCTCAATATTGGCACTGTTTTTAATTTATACCCTCAATATTGACACTGTTTTTAATTTATATATAGATGTTCATGAATAAATATTGTTTTCAATTCAATCTAATGTTTGATTGTTTTGTGCACAGTGTTCGACGCTGAAATGCAACTCGAACGGCAGTGATGCTGGCGAGGGAGGAAGCGGCGGGGCATCCCTGGACAATAAGTTGGTTGCCTCCACCAAGCGCGTGCTTTTGACTGAAATTGCGTTTGAAAAGTGCAACAGCTACACGTCCACCGTTTTGGATACGCTCAAGTCGCGCTACATTGTGCTAAATACAAACGATGCCAGTGCGGCCGCGTCTAGTAACGGTGGTGGGGGTAAAGTGAGTGAGCAAGTGAAAAAGACAAAAGTGGCGAGTGAGGGGGGTGCGAAAGTGAGCGGTGAAGATGGACTGCCGAAGCCGAAGATTGTGCTGTGGTCGGCGGATAGTGTGCAGCTGGGATGGCAGGGCAGTGCGCCCGTTGGTGCCGGCATGGTCAATCTCAGGAACACGTGCTACCTCAATTCGACACTGCAGGTGAGCTACATTCACAATATACAAGCAATATTTCTAATTTGATACAAGATACAAGTAGATTTACAGAAATTTTAGTATATAAAAACAATAATATATTATCTAAATCAGGAATTGTGGTTTGAAATTGAGGAGGATTGTTATCCAGGCGGTAGGCGATATCGTCTACACGTTTTGCGCTCCAATGTTTTTATTCAGCTATGCCTATACCCTATTCTAGATCACTTGAGACGAAATAAAGAAACTTTTTGCATGTACAGGTAGCTATTTTTGTTTGAGCTTGAGGAAAAGCCAAGAACTGTGATTGGCTACAGCTGATCGACTGCGGCCGACCGTCGTAAGAAGTAATACCTCCTTTACCCGCACACACGCGCAAAAAGTTTGTTCATTTCGTCTCGAGTGATCGCGAATAGGGTATAGATGATGTTTTTTGAAATGAAAAGAGACAATAGATGCTTGTATTTCTCTTGTACGTGATGTAACATACTAACAACTGACACTTTGAGTTACTTTGTTTCGTAACAATTGTTGATCTTGACTAGAGTTTAAACTAGAAATTGTGATGTTTCTAAAACTGACAGACTGATCTGAAATTGATTAAATAAATTAACTGAGGAGTGAAACTGAAAATAACTAATATAAATGATATTTTACAATTGGCTATTCTATGTTCGTATTACAAATTCTTGAGTTAATGAAATTAATTTATTTATTCACTTACGTAATGCATCCATTGTCTTTTTTTATTACAAAACATCATCTAGACATAACTGTAATTTCCAACATCAGCTGTTGGAGTGCAAAAGGAGCAGACAAAATCTCCTACTTGCGACTTTCCATCTGCTGTTACTTTAGAGCTGGCATCAATAATTGAGGCGGTTGTCGTTGGAGATAAACTTTTATTAATGCTCAGCTCTGTCAGGACATACTGAATATGTTTTCGAGAGTGAATTAGTCTAGGATATATCTGTGTTATCTCTTTCCTATGTACTCTCGCAGACAGCTCGCCGATTGTCCTAACAGAGCTGAGAATCTATAACAGTCATTCACCAACCACCTTAATTTTTGGCGTCTTATATAGTAGCTTTGTGTAAGACAAACCTCAGCCAACTCCCATATCCATAAGATTTGTATTCACATTGAAAATAATAATGTAATAAAACTTCAAATGTATAATTTATCTATGCTAGGGGCGTGTCTTATAAACATTTACAATCCACAATTACTCATAATTCGTAAATTCTATTGGTGTTTCTTTCTCATAAACGTTCCTCATAGTTCGGAAATTTTACAATCACAGCTGGCTAGTTGCTATGACATGAGAAAACCAAAACTTTGCTTCCAATGCAATGATTTGATGAATAAATTTGTATAGTATTATGAATATTAAAATCGATTATTATTTTTATTGTGAAATTTGAATATAGAGATCATTTTTGTCGCTAAAATAATATCATAACCTACAAAGCAAATTGTAATATGAAACCTTGAAGTCGGTCATTGATGTATTTTCAGCGTCTCCAATTGGGGCAACAGCTGATTCAAAATTTGAAACATTGTAAATTGAATGTTTTATTGGTGAATCTACAATCTCTGTAACTTGATTTTTTCTTCAGAAAAACAAGCTGTAGGGTGAAAGTTTATGAAACATTTTTGTTTGTTATAGCTGAATCCAACTGTATTTTGAAGTTGGCAACATTTGTTGTTAATACTCGGCTCTGTCAGGACAGTTTGAAAACGGTCTGCAAGAGCCCAAAGGTCGCTCTCGGCTCGGTTTGATCTCGAAGACCGCTCGACGACTGTCCTGACCTGAGCATTAATTACTCGCCAGAAGTCGGATTTCTCTCATAATTTATACGTTGCTTGTAACTAAGTTTTTAGCATTTGACGTGATTGTTTTCAATTTGTTGCAGGCTTTGTTTCATGTTCCTTCCTTTGTCAATTGGCTGTTGAATGACAAAACTCATGTGTCCAAGTGTCAGCTACTCAGTAAGTAGATTTTTCAATAGTTGAAATTGTTTTATTATAAATTGCCAAATATTTACTTCTGTTTCTTGTAAGCCTAAATCAATTTTATTTTTCCTATTTCCTCAATTCTATTACTGTACTTTCTCTCCTCCATGTCTTTTCTGAGGATATTGCTTTTTAGATTAGTATTTTTTGTTTTGTGGAGTAGTTTTAGCTTTGTCCCAACCTAACTTCATGTAAGTTGATCATAACGAAAGTCAGTAATCTCGGAAAGTTGCTGAATCTATTCAAAATCATTATGGAGTACATATAACGTTTGATAACATTGGTTTCACGAGTAGTGTGTAGGCTTGTAAATTTAGTCTTGTAAATTATCGTTGTTTTTATTCTTTTCCATGTCGCTTCAGCTATTTAGATCGTACCATGCTCTTTTTTATTCAAAGAGGAATCCCTCATTTGAATCTGTCGACGTCAAACCTTTCTATTGAAATAGAAAATTGGGGAGTAAGGTTTTGAATAAATTATATATCTTAACTTCAACTTGACCAAGTTATTCATTGTCAATCTTATCAATTGATCGTCTAGAAACCTTGGAACAAGTTTTTACAAGTCTGACACAAATTATAATATAGTCCGACCAAGCAAAGAAGAGCCTCCGGCAAGATGGGAAAATGACTCCATATTGGTCAATATATGCTTAAGAATCATAAATGTGGTTTCAATAGTAGATAAAATTGTTTCCTACAATTTGAGATGAAATTGATAATTTTTGAAGCAATATTGACCGAGCTGCAGTCATTTTCCCATCATGCCAGAGGCTCTTCTTTGCTTAGCCATACTATACATGTATTGGAATCAATGTGCTATTTTCCTGTAAGAGTGATCAACCTTCAATTATACTTCTAAGATCTAAGTATAGTTTTGATTTGTTTTGTGATTTATGTTTTTGGTAGTTTTAACTCTGTGGTTTGTTTGTTGCAGATGGTCTCACCCACTCGGAGTGTCTAATATGTGCAATGAAGTCAGTACTCATTGCTCACCGTAGTACAAATAATGCGATCAAGCCCCTTCAGATCTACTCGAAACTAAAACGTGAGTAGGATGTTATGAGCTATAGCTGTGCTAAAATTAGTTGTTTTACAATCTCTTTTAGTTACAATTGAAGAAGTAACTTCCACTGAGAAATTGGGTTGCAGTTTGAAATTATTTTTTGTCATTTTTATTTACTAATTTATGGAAAAAAATATTTTTCTATGAAATTGAACTATTTTGATATACAGTACGGTATAGAGTAATAATAAACTGTTGGGTGGAATCTAAACTTTTGATCCGCATTTAACGATTTGTAGGATCAAATCAATCAGCTTATTGACCTAAATAAGCTGATTTATGAAATATATCTTTTTGAATTGATGGATTTTGAACTGAAACTCATTGTTGAGAAATAAGATTTTAATTTTCGAAAGAGATTTGAACACAAGTATGCTGTAATCGAATATAGCTACAGTACTAACTATAATGGTTCAATCTTATTGTTCTTGCTGCATTATATGTATCCAGTTTATTGATGTGGTTTCCCAATACATATTTTATATAGTGGGGGCCACGAAAAAATATATCTTTTTTGCAATAAAGTCTAAATTGTTACTTAGATTCACATCATGAAATCTTACCTGTATATTGTTAATTTCTTACTAATAAACTCCTCTGGAAGAATTGTTTTTCTTTCAGAGAAATTATTATTATTATTATTATTATTATTATTGGATTGGGCTACATCGACCAATATCATTTTTGGAATCTAAAGAATATAATCTAGAATCATTGTATAAATAATTTTGTGACTCATTGTATTAGTGTAAAGGTTGTTAATGAAATAATCAGTTGAATTTGTGTGTTTAATGATGAATAATTTTTTTCTATGTTTTGATTTCAGTAATTTGTAAGCATTTTGTGCATGGTCAACAAGAAGATGCTCACGAGTTTCTACGCTACCTGATTGAAAGCATGGAGCGTTCCTACCTCAACGTAGTCGGAGGACTCAAGTGAGTGTAGCAGTTTATCATCTACAGTAATTGTATAGTCTGTACAAGCAAAGAAGATATTCTGGCAAGATGTAAAAATGTTATTTCGGTCAGTATTGCTTCAAAAATTATAAATTTGGTCTCGAATCGTATATCAGAATGTTTCCTACTATGTGAGACCAAATTCATAGTTCTAGAACCAATATTGACCGAGCTAGAGTCATTTCCCCATCTTGCCAGAATGTCTTCTTTGCTTTGACAGACTGTTATTTCACTTTTGTGAATTTTACTGAGGATCGCAATCTGTGATTGATTGCTCCTTCTATGTATTTGGTGGGAAAAGTGTATTATTATGTTTCTTGTTAAAGCTGTGAAAACCTTATCAAAGTGTGATTTTCTTTCAAAGCTTTTCATTGGCATTCGATGAAAATATCACTTTCAGTTATTATCTTGTTATAGGTCTATAATATTCTTTTTTATGATATTCGGTCGACTAAAGAAGACTTTCTGGTGCATTATTCTTTGATAAATATTTCCTTCAAGATACCTATTTTTCATAATGCCTCGTTTTTGACTGGTTTGTATTTTCATACAGAATTTTTGCAGCATTGAAAAACAGACATTTTGTCAGAATATCCCAGCTAACATAATACATGTTTCATGCTTGTAACTTGACATGTTTCCTGGCCAAATAATTCATATTGTTGAATGCTAATATTGATAACATTTTATAGAGAATATGATAAACTTATTCAACGATCAACTCCTGACAATCGAGTTTATTCTTCTTTCTTGAGGTGAATATTGAATCTGTTCTATATAAGCATAGTTAAATAGGTTCGTATTATTTTGTGTGTTTGCAGGCTTGATAGCTACAGTAAGGAGACAACTCCATTGAATCAGATATTCGGTGGTTACCTTCGTACTGAAGGTGAGTACCTTTCTTTGAATTCATACAGTTCTAATTTTACATAACCTTAACGATTTGTTTTGAAATTTTAATAGACTGCTCTTGTAATACTTGTTTATCCTACAGGAATTATTCGCCATTCGAATCCTATTTTGTATGTAATTGTGTATTTTCTTCAGCTTTAAATATGTCTAACAAGATGCGTTAAATTAGTTCTTGGTAAATTCGTTAATTATTTAACTTGAGGGAATTCGTTATTCAAAGTATATTGTGTAAATTGAGTATCTAGAACAAAACTGATTCTACGGTTTGCGTAAGTGATGATGAGTTATAACCTAACCTCTCTTTTTTAATTATTGAAATCGGAGCAAATTTCAATTCTTTGATACCCAGCTCTATTGTCTGGATATATTGAAAGCCACAGAGATGCATCAGATGAAACAGTGAAAATTATCTTAGTTATGTTAATTATCCATTGTCAGTTACCTTAATATCATGAATTGTTTAGTAATAAGAACTTGTATTGTTAGATCCACGTATGTCTCCTATTTGACTGAACTTTCTATGACAATAATTGTCTATGCTTCTCTTGTAACGGCCTATGACATGTATAAAACTAATGTATAAATTCAAAGTACATTATAACCAATAAAACTGGCGGTAGGCCAGTGTCAGTTATTCATGCTCAGCTATGTCAGTCGGACAGTCTAAAAACTGTTGTAAGAGCGAAAATATTTGCTGAGGGGTTGCACTCGACTCGATCTAGTCTAGCAGACCGCTCGCCGACTGTCCTGACAGAGCTGAGCATTAGAAGCAGTCATTCGCCAACCGCCATTTTTTGTACCAGAAATATAGCTGAAGCAAAAATGTTGTGCGGTTTCGTCGGTGTGTTTTACGTCGTATCTTTCATGCGTATCTTTATCGCATAACCTACTAACAGCTGATGTAAAGCATCTATTTATTGCCTCTTTTCATTTCAAAAATATTATCTAGGCATAGTTAAAAGACAACTCTAATTGCCAACATCAGCTGTTGGAGCGCAAATTTATTTATCGTTTAATTACATCACATTTTGAGTTACACTCATATTTGATTGGTGACTTGTCAAATTGCTACAACTAAACACAATAATTGATATTTCCAAAATTACAGTATAGATTTGTTCCAATCTAGAAATCGCAAAAGGAACTTTTTGGCATTAGCTTTATAGTCTGTCCAAGCAAAGAAAACCCTCTGGCAAGATGAGATAATGACTCCAGCCAGCTCGGTCAATATTGGTTTAAAAATTATTGATTTGGTTTCAATTGTAGAAACGATCTGATCTACAATTTGAGAACAGATCAATATTTTTTAACCAATATTGACCGAGCTGGAGTCATTTTCTCATCTTGCCAGAGAGTCTTCTTTGCTTGGACAGACTATACCAGAGACAGTACAATTTGTGTCACCGTTTAACTAATGATAATCGACGTTGTGTTGCAGTTACGTGTTTGGTGTGCGGCCACGTGTCGACCACTTTCCAGCACTTTGAAGATCTGCCGCTGGACATTAGGCAGGTGAGCTCGGTGGAGGCGGCGCTGGACACCTACTTTAGTCGGGAGCAGTTGGGGGCGGCGGGAGGCGGCGACGAGGCCTACAAGTGCGACAAGTGTCATCGGCGAGTGAATGCCACCAAAAAATTTTCGCTGCAGCGGGCGCCAAACGTGCTCTGTTTGCAGCTGAAAAGGTAGGAGGTCATTTTATTTAGAATAATAAAGGCTGGGAAAATAATCAAATTTAAAGTGTAATTTGATATTTTTAAATAGTTTTATATATTTTTGGTGTTATTCTGACTTTAAAATTAACCTCCAAAATTCTAAATGATAGTTTTTAATTTTTGACAGTGGAAATTTGGGAATTGTGCTGATAGTGTTGATGATCTTATAAACATAACCTCTTTTCAAATAATTATGTATAGAAATTTGGGAAAAGACGTTTTGGACTTCGATGTCTGTGTTTTAACCCTTTATTGTAATTATTCATCACAGAATAAATAAATAAATAATAATAAATGTCTTTGGCAAGGAACTAGGAAGAGATGGAAGGAATGGGCTTTATATTTTGCCGTTAGGAGCGCTGCATCTTTGATTCAGAAATAGGACACGCCCATGTAGAGGTGGAAAACACCAGAGATACCTTTTATTATTTAATATTTCTTTATTTCTTCAATATTCATTCAATCAATCTGGTTGTATCAAGCCAAAGTTAGACATTTATAAGCACAGCTTCGTGAAAAACGTGTCGAATTTACAGAAAGTAATCCTAAATTTTAAAATTGGAAACATAACTCACTGACATTTTACCATTTAACTATACCTATAGACATAAGTTATACGCCTATTTCTGACACTCAACCTTGAGTCTACACTCTGCCATGCAATGTTAGCTCCGCTCTAGTACGAGGGTAGTCCGATAAGTACTTAGCCTACAAAAGAAAAACGAAAATTTCGGAAAAGTGAAGATTTATTTTTCAACATAGTCTTCTTTCAATTCAACTCTATTCACTTGATCCAGCGACGCTCCAAGTTTTTTAACCCGCCTGAGAAGTACGTTTTTTGGAGCTCTGCAAAGTAGGCATCCGTGGCGGCGATAACCTCCTCATTTGACCCAAATTTCCGTCCAGAGAGTGACTTTCGAATTTGGAAACAAAAAGAAGTTACATGGGGCCAAATCTGGAGAATACAGTGGATGGGGTAGCTTAATGCTTCCAATTTGGCTGTGACAACGGCGGAGGCGTGAGCCGGTGCGTTGTCATGGTGGACGAGCACTTTTTCCTCATCAAATGTGGCCGTTTCTTTCGCAATTCGGCATCGAATCGGCCCAATAGCTCGGCATAGTAGAGCCCTGTGACTGTTTTGCCCTTCCGTAGTTAGTCAATGTGGATTACACGTTTTGAATTCCAGAAAACGGTAGCCATAACCTTTCCGGCCGATGAGACAGTCTTTGCCTTCTTTGGAGCACATTCGTTGAGGAAAGTCTACTGTTTTGACTGTTCTTTGGTCTCCGGTGTGTAATAGTGAATCCATGTTTCATCCACGGTGATTTAACAACGCAGAAACTCATTTGGATTGCGCTTAAAGAGTGTTAAACACTGCATTGAAGTTGTCACACGGATGCGTTTATTGTCTGGAGTGAACAAACGCGGCACCCATCGCGCCTTTATCACGCAGTCAAAACAAAACTAGAAGTTCAATATTGTTGAAATTTTCACAAAGGCTGTCTAAAAAAACAACAACACTGTTACAATAATGTACTAGACGAAAATTAATTTATCTCACGACGGTATGACATGCCGATGGCATGGGCGGTGAGGCTAAGTACTTATCGGACTACCCTGGTAGAGCAGATCGGGGATATTCCGCTGCACTAACTTTTTACAAGGCCCTTTCCATTGTTACCTATTTCCATAGCCTTGGAACATACTGCCTTGTGTGTAGTGGGAGTCGAAGGTTCATGTTAAACTTCGTGGACTCTACTAATTAGTTGATGACTTCAAATTTAGTTGATAATGAACAATTTGATTACTATTAAATTTATGGATAATGAGTATAATAGTATTTTTTTGTTTATTGGTGTAGTCTGTCCAAGCAAAGAAGACATTCTGGCAAGATGTAAAAATTACTCCAGTTCAGTCAATATTGGTTCAAAAATTATAAATTTGGTCTCAAATTGTAGGAAACAGTCTGATCTGCAATTTGAGGCCAAATTTGTAACTTTTTAACCTAACTGGAGTCATTTTCCCGTCTTGCCAGAATGTCTTCTTTGCTTGGACAGTTTATACTTATTGGTGACTAATGTCTTTTGTGTGTTTTGTTTATAGGTTTGGCATAACAGGCGGCAAGATGAGCAAGCACATATCGCTGCAGATGAGCCTCGACATGACGAGGTATATGCACGCGAGTAGTAGAGGAGGGGGGGCTGGTGGGGGCAGCAGCAGAAGGGGGGACGCAGCTACAGGTATAGGCTGGTGTCGATGATCTCGCACATTGGGCCGTGGTCGGGCTGCGGTCACTACACGGCGATGGCGGCCGCCTCCAACGGACACTTTTATCTATTTGACGACAATCTGGTGAGTGTTATTACAAAACATTCCAACTGATTTTAAAAGGCTGTATTTGGAAATGTAGTTGTACACATACAGTAATGAACTATACATGGAAATAATCAGCAAATGTCCGAGTTTTAGTCTTATCTTCACATATGTTCAATATGAGCCCATTTTTTCCACAACATAAGTTTCATTCAAACGGTAATAATCTATCAGTTTTAATAAGTTTTAAATAAGTTTATCACAACTAGTTTCGAACAGAATGATCAACGTTAAGTTGATATAACTACAACTGTCACTGTGTTTAATTATTGATTTATTATACATTAGAAGCCCCAATAATAAGTGAACAATCCAAACGGTAATTCACATACGTATGAACATTTCCCTAACCATGATGATCATGAATGCAATTGCAATGCATGTAGTCTGGTCGAGCAAAGGAGGCATTCAGACAAGATGGGAAGAACACTCCTACTCTGTCAATATTGGTTCCAAAATTATTAATTTGGCCTCAAATTATAGATCAGACTGTTTCCTACAATTTGAGACCACATTTATAATTTGAACCAATATTGATTGAGCTGGAGTCATTTTCGCATCTTGCCAGAATGTCTTCTTTGCATGGACAGACTATACATTTACACGCAAAACGTTTGTTTATTTCTTCTCAAGTGACCGCGAATGGGGTATAGTTTTGGAAATATCCTAGTAATATTATTGAAGCCGCTTTAATGAAACGAAAAGGCACTTATTCTGAAGCAGACAAACGTATTGTCTCGAGAAATTACAACATGTAAGTTCGAATAAGTATGCAAAACTTATTGAATATGTTTGCTGTAATAACAGTATTGCATTGTTTTTTGCAGGTGAGGCAAATGTCAGTTTCGAACGTGCTGTACAACTCGAACGCCTACGTCATGATTTACGAACTGGAGCCGTCCTCAGCCGCCTCCTCCACCTCCTCCTGTTCATCATCCTCCTCTCTTTCATCCTCCTCCTCGTCTACCGCCTCCTCATCATCTTCTTCATCCTCCCCCTCATCTTCGTCTACCCTGCAACAGCAGCAGCGGTCACTGTCCAGTCCAGCCAGCAATAGCAGTACAACGTCCGCCTCCAATGGTTAGTGATCTTGAGTTTTCAATTTTATTTGAATTTATTTATTTTATTTACACGATGACACAATTGAGATAAGACAACTGATTGGCGTGAAATTATTGCCTTCCTCTGTAAGACTTCTGGTCAATTGTCTTGCCAACTGCCCTCACAATTGGACCAAAATTCAGTTGTCGCGGCAATTGGCTTTGTGCGAGGTTAGTAGCGTTGTCTTTTTTTCAGTTCCCATGTTTGAGCTGTCGATTGACGTGAAATCCTTTTGTATTCTCCATTGTGAACTATTATAATTTATTCATATTTTTATTCATTCATACAAAATACCGAGATTGTGAGGAAAAACTATGCATGTTGAAGGCTACTTTGATTAATGATTGATTTATCAGGCATAGCATTTCCTCCATTAGCCTATTCCTCTCCCAAAATTATTTCAATAATAGTAATATTTAATAATGATAATAATAATATTTTTTGTTTGGTTTTCACCACAGGAGGCAATAGTACAAGCAAACTGGTGCAGAACGGTGGCAGTAGCAGTAGTAGTAGCAATGGTGAGGCGAGCAACGGCAAGTCGTCGTCCTACTTTGGGGCGTCATCAGCCAGCGGGGGCAGCAGTAGAGTGTACGGTCCGCTACCGCCTCCGCGCATCTCGGACAACTCCAACTCGTGCACGCCAAGTGGAAGAGTTTATCCGACACCCGCCACACCGCCGCCGCCGCCTCGCATCGCGACGCCGTCACCGCACAAACAGGACAACAGCAGCAGGTACGTGACTTGGGGTGACGCCACCACACCAGATTGGTTTCGAGTCGGGTCGGCTTGGCTTGATCAAGTAGATAATAAAAAAGATGGATAACAGAGAATTTCAGTTTTTAGATCTTCGACAAAGATGGAGGACATTCAGATTCATTCATTTTATCGGCTCGAATCTTATATAGTTTGATTTTTGTCAAGTAACACTACAAAATCAAGAAAAGCTTGGTATTATACTCTGTCCAAGCTAAGAAGACATTCTGACAAGATGGGAGAATTACTCCAGCTCGGTCAATCTCGGTTCAAAAATTATAAATTTTTTCTCAAATAGTAGTCAAAGTAGTCGTCATCTATCATCCATATCATTACCCACGCACAAGCCTATGAGCTCATGTGGGCTTCACCCTCATAACAAACAAAATTTTTAATAACCATGGTTACATGAAGTGTTAGTGTGTGATGATTTTCGGCTTTAAATTTTTTAATTAATTTTCCTATTTTAATGAAAGTTTGGAACTATTTTGTGTTTTTCGGATCAACCCTTTAAAATTCAAAATTTTAAAATTATTATCACTTTCAGATCATTTCTTTGAGTGAGAAAACTTTGGCTGAAGAAGAAATTTGGACTTGTAACCTCAAATTTTTGACTGTATTTTAATGAAAATTGTGTTTTGAAATACCAAGGGCTATGCCTGTTCTTTCAACTGATGTGTGTTTTTCCAATAGATTAATAAATAAATAAATATTAACCTAGACTATCTTGCCAGAATGTCTTCTTTGCTTGACCAGACTAAAGCTATCTACTGAAATCAGCTACTTAATCTTGGCGACTTGGCTCGAAAACGACCTGGTTTAGATGAGTCTGATTATTATCATTATTATAGCTATATTCATGTAGCAGTTTTCTTGTTGAACTACGTAAAATGACGGTATTATACGGTAATTTTGTTGCATTTTAAACAATAAGACTGCTTTTCGTGCAATCGGTCCCAAATCTATAACTGCCTTCCAATATTCATTTTGCTTGTTAATGATTGATCATTCAATCACTCTTACCTTCTTATGCTAACTTTGTCTTTATAATTTCTTATCGGTTATTTCTCATTTTTTCATATGCAATCATCGCAAGCCTTTTTTCTTTATAATTTATTTTATTGGTTTTTAATACTTTTAATTGACTAACTATCGTCCTTGTTTCTAAATTTCATATATTTTTCACTTTTGGATTTGAAGAAAGGATTATCAATCGAATTTCTTCTTGTGTTTGATTTTTCACTTATTTCATTTTTGTTTTCTTCTGCTTCTTGTTGTTTCTGTTATTATCTGTTATCTGTTATTATCTGTTTCTGTTATCTCCTTCATATTTTCGTGTTCCTTTCCTTTCCAATTGTTATTTCTTTTACATTTATCTACTTTCGTGCAAATTATTCCTTCAGTATACAAACACTAATCCATAATCATCATCTTTTATTCACTATGTAAGCATCATCATTCACTCACTCATCATCACCTTTGCTTAAAACACTTGCTATCAAGTCGCAATTGCAACAATAAATAATAATAATAACTACCTTATCTTGCTTCCTCATCATCTAAATAACCTTCTCCCTCTCCTTGTCTCTTGCTCTTCGTCCTCTCCTCCTCCCTTGCTCTTCTTCCTCCTCTTATTCTTCTCTTCACCTGCTCCCATATGCTGTTTATAGCAGACTCCAGCTAAGTTGGCGGATGGCGAGGTTTCCTTATCTCTGTTATGACAGTCGATGTACAGAGTATTTAGAATGTCCCAAGTAGGAGCTTTCCAGTCTCGAGGCGAGAGCGACCTCTACTGAACCTAATCTGAACCTCGTCGACTGTCCTAACAGAGCTGAGCATTGATAAGAGTAATTCGCCAACCGCCAGTTGTGTTGATATCAGCTCCAACTAGAGATCTTTTAATCCGTAGAATGCAGCCAATACAGAGAGAGAGAAAGAGAGAGCGTAGGTCGTTTTGATGTAATTATTGAGCAATAGATGAACGGCAACTGTGCGCTTCTTTTTGGTATTGAAATGAAACTGTGGCTGTATTCTAAGGTTTAAAAGAACTATGGGACAAAATCTCAACCATTGGAGACCGCTTTCTTGCTGTTTCAGGCCGGTATTACACGATAATAGTTCTATGATCTTATTTGATCATATTGAAAGAGTATATGATCATACTATTATCGTGTAATACCGGCCTAAATAACAGTCATGTGCCAATTTAGCTGAAGTCTGCTGTAAACGTACATCTAAAACGTTTGTTGATTGTGATGATTGCTGATGACATTCTCTGATTTGCTCTCGTTTTCCAGAGCTAGTTCATCCACCACCACCTCCTCCTCCTCCACTTCTTCTACCACTGCTTACTCGATGGCGTCTTCTTCTTCTTCCTCTTCTTCATCCTGTCCTTCAAATTCGTCGTCGTCGCCAATGAAGCAACAGAACAATAGTTGTAAAAAGTTGAACGGCACCAAGCAGCAGCGTTTAGTTCCGTACACGACCACCGAATCGGACGACAGCAGCACTGAGGAGGGCGAAGAGGAGAGGACGACGTTGGTGGCGAAAAGGAGTCAGAAGTTTGCGCGGCCCGATTGTCTGATGAAAAAGTTGGAAATTGATTGTGCGTCGACAGCGTCGAGCACGTGGCACGTGACTGAAGTGTCGAGTCAGCAAAATCAGCAGCACAGCGCCATCCTCGATTAGCAGTGTGAGCAGTAGTAGCAGCAGTGTGGGCAACTGGAGTGTGACGGAGAGTGGCAACAAGGTGGCAAGGTGAGTTCAGTGGGCCAAAGTTTAGGTGAAGGTTCATTAATTACTGTAACTAGAAATTACTCTAGAGTGGCGCAGTTTGTGACGAGATTTTTTTTTATTTAGTTATTAGTTAATTATCTCTTCAAATTTTAGAATAATTTCTGTCAATCTTTTCGCAATTTCCAACTGGCAGAAATTATTTAAATTCAAGAAAACAAATTGACCAAACTATCAAATTCAATAAGCCATCAACTCTTATCTCATCATATACTAAGTCTGACAAAAGGGTTATTCATAATTATAAATACGGAAGTGAAAATCAAACTTCCAAATTATATTGTAAAAAAATATCAAAAATTGACAAAACAGAATTATCCAAAAATTACAAGAATTTATAGAAGCCATATGATGCAATAAAACAATAAATGGAAATTTTCAAATACCTCGATTTTCGTAGAAGTGGGGGCCCAACAGTTGAAATATGCTTTTAAACATATAGTAGAAGTATGCTGTAAAGAACTGTAGACAACTGTAAACAACTGTAGAAATATACAGTTGAAATATGCTTTTAAATAGTAAGAAATATGCTTTTAAACACTTTTTCACTTTCATTATTTTCGTTGATTACTTTTGGTGGTGCTGGTGTATTATTCCTCGGAGTCTGCCATTAGTATCAACTGAATGTTATTTCTGGAAATGCTGAAATTTCTGTACTCCACAGAAACTGCCATCTCGTAAATATGGTATTGAATGGATTCTGCTGGACATCTTGGTAAAGTTGAGGTTGTTCTGGGTATAGCTGGAATCTTGGTGTGTAAAGCTGGAACCGCTTTTAAAAGCGGATTTGGATACAGTAATCCATGATTCAGATGAATATATTATTGGCAATAAACGGGAAACTAACTTTACTATTAAATGATTAATTTTACAGGAAAATTTTATTATTAAAAAAATTATTTTATCGTTACATTTTACTAAAAATTGCAAATAAGGACATCCTGGAACTTAGGGGAAGAATCATTTAAAATTAACTTGAACAGAAAATGGTTTGCATCTTTCCAACTCTGTGGCCAGACTGACATGAGCAAAGCAGCAGTAATAGAATCAGATCGTCAGCCTAACAAAAAGTACAAGTTTGAATCTTGAGAAGGAAAGAGAGAGTAACGTAGCAAGTAATCTAAAAAGAACTACGTAAGAAAAGGACAGAGCACACAGACTCATTATCAAAGCAAAAGGTACTTGGAGAGTATGGAATATCGACATAACAGACAAACAAGCTCTATCTCACTCAAACTTATTGAAAAATTAGAGTGAGGCAGTTGTTTGTTGGAACTGTATTTTAAAAAACAAGATAACTGTACTGATTAATTTAATGCATGTAACATTTTGTTACATTACAATATATTTCGATGTCTCTGATGAGTTTATAAAGTGCACGATAAATTTGATGATGGAAATGAAATGAGTAACTTTCCCATCTTACCAGAATGTCTTCTTTGCTTGGACAGACTATAAGAGTTGCTACTACTGTATTTTTATCAATATAACAAATCATTAAAAAACTAGGACAATGTAGTAAAATATTTCTATATTTTTCATTCATTTCAATAATAAAGCACAAGACTTTTCCTTTCAGGTAATTTGGATCCTTATTCAAGTTGAACGATCTAGTTATAATATGTTTTATTTTTGAAAACCTCAATAAATTTGATTTTGATGAATCAGGATATATTTTTTGTTGAGGCTGTTCTACTAATGCAAGGAGTGTTCATTTCCTTGGAATTATTGTCTTCTTTTTTATTGTGGATGATGCCCACATAAGCATTTTAGCTTGTGCGTGAGTAATGGATATTGAGTGCGTAGGTGATTGATGAGGTGGAAAACAGCCATGCCTAATGGGACTTGAACCCAGACCAGGCAGTGCTAGCGGACTGAAAGTTGTTTGCGTATCTTGCATTATTGATTAATTTCGAAATTTTTTGCGTTTTGTTGCAGAACGGCGGGTGATAGCAGTAGTAGAGAGGCGGCGTTGCCGATTGGCCAGCTGACTGAACAGCATGTGGTGAGTGGTGGCAGCAAGTGGAACCAGAATGGCGGCGGCTCGGAGCAGCGAAAGACGGGCGGCAAAATGTGGGACGGCAGCCGGGGCGGAGAGGGGGATGCCACCGTTAACGGCCTGCTAAAAATGTCGCACCGGGGCTATGGCGGTAATAGTGGCGGTGAGTTGGTTAATGGATTATAATAATTATCTTCTTTTTTGCAATTTTATTACACTGTTTATTGGGTATAAAATGAATTATTCTCTATTAGGCGGAGTTAGGACTAGGAAGTTGTCCTTTCTATAGTCTGTCTAATCAAAGAAGACATTTCGGCAAGATGGAAAAATGACTCCAGCTCGGTCAATATTGGTTCAAAAATTGAAAATTTGGTCTCAAATCGTAGGAAACATTCTGATCTACAATTTGAGAACAAAATCATAATTTTTGAACGTATATTGACGTCATGACTCATATGTCTCCGAGCTGGAGTCATTTTTCTATCTTGCCAGAATGTCTTCTTTGCTTGGACAGACTATTCCACTCAACCTTTTTTACAAATAATATAATAATGAGAAACAATATAGAACTTTGAATAACGCAAAAAGTGAAAATTAAACATCAATTAATTGATTTCAATAAAAATTAACAATAGAGGGTATAGCTGAGGTTAAAAAGTTAGTCGGATTCGTCTCTCTCTTGTACGTGATGTACTAGTACAGCTGTACCTACTCACAGCAGCTGATGTAAAGCATCTATTGTCTCTTCTGATCTCAGAAACATTATCCAGGTGACAAATCTTATTTATTATTGACATATCAGTTGTTGGACTCATCTGTCTGATGTAAACTATTAACAGCTGATGTAAAGTTATTGTCTCTTTTGATGTAAAAACATCATTTAGGCATAGCTGAATGACAGATCTAATTATTTACATATCAGCTAAAAGGAGCAGACGAAACCGCCTAAATTTTTGTCAACAGCTATATTGGCCAGTTGTTGAGAGTGTTTGCGAAGTCAGGACACGAACACTGTTGACTGCTCATAATGATTTGAAATGAATGTCCCCCTCTACGTGCCTATTCGCTATGAGCATCTACCGTGCTGCGCTCTGGTGGATTATCGTGTGTACTTTTCTATGCGTTTTAGCATACAAAGCATAGCGCTAAATGGGAAAAACGCATTTATAATTAGAATGGTATTATTTGCTGCTTCATGCATTTCTCAGTAATTAGAACATGATATTTAGGATATGAATGTTAGTTATTGATAGTATTATAGCTCATTATATTAGAAAAATCCTAGTTTTCAAGTATTTGAGAACAGACAACCGCAAACAGATGTATTTGAGAGTCGACAAAAACTTTGAGATAACAGCTGATAAGTTATCTTACATGAAAATGAAAAATTGGCGCAAGCTCACATTTATTTGAAAAATTGAATGATATGAATATTCCTTATTAAAACATAATTAATAGAGTTTTTGCGTTGATAGTAACAGCTTATTAGATTAACTAACATAAAAACTATTCATGTACATTACCTCATGTACAGGTTAGAATGGAGCACTCCATGGTCCTACTTGATCGATAAATTCTTTTGCACGTAAACAAAACAATTAGGTTAACTTCACCTATCAATATTTATTCAATGCAGCTGAACCATTCTTTTTATTGATGAAACTTATGTATGGCAACTGGAAAAGTGTAGAACTTGAAATTTCCATTGCGTGTTTTATTTTTACAATCCAGAACACAACAAATTCTCCAGGACATTATTTTAGGTTTAGCCCTATCTCCTCCAATGTTAATTCACTCAATTTTTCGCCGAAATGATCCGCCAATAGCGCCTCGATTGCCAAAAATATCCTTTCCACCCACTTGCACACAGCGAATAGTCTTCCATGTGTAATCGAATTGAATTGATGATAAACAAATACTGTATTTGTGGGACAAGGATTGATTGAATTGATTTGAATTGTTGCAGTTACAACATGGGAGGGTGGACGCAGCGAGCTGGACCAGGAGTTGGACAAAGACAAGAGCAACGAACAAAGAAAGCAGCTCAAGCGAAACTACAGCAGCTATCACAATAACAGCTACGACGATGACCTCGACAGGGGAAAGGTAAACAATATTATTATCATACATGTTTACAAATTCACTTTTATTTGATTATATTCGATAAGGATGTTGAAGTATTGTCGTGTTTGGTGATCGGTAAGATGTTGTGATCACAATTTAATGTTCAAAGTACTCTAAATTGCTGAGTGTCTTCTTGAAGATTGAGGTATCATCTCTAAATGAAATAGAACTATAGTTGAAGCTTTGATTTATTTTTTATTGAAGAATGCTTATGGAACATTCTTACTTTCAAGGAGTTGCCATACTTATGACTGTGAATTCTCTATAGTCCATTCACGATCACTTGAGACGAAATAAACAAACCTTTTGCGTGTGTGTGCGTGTAATGGAAGGTCTTCTTCTATGCGAAAAAGTCGGCTGCAGTTGAACAGCTAACTCTTGTCTGGAGCTGTGATTGGCTACAGTCCGACTCGTCTTGTCTCAAAACTGTTGTCTTGAGCTGTAATTGGCTACAGCTGTTGGTCTGTTGCTGAAAGTTTTGCATAGAAGAAGACCTTCCATTACACGCACACACACACACAAAAAGTTGGTTTATTCTGTCTCAAGTGATTGTGAATAGAGTATAGGTATTTTTTATGCAATTTCATTCATCCTATTATCTTGTAGAAACTATTTTATTCAATTTTCTAAACTTATCTCTCTTTTATACTTTGTTTAGAGGTAACCATTGCCTATAATTGCCTATAATCATTGTCTTCTTGGTTTGGACGGGCTGTGTAGTAGAGTGAATTTGAAACTGGCAACCAGCTGGTAGGCCTAGGCCCTTCATGGGCTGTTGAGCCGACAAACAACAAACAAAAACATTGCCTATTAGTCATTCATCCTATAGCTGACGCCAAAATGTTTGGTTTCGTCGGCGCCTTGTGTGCTCCAACAGCTGGTGTTGTCAATTGAAATTGACAATTCAGCTATACCTAGGTGGTGTTTTTGAAATCAAAAGAAACAAACAAAAGATGCTTAACATCAGCTGTTACAGTAGTAGGTTACATCAAGTGGCGTCAGATACATTCTATTATTCTTTGTATTGTATCATTAAAGAGAAATAAATGAACAATAAAAGTTTCTACTCATCGATTTGAATCTTAAAAACGTTTTTGTTGAATGTTTTCAATAAATTTTGTTTGTTTTTTTAGGAATGGTTTTTAACATTGTATCTGTGTTTTTGCAGGTGAAAAAAGTAAAGTACAACAACAACAACAACAATAGTAATGGCAACAACGGTCAGCGCTACAATCCGTTCCAAGAACATCAGAACCGCAAAATGGGTGGCGGCAACAACAACTGGTATGGGGGAGGCAAGCGGTTCTATCACAACAACAGTAACGGCTTTCGAAATAACAATCGCAACAACAACAACAACGGTTCGTCCTACCATCGCAACAACGGCTTCAACAGGTGGCGGCATTGACCTATGCAACAACAACAGCACACAACCGCTGCTGTTGGTGTGTTCTAGTCAGTTGCAACTTGCTGCTGCTAAGTGAAGTTTGTAAGAATGTCTCTGATTCTTGTGAAACTCTTGTGAGCAATTGAAATGGTACGGTGGACAAAGCCCGAGTCACACCTGAAGTCAGAGAGGATTGTAAGCCTATTAAGTCTGTAGAATGTCCTCTTGTAAGGAATTTAATGATACTAAGTCACAGAAGTCCAAAGTCAGAGAGATATTACTATTGACATGAAGTTGGGGGAGCCGATTTCCCCTTCCACAGTGTGTAAAATAGTCTGTACAAGCAAAGAAGATATTCTGGAAAGATGGGAAAATGACTTCGGCTCGTTAAATATTGGTTAAAAATTATAAATTTTGTCTCAAATCGTACGAAACATTGTGATGTACAATTTGAGACTAAATTTTATAAAATTGAACCAATGTTAAGCGAGCTGGAGTCATTTTCCCATCTTGCCAGAATGTCTTCTTTGATTGGACAGACTAAATCTGATCTGTAAACTTGGTGGAACTCCCTGATGAAGCGTTTACATGTTGCCCAGTCACCAGGTTGCACGTCTTATTTCTGGAATTTTAGGTTCGAGAATGCCTATTTATTCTTGTAAATGGTTTAATTCTATTGACACAGATATGAGGTAAGGTGGAACCTTCCTATAAAGATGGAAATCGATACGTTATAATTCTTATTTACTGACATAACTGAGTTATGGTATTACAAATGACATGGTGTGAATTGTTGGTGAATTTCTATATAGAAGAAATTGATTGGTTGACAGTTGGGCTGTTTTTAAGATTTCATGAGTAATTCTCTCAAATGAATAATTGAATGACTTATTGGAACAAATGAAATGACCGTTTCTCAATCTTGAATTTCAGAAATAAGACTAAAGTGGAGAAATCATAGAGAAATATCAGGGGAATAGTTTTCCCTTTTTGAGTAGTTGTGGAGGTGATATTGTGGTAGTTGTACATATTGAATGAAAATACACAATCATATCAAACCACAGATTTATTAAAAATTGAGATACCGGTTTTAGTTGCTACACCATAATCAATCTCAGCTCACCAGAGATTGATAATGGTTCAGCAACCGAAACCGGTATCTCGATTATCTAATAAATCTGTGGTTTGACATTATTGTGTATTTTCATTCAATTCAACGGTTGGCCAGCTGTGTGTATTCATAGGCTCTCTAGTGAGGAATGATAAAGTCGAATTTTATAGTGTTGAGTTTAGTGCTAAAGAATCAGAGGTTAAAAGTCATCAAATTTTGGAGGATGGTCTCCTTTATGCCTAGTTAATACGATGCCAATTGGCGAGGCAATCGTCATAAGACAGCTGATGCCGGGCGCAAACAGCTGATATTGTCAATTAGAGTTTTCATTAAGCCATACCTAGATGATGATTTTAAAATCAAAAGATTCAATAGGTGCTGTACATCAGCTGTAAATTTCTGGAGACGATTGTCTCGCCAATTGGCATAGTATAAACTAGGCATTAGTGATGTTTGGATGAGAATGTTTTTATTGTGGTAAAACCAATAAAACTAGAGCGCTAACGAATTCTGTATTGATTGATAAAAGATGATCATGGCTGTGAAAATGTCATGTCATTTTATGACAGTTGTTGCAAATGTTGGACAGGATTCCAATGTTGATGGAAACAGCCAGGTAGCGATCGGGAATCGAACCCGTTGTGACAGAACTGGTCTGAGTCATTGAAGCCATGTGAAACCACTTGGGTCTCTTTCAATTGCAACAAATTGATAACACAACTCCAGCAGCATGCTTGTATGAACAGTTCATTGAAAATGTTTTATGATTTGTTAATTGAAATGAAATTTACACTATGGTAAAACGCATGAAAATAGTCCAATGGAAACTTGAACAGCAGTCCCCCACTTTACTACCGTTTGTCAATTGCCATTCGGTCAGGTATATTATGAAAATAGATAAATTTTTATTTATAATAAGCTAAATTGGTATGTCTCACTGGACTATTTTCATGCGTTTTACTCTAGTAAATACATCTAATAAAATAATGCATCGGGATGTAAACTGACCTCAATATGGAGACTGCAGATGAATTGTTCTCTAAATGATGTAATTATCATTGTTGTAATGAAGACTATAATATTTGAACAGCAGTAAGTTCTTGTCATGTTGATTGTTATATTTCGCACAAGCTTAGAAGACACTTTACAAGCCTTGCACTTAGAAGACTTGTTACGGCGTGTCTTCTCAGCTTGTGCGATCTAAACCAAGAAGGGGAAAACCAAATTTTTTTAATAATGTATGTTATTTCATATCTCTTGAACGAACGAAACCACTGATACTGTCCGGCCAAGCAAAGAAGAGCCTCTGGCAAGATGAGAAAATTACTTCGGCTTGGTCAATATTGGTTCAAAAATTATTCATTTGTTCTCAATTGTAGGAAACATTCTGATCTACAGTTTGAGACCAAATTAATAATTTTTGGACCAATATTGACTGAGCTGGAGTCTTTTCCTCATCTTGCCAGAGGATCTTCTTTGCTTGGACAGACTATACTTAGCGCTTTGTCTGAGTTTATAACTGAGTGCGCTAGAGTTACTAACGGAACTTGACTTTAGAAGCGCGCAATTGCAGAAAATTGAAAAACTGCGAAAACATTTTTTTTTTTTCAACAAGAAAGCAACATTTTTATTCTATTGACAAACTTGAACTAACTTTTATTAATTGTTGCAATGTTTTATCAAATGACTGAAATGATAACGAATGTGTATGCGGTAACTGAATCTAATATAATCTAGTGAAAATGTAACTAGTGACCTCTCTAAACTTGTTCAAATCTGACATTGAGAACTATTGTTGGTTTACCGTGGTAAAGTTTCCTTCTAGTACAAAGACTGATTTGATTTGTTTGATTGTAATGCTGTCTAATGCTGCCATTTTAATTACAAATATTTGTTGAGATTTTAGATTGAAAATTTCCAAGTACTCGATGAATAATAATTTATGAAGAGTCTGGTTATTGAGTAAAGTCAAATGTTCTACAACCTTTTTTTCAATTCATGTCTATTTGAGTTAGATTAATGTTGATTTAAATTGAAATAATATTTATTCTTCTTACAAAAAAAGGAACTAATTGAAATGTTGATAAGGATCCCTCACAGGTATAGTCTGTCCAAGCAAAGACGACCCTCTGGCAAGATGAGAAAATGACTCCTGCTCGGTCAATATTGGTTAAAAATTATTGATTTGGTCTCAATCGTAGGAAACATTCTGATCTACAATTTGAGACCAAATCAATATCTCTTGACCGAGCTGGAGTCATTTTCTCATCTTGCCAGAGGGTCTTCTTTGCTTGGCAGACAGTTCCACCTTGGTATTTTGTTTCATATTTTAGGAACGTTTTTTTATCATTGTTTTGTCATTGTAATCACTGTTGTATTACAAATAATCAAGAAATGATGAATCTATTCAGTTGTTGATTATTGTAATTTTTTATTGAGCTTTTAAATTTTATCACACTTGAATTAGAAAGATCTAGTTGTAATTCAAATGGTGGCATTAGGAAGTATGAAATTAAAAGTTTAAGTAATTTTGTAACGGGTACTTGTAGCTCGAATGGCTACTTGTAGCTGGCTGAAGTCTGTATAGAGGAGTAATGAATTTTCCTGTTTTGAAAATGAAAATGTAAATAATCTTACAAATGATATCGTTGTTGTAATTAAATAATGCATTCTAGTATAGAGTGTAACTATGTGTACTGATTGGGAAATATTGCTGTAGAGAGTGAGTCTGTATTATTGATTTATATTCAAGTGTAGAATAATACTGTTATTTGAGAATACTATAGTGATTGATATTCAATCATGCCATTAGATTTAAGCTTATTGAATAATAATGCACGTTTTAGATAGTGATTGATTGAATTAAACGGTTGGACCTCTTCGTTATTTGAATGACACAAAAACGTCTGGTCAAACAAAGAAGACATTCCTTCAAATGGCTGCTGTTCAATGCTGCCAACAGTCGAAATGAAAATAGTCCCACTCTTAGCATCTGTCTCTCATCTCTTCTCACCAGCGGTAGGTTGGCAGAAGTGATTTTACACTAAAATTTTCGGATCTGCGCATGCCCAGATATATCGGTTTAATTGGCCATCTTGAAGAAATGTCTTCTTTGCTCGATACGTGGTTTTCACTCAAGATATTATTGATGTTACTTGAGTTGAAAATTCAAGTGTCAAATGTTTTTCAATTATTCAACCTGAGAGATTTGATTATATTTTTGTAAATTGTAAAATGTTTAGCGTATTTCATATTGTATGCAAACAGTTTCATTCTTATCTACTGATATTTGCATAATATTATTCTCCAATGAAGTTTTCATGAAATGGAATACCTGATTACCTGATACCGAATACCTGATTTCAAGAATTTTCTCGAGTTGAAGAAAATATTGGATATTCTATAAATAAGATTTTCGCTCTAAATTGTTTGAAACTTACAAATATTTTGTTCTCAAACCTCAACTATTTATCGTTCCATATAGATAGCATTTTTTTGTAGGTACTCCAACTCTGAAAGCAATATGTTCTCAATAGGTATAGTCTGTCCAAACAAAGAAGAACCTCTGGCAAGATGAGAAAATGATTCCAGCTCAGTCAATATTGGTTCAAAAATTATTGATTTGATCTCAAAATGTAGGAAACAATTTGATCTACTTTTTAAGACCACGTTGATAATTTTTTAACCAATATTGACAAAGCTGGAGTCATTTTCTCATCTTGCCAGAGGGTCTTCTTTGCTTGTACAGACTATACTACACGCCATGTACAGTTCAAATATTAGTACAATTTGATGATGTTATATGATATAAATATTGATGTATATAAAACTAAAATGATTCCTGTCTTTTTTTTCAAATGTAATATCTTGTAATTTTTAGTCGTTGAAATGAATATTTATAATATAAGACTCACGATTGTTGTACATTATTTTGTTACTTTGAGATTGCAATGGGATAAGCCACCTCTAGATTAGAGTAGTACTTGTTCATCTATGTTTATTTGTTTAGATAAATGATTATCCTTCTTCATTTGTTATGTAATTTTATTTTTTTATGCTAGGATTCATCGATTGTAAATATTTGTAAATAGAGGTTTTTGTCAGTCTATCAATTGGATTGTGATGTTATAATTTCACACATCTTTGCAAGGTTCACCATTATGAGTTCAATTATTATCATTGGTTTTATTTTCGACAATTAAGTCTTTGGTAAATAATCTAATAGATAATTTTAAAGTTGTCTGAACATTTGGTCCTGTCAAATAAGACGGCTTATAATGTAATATTGTGTAATAAATTTCAAGTTCAAACCAGTATCTTGTTGTTTTTGGAGTCTGTAACTGTAGCATAACTAAGTTCCCAGAATTGTTGAGGAAATTATACAACTTGGCAACAATACCACGATGAAGAATGAGAAATTCCTTCAATAACAGGAGTTCCATGTATCGGATGTATCCAGTTTCAGAACTTCTTGATCAAAAGATCTGGAAGTTATCGGAAGGTGCATAATGCAAATATTTCAACGTTCATTTCTCCAGAACGGAAGCTAATTCTTAAAAACTTGTTATAATTGTGCGAAGAAAGAAGAGCCTCTTGCAATATGGCGGAGGGAAGTGAGTGTAACTACGCATGCGCAGAACTCAGAATTCCAGGGTAAGATCACTTCAGCCAACCTACCGTTATTACACTAATTGATTTCACGAATGTAAATATTTGTTTATTCAATTATTGACATATGATAGTTTGCACAAATCATAACATAATTATGAACTGAGACAGTAAAAATATTCTAAGCCTGTACTATTTCTTCTTAAGTTTGGTTATACCAGAACAGTTTTCATTTCGACTACTGGCAGCAGTGAATGGCAGCCATTTTCCCAAAGGCTCTTCTGTGCTTGACACAACTATACATATACTTGAATCTCTCCAACTACTACAGTAGGCTACCTATGTAATCTCCTTTATTTTATTCCAACCGTTCAGGAGACACAGTTTTCAAGAAGTAAGTTACAGTATTGGAAAAAATCTGCAAATGCTAATTCCAATCTAATTGCTCATAACTTGTGAACGTAGAAAATTATTTACAAATCTGTTCTTATTCTTGTTCAAGTATAGTCTGGTAGCTCACAGATAAACATTCCTTCAAAATGGCAACTGTTCAATGCTGCCAGCAGCCGAAATAAGAAAAAATCCCTCTCTCATCAAATCTTACCAGCGGTATGTTGGCAGAAGTGATTTTTCACTAAAAGTTTCAGATCTACGCATGCGTATGCGTAGTTACACGCTTCAATGGGGCATTTTGAAGGAATGTTTTCTTTTGATATCATTGATGCAGTAGTGGTATTCAGAAAATTAAAACAAAATCAATTCAGGTCTGCCCAACATTTATTTGAAATCTTCTCACACAAGAGTCAAAATTAATCAGACAGCTCAATGAAATCGGCAAATTACAATAACTTGTAAACATTACACGGCAGATACCTGCCTTAACTAACATTATTACATAAAAGCATAAAACTTTATCTAAAACATAATTTTGTCAAAAGAAAAATTGACCGCAGCACACAACAAAAACATCTTCCCAAACGAGAATTATCATTTTCATTTTGTGCACACGATCACACAAATAAAACCCACCAATATTATTAACAAATAGAATTAATTATACAAATTACTACAAAGGGGAACAGGCCTTCGAACATTAAAACTAACAGTCGACTCTGCAACCGATAACCGCTGAAAGCCTCTTGTAAAATTAGCGCTTGTACACATCATCACCACAAGACACTTTCAACAGTTACCAGTCAACAGGGCCAACTTTTTAAAAATTTTGTTGAAATTTCTGGCAGCAATTGCAAATGGCGACAACAACTGTTCTTTTTTCTTGGTGACATTTCTCATCTGTGAACACAGTGCACATTTAAATCTAACCGAACACGTGAACAATTGGCTACTAAATTATTATCATTATTTTACAGCACATTTTCAATATCAATATGTTTTCTACCATATAAATTAATAGAGTGCAGATCAAAGTGTTTTATATACCACATAATAATAGAGAGAAAAGAGATCAGGGATACATTTTCAAGTGAGGAAACAAATTTTCAGCATTTTTTTTACATAAATTAATTAAAAAATTGTCAACAGATTATTTTGTTCACAACCAGTGCAGAACTACGTCACATTATTTTTAGAGAGATCTAGGGGAGTCTTGTAGGAGGAGAACTTATCCCATAAAATATCTAATTGCGTGAACTTTTTCAAGATTATAACATACAATTCTTTAAATAGAGCTTCAATCAAAGATGAAGAGACATTCAGCAACATTAAATCATATTTCTTCACTCAACCAACCTCCCCTCCTCCAAGACAACCCCTACCCCACCCCGCCTATTTTCCGCCCTTCTTCCTCTTGATCATTTCCCGCATCAACGACTTGAGATACTTGATCTCGCGCTGCAGTTCGCCCACATCGGTCTTCAGCTGCTGGTTGCGATCGATGAGTCCGCGCTCCTCGCCCAGAATCTCCTCGATTTCGGCCTTCTTCTTCAGCCGATAGCGGGTGGCCGCGTTCTTGTTCTGCTCCTTTTTGCGTTGGCGCTTCTCTTCGGGCGGCGGACGCGAGTACGGTTTGCCGCTGGCACCACTTTGACGGCGTCGTTTGCTGCAGAGGAAAATAGATAAAGTAATTATTATTAGAGAAAATCAACATTATTAAATTTAACAATATTAAATTGTAGAGAACAATTAGGTTAGGCGGCTTCGTCTGCTTTTTTCACGTGAAATCACAAAGCACAGTAAGGTTGTGTGAAATGTCACCAAACTATTCTAAATTGAAAAAGACAAAAAACAATGAATTTTGGATCACTATACCCCACTGTCATACCCAATCTAAGACTACCTTCAGAAATCAATTGAAGTTGTGGTTGAAAATGAAGTGCTATGATGATAGAAAACTTTTGCATCAATAATTTCAAAAATATATGATAGGTATTCTATAAATTGAAAACTAATTTCAAGAACTTGATTTTTTGACTGTGATAATGACAATTTTCCACATGCCTTTTTGTTTTATATATGTATGTGACTTGCGCTGAAGTTGTATTTATTGCAATGCATAGCGTAAATAAATGCATTGAATTGAAAAGATACTCCATCTCACATAAATGGAGTAAATAGTAGTGAACATACAGACTATATTGGCACACTACAAAGAGAATATCTTCTCAAAAAACTCCTATACTTTATAGGGAAACATACGTATGAGAATGAGGTTCAATTTATTCTGCTTCTTTTGTGCTCCAACAGCTGATATTGACAATTATTAGATTTGTCATTTAGCTAAGCCCATCTCATTTCGCCAGAAAATACAATCGTATAGAAGGCAACGTTTTAATAAATCTTAATAAGATCAATGATTAAAATGAAATTTTCTATTCATGCTACTTATTATTATTATTGTTACTATGTAACAATCTCATTTTATGGTCAAGAATTATAATCAATATATCCTAGATACTTCAAATTTGAATAGAAAGGATTATTTGCTGTTAACAAATTTCTCAAAACTCTAAGGAATACATACAGGGAAAGGTTACGGTAGGAAGCCGGTAGGAGGTTGAAAAATTTTGTCTCCAGCGCTTCAGATTGACAGACTGTCAAGCTTCTCCAGAAAGCTTGACAGATTTACTTAGCCTGCACCTAGTTATAGCCTGTCCAAGCAAAGAAGACCCTCTGGCAAGACGAGAAAACGACTCCAGCTCGGTCAATACTAGTTCAAAAAATATTGATTTGGTCTCAAATTGTAGATCAGAATGTTTCTTACGATTGAGAACAAATCAATAATTTTCGAACCAATATTGATCGAGCTGATGTCATTTTCTCATCTTGCCAGAGGGTATCCTTTGCTTGGACAGACTATACCTACAGTGGGTACCGGAAGGCCTATAATGAGATACGGTAGTTTTGGCAAATACCTATCTCACTCTATTGAAAGTACATTGCCTTTTGGTTTTGAGCAGGCATTCCTATTGTCTTCTCTAGTCCTAGTTGCATAATCATGATGTTTTAGAAATCAAGATGTAATAGATGCTTTACATCAGCTGTTAGTGGGTTACATCACGTGCAAGAGACACACAAAACCACCAAAACGTTTTGGCATCAAGTTATATAACCAACTTTGAGCAAAATCTAATAATCTCACCTGTGATTGGCACCAGGCCCAGCTGCCGACTTGGTCGCCAGTGGCGGACTCCACTCCGGGTCCGATGCGCAGCTGCTGTCCTCAAGCGACGGAGCCGGACTGCGGACGCCTTCAGAGCCTGACATCGACAAACACTCCTCTTCGCCCATGCCTCCGCCAACTCCCGACTGCTGCGACAAATAGGACGACGAGCATTGCGAATCGTCGCCACCTAAAAATAGAAAAATAACGTTTATTATTACTTATTCTCACAGACTTTTACAACTAGCTTACAATGCAAATTCTTCATGGAAGTTTCAATATTAATCTATTTCTAAAAAATCCCACATTGAAATAAATGAAGCACAAAGAACGAAATAGATGAGACTGGAAAGTAATGTATACATTCCAGTGATATGAAAGATAGATAAGAGAATTGAGAAACATAGAAACATCATTATTATATGAGATTTAGAAAAGATTTAAAATTATCAATCATCAAAGAAACCAAATTGTTTCCTCAGTCCAAATTTAGATAAACCACGTAACCAGGTACATTGAACTACAATCACCAATATAAAAGATTTAATTTATATTAATATATAAATCGAATCAAATCATTTATTTTCCTCGAAATGCAACAATAAAATATAAAAAAACCTGTTTTATAGAATACCTGTACATGTATAAATACCAATAATAGTTTTGATTGAGACAATTTATAATTTCATGTCTATACCCTAATTCACGATCACTTGAGACAAGTTAAACAAACTTTTTGCGAGCGTGAAAAGATAGGTCTTCCTCTGAACGAAACTGTTCGACGGTTGGCCGCAGTCGAACAGCTGTAGCCAATCACAGCTCTTGTTGTTCAAGACATGCGCTCTGAAACAGCTCCTGAGAATGAGAGCTCTTAGAGTCCTTGAGCTTCAACAACAAGAGCTGTGATTGGCTACAACTGTTCGACTGCGGCCGACCGTCGCTCAGTTTCGCATAGAGGAAGACCTATGCACGCTCACACACGCAAAAGTTTATTAATTTCGTCGTAAGTGGGTTAAAAAAATAGTGTTTTTAAAATAGTGGGTTGAATAGGGTTTAGAGAATAATAAATAATATATCGACAGATTTTACTCACCTTCAACCAGACTCTCCACCCTGATGCGCACCAACTCATCCAACTCCTCAGTGGGCATATTCTGCAGCATGGTCATACCATCCCCACCACCGCCACCCCTCTCCAGCGTCGGACTATCGGGCGGCGTCAGCATCTGCTCCTGATGCTGCTGCTGTTGCTGCTGCTGATTGTGATGACTCAGCACAAAATCGAATTCCTGCATCAAAGTGGACGGCGGCGTAACTGGTCCTCCGCCAATCAACGCCACTGGAATCGGCGTCGCCGCCACCGCCATTTTGGCGTAATGCGCCTGTTGCGGCGGCAAGGGCGACACCATTTTGGCGTAGGCCGCCATTTTGGCGTTGTTCTGGATGGCGGCGGGAACATCGCTGCGACGTGTTATCAGAGGGGGAGCGGCGGCGGCTGTTACTACTGGACTGGGCTGTACTGTTTCCAATTCTTCGAAAATGGGCAAATCTGTCTTCTCCTCATACCAGTCGGAAAATGGTTCTGTAAATGAGAAAAACAAAGCTGTTAGTTAATTTATTTTATCGAATTATGTAATGAACAAAATCAATTTTAATTCATTCATCAAAAAATAGGACACTTGGCTATATAAAAAAAAATATGCTTATGGCTTTTAATGGTGGGGAGACCCTTACGGGTAGGTTCCACCTCGCCAAAGTGTACTCGGCCAAATACTGGTCACCCATCCAAGATCAGTCCACTGTGTTTGTGACTTAACCTCACAATCACAAAGCAGACACTCTCACCAGGTGGCCAGTACCCAGTACTTGGCTATAAATAGAATCAACAGGCATTCCCCAATACTAAAGTAGAATATCCTTATCATAGGCCCTTATAATCGATAGTAGTTTGAACAGAAAAAATCAATACATTAATAAGCCAAACCAAGGTCGCATCAAATATGTGTTTCATTCAATACAGCTAATGATTAAAACTGAAATATTAATTTTGAACCACTGTTAATAATACGGGCCCTAGCAGGCAAAATATTTTTATAAAATTTGTAAGAGTCCATTTATACTGCACAACATGCGAATTAATCACTGACTGCTTGTGAATCCCCAGGGTATCTACATTACAAGATGAATACCTAGAATAACGTAGTGAACTAATAATGATGATCTGACCTATTAAAACATTTTAATAAAATTAAATATATCCTCACATTCATCACAATAAAGTAATCTTGCATTGGACTTGAAAGTTATCCCCACCCATAACGCCATAAGGCATAACAACATTCGTGTATGATTCCACAGTTATTATAGTACAAATCCAGTGTGTGGGTACCTACTTTCAATCAGCTTTCAAATCCTAGAAAATTATTAATTTATTGAATGGAATACAATAGAGTTTGATTGTGTTCTAACAAATTGCCAAAATCAGATCAAACAAGACGAGTCACTAAAAAAGTAGTTATTAATAAAGTAACGTGAAATCAGGATCACACAAAATTAATTATTGCCCAAAAATAGATTTCTAAAACAGATATAAGACAGGAATAAAAACCAAAATAAAGTGAAGTACAGCAAACAACAACTGATAACCATGCCACTCCAAACATGAAGACAACTACTAAATAAGAGAAAATCACGTGATAAACTTGGAAAACAAATTACTGTAATAATTGTGAATTTAGTGGGTACAGTATTAGGAACAATATTATTGATCAACAAAAAATTTGGACAGAAAATTGATTGATAATAATTATTGATATCAATAAAATTATAGTTTTATAGATTACGACAATCTTAATCCAGATGCACTTTCTGAAGTTGAATGATCGATCCAATGTTTGTCAGAAAATGACTCACTGTAGTCTGGTCGAGTAGACAAAACCTTCTGGCAAGAAGGAAAATTACTTCAACTCGGTCAAAATTGAGTCAAAAATTATAAACTTGGTCTCAAATTGTAGAAAACATTCTACTCTACAATTTGAGACCAAGTTTATCATTTTTGAACCAATATTGGCCGAGCTGGAGTCATTTCCCCATCTTGCCAGAATGTCTTCTTCGCTCGACCAGACTATAGCCATCTTGCACTCATTAGGGACAAGCATTTCAATTCATCAACAACTTCATTCAAACCATCATTCAATGTCTATTCAAATATTGTACAACTTGAGCAAATATTATCAGAGCAGCAACAACTGTTTGAACAACTTCCAGTTACAAGATCTGTTCCTCAGAAATAAAAGTCCTATAAATAGTAAAACAGGTAAACGTGAATGTCCCACAAAACTTACAATCAATTACAATACCCAGTGCGATTCATGTAATTTGTTGAATGTTTGTAAGCCTTTATCCCCTAAAGAAAGTCTTCATATTTCATATTTTACTAATTAAATAGACAGTCTTAATTCAATAGACTATCACATGTTTGGTCGGAAGCTCGGTATCACTTATTCAGGTAAAAACTGTAGGCTATTCTTGGATGGTCAAAAATAGTTTTTATTCCTTTAGAGTTTCTAGTACATCAAATTTACTACAATATCTATATTTACATCAAATATTTTTATATCTATATACATCAAATATTTACTACAATAGTACATCAAATGAAACTACAATATCTATCTTGATAGTTGAGGATAGTTGAGGTCAGTTGATAGTAAGGGGTTTCACCAGTAGCTTGGGCATAAGCAAATTATGATCAACTTATTTCATAATTTTCAATTATTAGTACTGAATTTTGATGAAAACAGGAACTGTTAGTTCTAACTAACTGTTGTAAACTTGAATATTATTGTTTGGCGTTGCCCATAGCATTCTATTTCATTCTAAATTACTAATTTTCTGTACTTCAATTGTATTTTTTCTGAGTAATTGTAAAATAAAATAAAATTAATTTCAATTTTTTAAATTGTTTCAGGAGAATTCATAAGCACCTCCAAGTATTGAGATGTTTTCATGAAATGTTATAGGAACCGTTCTGCGAATTCTATAAATTAGGTTTAAAACATTCCATAATATAGAATTATATTCAATTCTATTTCAATTCTATAAAATAGGTTTTTATAACATTCAAAATTATTGCCATGGCAAAATTATTATAACACGTAAAAATTTTGTGCTCTAAAGTTTTCTTAAATTCCAAATTTTCCAGTCTTGGATTAGTGTTTTGACCTGTGTTTTAGTGCTCTCGGACTTTCTAAATTGTGAAGGACTTCCCGAAATCTAAATTACAGTGAAAATAATCAATTTTTTTATCATGTTTCCTATTGGCGAAACATGGTTATGTTGGCGAGGTGGAATTACCTTTTGGTCTCCCCACCAAATAAAGCCATACGCTAATAATAATAATAACATTCTTACTAAAACCTATATTTATCTACATAATACATAACATGCCTACCAAGTCCTCAACAATAAGAGTAGATTATCCATTAAAAGTAGACTATCAGACAAGAGTAGTAGTAAATCCAGCATAAGAAGTATAAGTCTTTAAAGAATGGCTTTAGGTGGGTTCCGAACCACAAGACCAGTATTCAAAATCATTAAGATGCGTTAGTGACACTCTATTGATGATCACATTTCAATACATGTGACATATACGACCAATAAAATTTCCACCAAATAATCCATCAATACCCCAGTTCGTTAATATTCGATAAAATTGTACATTCAGGAGGTGTCAAACTAATTGACTAGTGGCAAACAACTTTTATTAAAGCTTAGCTCAGTCCGGACAGTCGACGAGCGGTCTACGAGAGCATACCGAGTCTAGAGCGACCTCAGCTTGACCGTTACGCTCCCGCAGACCGCTTTCACACTGTCCTGTCAGAGCTGACCACCAATAGCAGACAATCATCATCCGTCAAATTTACTGGAGTCTGCTGTACAAAAAAGTAGACTACAATAATTGAGTCATAGGTCACATTTTAATACATGTGACAAATTATTGTCTATGAGACCAGTAAACATTGAAAGCCTCATATTTGGTTAGTTGGGTTTGCCATTAAAGTAATGAAAAAAAATTATGTTTAAGCGATAACAGCCAGAACAAAGCTACAATTGTGACTAATCGATAATAATAGGTCAGGTTTTAGTAGGAACCATTGATTAAAAAAATATATTACATGAAAATAATTTCGAGTGGAATCACTCCCATACTTTTAATAGGCTTACTGCAGACTGTTTACATTGTCCTGTATAGAGAAAAACAAGGTCATAACACTATTGATTTTGTTTATCACACAAAGTTGGTGATAATAGTTTTACTACACTTCAGTTCACAATATTAAGGTCAGAGAACCGTCCACGAGGACCGACGAATGGCAACAGAAAACAAACAAAACGGACGAAGAAAGAGTGAAGCAAAAAAATGAAGAACAAGAGAGAACGAGAGAGTTTTGAGAACGGTATGCAATGACGATTAAAGGTTAATACATTTCTGATAACCCATCTGAATAATATAATTCGAGATACTTTGGCTGAATCATTTCGGAACCACGCTGACTGATTAGTCTGCTTATTAGCCAGACAAATAAGAATAATTGTTTTCGAATAAATGAAAGGATAATGGAAGATAATTTACAATGATCTAAATGTTGAAAGGGAAGATATAGTATGTCCAAGCAAAGAAGACCCTCTGGCAAGATGGGAAAATTCATTTATTTAGCATATGCTTCCCAAAGTGTTGTTCCACTTCGCAATATTATAACCTCATTTTTCACGAATGAAAACACGGAAAACCATGTGTAAGTCCATTTGAAATAGTCATTTTAAAACAATTTTTTCCATTTCAAAACATCACTAACAACTAAAACTAAAACACTTCACAAATTCACTACACCATGACCAAAATTTTCAAATTTTGACTGGAAATTTAGAGCTTGAAAATTAAACACATTGAAATTTTGTCATTGCAAACAACTTTAATATTAAGGGAAAATGGAAAAATAACTCCAGGTTGGTCAATATTTGTTCAAGAAGTATACTTACATGAAGTCTAAACAAATTGTTTCCTACAATTTGAGATCAAATCGATAGTTTTTCAACCAATATTGACCGAGATTGAGTAATTTTCCCATCTTGCTAGAGGGTCTTCTTTGCTTGGACAGACTATACTAAATGGAAGATACATAAAATAGACCTGGTAAAGTTAGCGGGTTATGCATGACTATAATATTAATGCTCGGCTCTTTGAGAGCAGTCAGCGAACAGTCTGCAAGAGCATATCCAGTCGAGAACGACCTCAGCTAACCATTTCCCTCTTGCAGACCGCTTTTGAGAGATAAACATTAATAAAAGCTGACGAATGCGAGAGCGTAACTGCGAGCTGAGGTCACTCTCGACTCGATATACTCTCTGAAAAGACCGTTTGCCGACTGTCCTAACAGAGCTGAGCTATTCCAACAGTTATTCACCATCCGCCAGCTGAACTGGAATCTGTTATACCATAATCGATACAATAATGGTTTGGGCTATAGTGGGTAAAAATGGATAGTTCAAGTACCTACTGAAAACAATTAGAACAAAAATATACTTCAGTTCCAGTGAGAATACTCAGAGAGAATAGAATATATAAATATTCTATTATAATATTCTATTATTATTAATACTCATATTCTATTATCGCTTAGAATACTTCTCTAATAGAAAGTTCTTTACATCTCAATACCCTATTCACGATAACTTGATACAAAATAAACAAACTTTTTGCATGTGTGTGCGTGCAAATGAGTTGGCTCCCTCAGCCACGACAAACCCTAACCAGTAAACAACGTAGACACGTCATATAATTGTCAATTATTTTTTGTCAGGACTTTGTCGTATAGTTGTACTTTGTCGTAACTTTGTCGTACTGTTGTCATCGCAACAGTAGCTACCCTGGATGGATTTGTTGATGGCCACTTTGTCATTGTAAATGAGATGAACTAGGAATATTATGTTGTCCACTCATGTTTTGAGGACAGAATATAAATGTTTCTGTATTTTTCCTTCAAACAGTTCTAGGATCACGCTGTATATTTATGCTGTAAAATGCTGGCAGGTCTACATCATAACAACATCAGGGCAGCTAGCCAATAAAAATAATCGATCGAAAGTAAAAAGTTGTGGAGGAGGAGGAGAAAGAAGGAGGAAGAGGGAAGGAAAGTGTCATTTATGCTTTAGTAGACTGGTCCTAGTGAAGGAGAACTGGTCTGTTTCCATCTACTACCTTTTGCCAATGCACCCGCGATACTAGAAGAAACTTTGAAACAACGGTCAACAATTTTTCTCGCTATACAAAACGGAACCGATATTACAAATAATTCTACAAGAAAATAATGTTAGGAACGATCTAGAATGTTACTCTACTCCATGAAAATCCTAATTCAAACTATAATATTTACACAAAAAGAGTGAACAAGATTTAAAAATATAAATTTAATAATTTAATACGCTAACTTATAATTTGTCAAAGTCTAGTGTTTGAGAAGAACAACAAGTCAGCTAATACTTCTATTCAAGGTGATTTTATTGAATGGAATTAGATGAGAGATCTGATCCAGTAACGTATAGGAATAAGAAATAATTCACTGATTTGTTTTATAAAAATCCAAGTAGGTTGCAAACGAATAATTTGTTTGAAAAATTTGGACAAACAAATAAGTGAAATATTATTGGATACACATAGCTAGAATTGATGAAATTTTACTGCAACAAAGAACCTAGCTTGTAGTTGCAAGCACCACCAATCTGTCTTAGTATAGTCTGGTCGAGCAAAGAAGATATTCTGGCAAGTTGGAAAATGACTCCAGCTCGGTCAATATTGGTTCAAAAATTACAAATTTAGTCTCAAATTGTAGAAACCATTCTGTTCTACAATTTTATACCAAATTTATAATCTTCAAACCAATATTAACCGAGCTTAACTAATTTTCCAATCGTTCCAGAATGTCTTCTTTGCTCAACCAGACTAAATCTAGCATTCATTAAATCACTCTCGACTACTGTTAAGTAGTTCAGTAGCAATTGTTCATGGCCAGACCAGGCTGCAGGCTATACAAGCTAAATAATAAAATCCTTTTCAAACTACTATGACTTCTGGATAGCTTTTCTTTGTATATGAAACAGCACAAGCAGGTCACAAATTGTTGAAAGGGCATCTAATAATGAAAACAATATTATTATCACAATGATAAACTAAGATCCTATCTTTCAGGTACCTACAATCTTTGGTGAGATTAAACCAGTCATCTTAGAAAAAATCGTTATTGTTGAACAGAGAAAATCAACAAATCGAAATTTTTATAGACTATAACATTTGAATAGATATTTCTCAAGACATTTCAAAATTTAACTTATTTATCAAACCATAATGCTCATATACAAACAAGATTATAAGAGTAAACAGGATAGCCAACATGTATTGGACAACAGTTCAACAATCTCAATCAAGGCAATTACAGAGAATTAAGTCTGCTCTAAAAACTTTCTTGAGAGGTAAATTAATTACTGAAACGACCAGTTTCATCAACCTAAAACTTTGAAAAACAATTCAATTTGAACGCTTACAACTCATCGAAATTTAAAAATTCAAACATTTAGTGTAGGCTAAATTTAATACGTTGCAGAAAAAACTTAACGACTCTTCATCAAATTCGATGAAAACTAATTTTATCAATCGAAAACATTAATATTAAGCTAATAGATACGATAAATAGAGTCAACGCACTCTTTCGTTTACTGCGGAGTTTCTCTATAGATAGATAAATAAATGACTTTATTTATAACAAATTTACAAAAGTTTGTGGGCGAAGTTGAGGCAAGCAAGCCCCCCTCTTCCACTTGACCCACAAACATATTGAAGAGGATATTTCCATTATTGATGGAACACTCACTGTTGCTAAATCAAACATTAACATACCACTGCATTACTACATAACTATATTCATGAATCCATAGAATATTCATATACTCTGTACTGGTAAAACACTGCGTTTTTTATCTGATAGGCCGAATTTCATTCATAATTATTCATGATGCATTATCAAGACTTGAATGTTATCAGTAGCATGGATCTTAATGTTAACGGATCTACATTAAGACTTTTCATGAGTGTCTTCAACAACAACATCCTTCGCCACTACAGAGAAACTAATTTCAAATTGCAGCTCAGAAAACTTCATTGTGTGAATAAAGAACTTTAAAACAGGGCTGTTTAAAATAATTGAAAAATAAATAAAACTCAAACACCCTTTTTTGAAAACTTTAAAAATTATAAAACACACATACATGTTTCGGGATCTAAGCCCATTTTCAATGTGGATAAAAATAGTTATGAAATAAATAAACAAAATTAAAATATAAGTAAAATAAAATAAATCATATGGTTACAATTGAAAGCATATGTACACATCAAAATCTAGGCTTTTAAAATTTTCTCAAAAATTGGGTTATTATTCAAATTTTCCTCATTTAATATTTTATCACCATTCAATTTTCTCCCTTTATAAATTTGGAATTCTTCTTTCACATTCAATTTAGTATTTTTGCTTCCAAAATTCAATATTACCAAATTTGTTTTTATATCTTTGTAGCAATGACTTGAATCCAAAAGATGTTCAGCAAAGGCTGATTTTTGTGTGGTATTTCTGGCTTTTAAAGCTTGAACATGTTCCCGAAATCTAGTATGAAAACTTCTTCCCGTTTGACCCACATAAAATTTATCACAATCACTACATATCAACTTATACACTCCAGATTTTTTGAAACAATCATGCTGTGTTTTTATTTCTGACTTCTTTTATTAAATCAAATGAATTGTTTGTTGTCTTGAACGTTAAATTGAATTTATTTCAGCCTTTGCTGAACATCTTTTGGATTCAAGTCATTGCTACAAAGATATAAAAACAAATTTGGTAATATTGAATTTTGGAAGCAAAAATACTAAATTGAATGTGAAAGAAGAATTCCAAATTTATAAAGGGAGAAAATTGAATGGTGATAAAATATTAAATGAGGAAAATTTGAATAATAACCCAATTTTTGAGAAAATTTTAAAAGCCTAGATTTTGATGTGTACATATGCTTTCAATTGTAACCATATGATTTATTTTATTTTACTTATATTTTAATTTTGTTTATTTATTTCATAACTATTTTTATCCACATTGAAAATGGGCTTAGATCCCGAAACATGTATGTGTGTTTTATAATTTTTAAAGTTTTCAAAAAAGGGTGTTTGAGTTTTATTTATTTTTCAATTCTTCATTGTGTGTTATTATTGACTAGATGAGTTAATTATGCTAGGTTTCATGCAATGTAATAAACTTGAATTGAATAGCTGACTTGTATGAAATGTAACGGTTTTCTGCGTGAAAACTTTCAATTCATTCCACAGTTTTCTACGTAAAATATGTCAATTCACAGTTATTTTATAGGATGTATTGATCACGATTTACTGGTGAAAAAATATGCATATGACTTTATTGGTGGAGAGGTTTCACTCGCCTTGGTCACATTCTGGTCACCCATCCTCAATCAGTCCAAAGTGTTTGTGACTTGATATTACAAGCACCTAGCAACCTCCCTCACCGAGCAGCGGTGTACATACGGCTTTAGCAACAAGTGACTTGTTATATTTTACTTTTCATCATTCAACGTGCATCCACCAACCTTATCCATTTATAACTTGTTAGAATTGTGAGGTATTAATAGTCCATCCAAACAAAGAAGACATTCTGGTAAGATGGGGAAATGACTCCAGTTCGGACAATATTGGTTCAAAAGCTATGAATTCGATATCGAACTTTAGGAGACATTCTACTCCACAGATTGAGACCAAATTTATAATTTTTGAACCAATATTCACCGAGCTGAAGTCATTTTCCCATCTTGCCAGAATGTCTTCTTTGTTTGGACACACTATACATAGTGAGACTCTAATTGTGACAAAGTGACTTGTGTCAACTTTAATATTGGAAATGAAAAAAAGTATGTTACACAAGCAAACAATAATTCCAATTTTAGGTCAGTGAATTTTGAAAGAACAAAAACATTATTCAATAAGTTCATATACAAAGAAGGAAAATCTTATTCTCTGACAGTGTGTTTGGCAATAAAGATTTGATTTTCGAAAAAAGTCAATAATTATTTTTTTTCCAACAATTAATAGAAATTCTTCAGCGTCCACTATCTGTTGGCTTGGCCAAAGTGTCACAATGCTCGCATCTTATCTGAGCCTCCACTATTGTCACAAGTTGATAAATAACTAATATAACAGCAGAAACATGACCTTAATTCGATCATAAAATGTTTGTTTATGGGCGTTAAATGGAATCGACTGACTCATTATCAAATACGCTCAAAAAAAATCGAAGCACAGTCAACTTTCAAGCTGCAGAAAAAGCCATCACAAAAAAATCCTAAAAGTGAGCCTCAAAATATACTAAGTGTTGAATATAAATAGCCAAGATTTGAATGTAAGGTAATTGTTATAATGTTATGTAATACTTATATTATTTGCACTATGAAATAATTACCAACGTGTTCTCTTTATGACATCTTATTTTATCACTCTTATGGTCTCTCGGTGAGGGTGATCTATCGGTGAACGTGATGTTAAGTCACGAACACTGTGGACTGCACATGGATGGGTGACCGGTTCTGGCCAAGTACACATTGGCGAGGTGGAACTACCCGTAAGGGTCTCCCCATTAATAAAAGCCATAAGAATATTTATTTTTTATCACTCAAGTTTCCATGCCATCACAAACACATATCTATAACAGTAAAATTTAGCCTTACCCGTATATTGATCAAATAAAAAATAAGAAGGAAATCATAACAAATACGAGTACCCACAAGTGCTTCCTTACGGGGATAAACATAGCAGAATCATTTTATTATAGTTATTAATAAAGTTGTTATTTTTCATTTTATATCCTATCTAGGCTACATCTCTTTGGTATAATTCCAAGGTTATACATTATAATAATCGCTCACAAAGCTACTTACTACAGTATAAAAGTAGCAAAATAGCCTATTCTGTCATATACAGGAGATAATCCATACATACGCATACCCCCGTTTTATTGATTTAGTTTGTTACTTCTATTGCTGTTTCATATCAGGAAAAAGGCTGATAAACATTAGATACCCATAGTACATCCTACTAAGTGATTAATTCCCAAGTCCAATGTGGATAAGATTTCCTGTTTCACGGAAAATTCTATGGAACCGATAATGCTCATCATCATAACAAAATACGTTAGTTCTCATTTGGACAAACATAATTTTCCTCAATTATTTCAAAACATACTCATTTTTCAAAACTATTTTCACAGCATACTTCCTGTACAATTTTATGCAACATTCTTTGACGCCCACCAAAACTTTGGTCGGCAGGTTTTGTCGTCATACGCTTGTATGCATGCAATTTATTACTTTTATGACGACAAAGTTCTAGTGTCTGAAGCAGGCTTTCAATATTCCAATCATACTATTTTACAATTGATGAGCAATATCTAGACTGTATAACAGTATAACCACAGAGTAGCCATTGAATGTTATAACAGTCTGTCCAAGCAAAGAAGACCCACTGACAAGATGGGAAAATTACTCCAGTTTGGTCAATATTCGTTCAAGAATTATAAATGTGGTCTAAAAAGTAGATCATATATTGAACATATGTTATTATTAAGATAAATTTCAAAACATGAGGCTTGATACATTATACAATACACCAGTGTGTAAGCAGCCAAAAACATCACCTACCCCTAGCTAAATGACAACTTTGACAACATCAGCTGTTGGAGCGCACAAGGAGCAGACGAAACCGCCAACTTTTTGGCTTCACCAACGAAACTGACGCTTGTCTGTTACCAATGCTCAGCTCTGTTAGGACAGTCTGAAAGCAACCTACAAAAGCGGAACAGTACATCTGAATGAGACTGTTCTCGACATCTCGACTCGATATTTATGTTCTCGTAGACCGCTCACTGACTGCCCTGACAGAGGTGAACCATTATTCATAAGCCATTAACCATTTTCCAGTTTTTAGACGTTTATATGAACGTACCAACATCACAAATACTTCAGTTTTATTTTATATTTCTATCAACAAACAGTCTGGTCAAGCAAAGAAGACATTCTGGCAAGATGTGAAAATGACTCCAGCTCGGTCAATATTGGTTCAAAAATTATCAATTTGGTCTCAAATTGTAGGGCAGAAAGTTTTCTACAATTTGAGACCAAACTTTCAATTTTTGAACCAATATTTACCGATCTGCAGTCATTTCCCCCATCTCTTCTTTACTCGACCATACTGTATTCAGCCTCTTGGTCAACATCATGGGAGATCACCTGTTAGAATTTGGGATCTATTTAAAACGGAGTCTCACAGTTAATAATACGTTTGTAATCATCTACCATGTCGTGTTAGTGAAGCTATAAGTGTTTTACATTTATTTGAACAAATACCGACATAATAAATATTTGAAAATATCCTACCATATTTCCTGTCAGCCGCTTTCGGCCGGTGAGGCAGCGGTGGAGCCGGCAGAACGGGAACGGGTTCAGGGGCGGGAGGCGACAGCGGAGGGTACTCGTGGTAATAATCATAGTGGAAACTATCACCGCCATTACTACAACTAACTTCGGTCGGATAAAAAGAAGGCGACAAACCCGCCAACGAACACCCGTAATAGAAGTTACGCTCATGTATGGCACGACTTTCAACACTGTACATAGCCGATCTACCACACAATGTGGATATTCAATTATTCTATTATTTAAATTACCTATTAACTATTTATTATTTAGTTTAAAATTCTTTCCAGGAATTATTATTATCATACAAAAACGCACACAACAATAAACTAGATTCAAAACGATAACAACAAAAAAAGGTAAAACAAACAACTAAGTACAAAAAATGAGGTTTTACAAAATTTTAAAAAATTTAGAGGACCTAGAGGTAGAGATAGTGAACAACCCAAGTTATGAGGATGGTAGAAAACGTTAAAATAAATATATATTTATAAAATTCAAGTATTCACTAGGTTAAAAATGGGAGATTGATGAGGAGTAAAATGGCTTTTGAGTAAATAGTTGGAAAATTGAGAAAACTATAAAAATAGAAACAGATATGAGAATTTGACAAAATTGGTATTTCAAAAGGACTGATGATGAGAGCTAACTATAAAAACCTAAAACTTTTTCAAATCTCTGATAATATTGCCAAATAAGGAATAATTTTCAAATTTCAACCACAAAGGTACACAACTTGAAGATTATTAAAATTTAAACTAAACTTCAATAACGTTCCAAAAAAGAAGAGAAAATCTACAAAGGTGTCTTTATTTTCAAAAATTCAAGCTATTTATTTGGTGCCAAATTGCAAAATCTTGATTTGATACGCTCAAAAATTCAAATTCCAACAAATCGTTCAGGATAGGTAGAAAACTTTCGAATTTCAATAACAAAAATGACAATTTTTGGTTTATATATCAACAATCGAGAATTCTATAGCGGTTTTTTGCTGGTTGAGCAATTTTCACCTTCTTTTCACCAACTTTTGCGAATTGACAATAATCTGCCGACTCCACATGCAGTGATATTCGCACTTCATCACACGCACTTCAACGCACATTTGCGGCAAATCACATCTAGAGCGTGCTGGCGACAGGCTAACTAAACGCAGTACAACGGCGGGCTGCAAACCGGACACTAAAAACAGTACGGCGACAATGTCCCAACACAACAACTTCAATTTCACTTGATCAGTTCCCAAACAAATTAACTGAATAGAATAGAAAAATCTTCTGAAATTCAAGCAATTTCAAGCAAAAAATGTGAGCAAGACGAGGAGAAACGGCTGCGATGTGAATGCTTCCAAGTTACAGCATCAACTGAATTGAACACAACTGAACTGGACCAGTACTGTGTGAGGGACAGTAACTGATAAAGTAACTGGTACCGTTCGTGTAGCGGTCACTGAATAGATGTAGCAGTTACTCGGTAACCGGTTCTACACGGAGTGAGTAAACATTAGCTCTCCTCTTATCTATTTATTGATTTATTAATTAAGCCCGTTTCAGACAGCATGAGTTTTGGACGTCTGGTGAATTTTACTAGATTGAAGCTTGGCGAATAGGCTATATGATGTGTGCAGACACATACAGTTCTTCACATACAGTGAAGACACACATCATATGTATGCCAAGTTCTGTACAATCTAGTCAAGTTTATAAGGACGGCAACAAATTGCGATGTATGAAACGGGCCTTAGGCTACTACTGTAGTGAAATTGGACTCCCTAGCTTCAGAATAATCCTATTTCACGAAAATGATTTTATTATAGTAGAAAAATGGAATGACATCAACGGAAATTTATATTGTAATGAGAAGCTTCAATTGAAAACATCTACTTCATGTACAACAAGAAAATCCTATTTTTATATCCCAAATAATTTTAAATTTGATCTATACGTTTCAATGAATAAATTTAATGAGATGAACCAATAAAGTACTGTGATGGAGTATTGAGAGCATTAATAATATTATTAAATGGTAATGGAATTTGCTAAATATGATATGTATTTCAACATATTATTAGATAAAATTTTTCAAACATATTTTTAAAATGGGTTGATGCGAGGTTACTCTTAGTACGGATTGAGACTGATAGGACAGTCATATTTGCAACCAATAAATTACTTTTTTTATCAGAAATGCTAAGAACATGCTGCTTAAATGAGGCAAGCATGATGTTAACATGATACAGAATATCAAAACGTCGTTTCTATAGTTATTTTAGAGCAATCACTATTTTTATACATAATCATTTCTTCATATTTCACAAAAAAATATTGTCAACCTAATTATCAATTGATCCATAGGTGAACTTTATCAACCTAATTCAACTAGTGAAGTGAATTTTGTGTAGTGTTTCAGTTTTAAGTTGTTAATGATGTTTTGAAATCGAAAAATTTGATTTAAATGGCTATTTTAAAAGAACTATAACCCACATGGTTTTCCATGTTTTCATTTGTGAAAAATGAGGTCATAGTATTGCGAAGTGGAACAACCCTTTGGGTCTCCCCACTAATGAAAGCATACGCTAAATAAATAAATAACCTAATTCAACAAACCTCTTTGTACTGTACTAACAAATCTGATCAACAAACTTTATCCACGTGAATATTGAGACCACAAAACAATCCCTATCATTAGATATTCGATTGATATTCTTCAGTTATCAGAGATTGACCGACAAAACTATAGTCTGTCCGAGCAAAGAAGACATTCTAGCTGAATGGGAAAATAACTTCAGCTCGGTGAATATTGGCACATAAATTATAAATTTGGCCTCAAATTGTGGATCAGAATATTTCCTACACTTTAAAACCAAATTTTAAAATTTTGAACCACTTCTGACCGAGCTGTAGTAATTTCTCCATCTTCCCAAAACGTCTTCTTTGCTTGGACAGACTATACCAACTGCTTCGCTCGAGTAACGGTTACCGTTACCCACAAGTAACAGTTCCAATCATATCAGAAACACGCCAAGCAATAACATGAGACAGGCCGTGATTGTTGATCAACACGGCGCGTCGCCTCAAATCAATAGCAATTTTAAACACCTACCCCCACCCTTTGTCGCCCCTCCCCCCACACCAGAAAACAAGAACACCAAGGAGATGATAGCCTAACACTACACTACAAATTAGTTTTCATTTCTCATACAACATATTCACTCGCTCTATCTCTCTCACTCACACACTTTTCATACACTCATATCTTTCATTTCACTCAAGCAAGAAAGGTATTTCTCTCTCTTAAGCATAAAATAACTAGATACCTCCTTCTCACTCTGAAAATAGCCAAAGCAAAATCTTGCCGTCAACAGATTGAAGTGAGAGAAACACAATTGATCATAGTCTGTCCAAGCAAAGAAGACATTCTGACAAGACGGGAAAATGACTCCAGCTCGGCCAATATTGGTACAAAAATAATAAATTCGGTCTCAAATTGTAGAGAACATTCCGTTCTACAAGTTTAAACCAAATTTATAATTATTGAAGCACCATTGTCCGAGATGGCGTCATTTTACCATTTTGTCAGAATGTCTTCTTAGCTTGGAGAGACTTCAACAACGTTCAGTGAAGAAGAGCGTGCAAGAGATATAATAAAATCGCCAATATTCAACAAAGAGATTAGATTAAATCTCTTTATTCATTATTTATTTATTCAGAGAGAGAGACAGAGAGAGAGAGGGAGAGACAGAGAGAGAGAGAAATGTGACTAGGCTAGCCTAGAAAGACGGAAGATTAGGCTAAACTGAGCCTAATCTCAGTTTAGCCTCGTTTAGGTCTAGCACTCCCACCTATAATACAGTACATGAGTCTGTTATGTCTAGCGTACAAGAGAGAGGGAGCGATTAGATTATTTTCAAGATGAAGAGAGAGAGAGAATTAGGAGGAAAAAACAATCGATCACTTAACTATTGTTGGCGCAATCTGGGAAGACACGCGGTTACAATAGAATTCACATTATTACGGCGTGTCTTCTCAGCTTGCTCCAACTATACCAGTTACACATACAGACAAGAGACAGACCACGTGCCGTCTTGACTAATATAGTTTGTTCAAGCACAGAAGACACTCGGGCAAGATGTGAAAATTACTCCAACTTGGTCAATATTGGTTCAAAAATTATAAAGTTGGTCTCAAATTGTAGAAAACATACTCATCTACAATTTGAGACTAAATTTATAATTTTTGAGCCAATATTGACCTAGTTGGAGTCATTTTCACATCTTGCCAGAGTGTATTCTATGCTTGGACAGACTATACTGCACTTGAATTTTTCCACCACTATTCTGAATAATGTTCCTCGCACTCTGATTTGTCTCGTCAAAATAAGCTAATGAAAAATGTATAGTCTGTCCAAGCAAAGAAGGCGTTCTGGCAAGATGGGAAAATGACTCCAGCTCGGTACATATTAGTTCAAATATTATAAATTTAGTCTTAAATCGTAGAGCAGAATGTTTTCTAAAATTCGAGACTTCAAAAATTAGAAATTTGGTTTCAAATTGTAAATCAGAATGTTTCCAACAATTTAAGACAAATTAAAAATTAAAAATATGGACCGAGCTTGAGTCATTCTTCCATTTTGCCAGAATGTCTTATTTGCTTGGACAGACTATAGAATAGATTGAACCTGCTAAACTACTGAGACAAGATTCTAATAACTAAACTTCGGTTCCAGTTCATGGTCACATTCCGTATCCGACTATCACCGCCAATACACAATCAACCACTCTTTATACTGAGACCTTGATTGAATAAATGGATAATATAACCTGCATTCTGCAACTTACTGTAACTATATAATTAATTCTGCAGCAATTCAAAGCAAAGTTGATCTCATTGTTCTAAGTTATTGATTCTTCTAAGAAAAAAATATAAAATTCTCTTGAAATTCAGTAATTCATTTTAAATCCAAGCTTACGGTATCTCAATTTTTTCAATCGAATGAATTCGGCCTATTCTGCCCATTGGGACAGAACAAGCAATAATCATCTATATAATCATAATAATATAATGAACATTAACATCTTGATTGGGTAATTATACATGGAAGAGTACTAGAGACGAAGCCCATAACTGCGCCTCTTACAATTTATACAAAAGCAGGTTATTTTATAATCAACAAATACTTCATTCATTTTCAACGCCAAGAGAATAAAACTGATCAAGATGTGGAAATTTTGTTTCAAACAAGGATGAAGGGAATTAAGTGATTTTTTATATCATTATAACACTGGAATAGCACCTAAAAACTTATATAATACAATAATATGAATTTCCAATTAGATCCACCTCTGAGAAGTAGATAGTATCATGGCATTACTATTTAACTGTTGTAGTTTATAGAAAAACAGCATAATCTTAGAATAATTTTCATCATTTATTTGTCAATTTTTCAATTTGTAAATTAATTTGTCATTATTTTTATTTGTCAATTGCGCAACAGCCCTATGAAGGGCCTAGGCCTACCAGCTGGTTGCCAGTTTCATATTCACCAAACTATACAACTATATACAAACTATACTGAATTTTCATCTATAAAACAGCTAAATGGATAAATCATTCTCCCAACACAATTCTTTGGAAATTAAATTAAAAATTTAAACTAATTTAGAAATTCCTAATCAGCAAAATATTTTTTGGAGAGACATATTGAAAACAAATGCCTAAATAACTAGGTGAAGAAAGGCATTATTGATATCGATTCTTCAAAGTTGACTTCAGTTGAACCAATCCAGGCAAGCGAAGCTAACCCAAGGAAAGAGAGAGACAACTATATCACCGAAAACAGGCGAAAAAGAGTGAGAGATAGTTATAAATACTGAGAAAAGAAGAGAGAGGGTATGAAAAAGGTACGGCGACCGTAAAGAAAGAAAATCAATACAGGCAAAGTGGTGGCCGAAAGACTACTTTTAGAAAAAAACTCAATAAATAATTCAAAATGGACAATTCTCGAACGCTGACCACCAGCCGAGCCTACCGATTCCTTTTTTCGGCTGCGAAAATTCATCATCAACATCAATTATCATCAACGATTCGTCCAAATTGCCACAAAACAAAAATAACATTCATTCCACCAGAAAAAATTACTTCTTCCAATCTACAGAGCTGCATTTAGTGGCACAGAACATTCAAATTATTTTAGCTCAAACAGTTTTTTAAAGACAGCTAGAATATCTGAAACAGCAGAACAGAGGATTGTAGCCAAAGATGCAATGATGACCTTCGATAATTTGGAAATATTATTTCGTCTAGAAGCTGCTTCAGACAATTGTTCCAACATTTATTATTGCAAAATAATAGAACACACAATAATCACTCACAAATCAATTCCAAATAAAGTATTCTTGGTTGGAAAAATAAACTTAGATTTGACTTCCTGTAATTGACATTTTATATTTTCAAATTCCTGTTAGTTTTTTATCAATCACATGCTTGATTTTGTTAGGCTATCTTCTAAGCCAATATACACAAAAATCAACTCAATATCGAATTTAGAACAAAATCTAACACTTATAGCATTGAAAACTTAAAATATCACAAAATCCGTTCAATTTGTAATGAAACGACCTAACAAATCGATAGGCTCAACCCAAAACAAAAGAGGAAACAAAAATATCACTTCCAAAAATAATATCATCGGTCATTAACCGGTCCTTTGAATACAACTTTTTGTTCTCGGCCCAATATTGAAAAAGGATTTCGCCACATCTATATCACTCAGTTTCTCTCTCTCTCTCTTTCTCTTTGTCTCCCCCCACCTTCCTTCACACTCTCGCTCATCCAACAGGTGACAAGACTCATCATACAACAATAAAAAATGGCGCTAGCCTGACATCCAGGAAAAAGCATAGCAAAAGATTATTAAAAATACAACTCGATTCAAATAGAATGACTTCTATACAGTGTAGACGAGTACGAAATTGACGGTTAGTGAAAGACTGTTGATAATGCTCAGCTCTGTCAGGACAGTCTGAAAGGGCCTGCAAAAACTTAACTGATTAGCTAAGGCGATTTCTCGAAGCAATTGAATTACTCAACAATAATAAACTTTCAATCATACTCTACAATGAATATTGAACTTGAGTAATACATGCACTAGAGTATAACTTCCAAGTTCAATATCCTCTAAACAACTCGAAATTTTCTCCAAATATAAAAGATGATGTTTTCATAAAAAGGTTCATTTTCAAATTTATGTTACTTGGATGGTTAGGAAGGCGTTACAAGGAAAATTCTAGCAATTATTTCTAGTATGCTTCAAGATTATGTAATGAATATGAAAACCACAAACATCAAAACTCTACTAGTGCCACACAATAACGAACAAAAGCTCTAATAAAAGCTTATACGATCACACAATATGCAGACAACAAAACTTTTATTGAAAATAGTAATAAAGTGTCAACCTACTCAATTTTAGGCATGCATGAGACTTCAAAGATTGTCTATGATTAGGGTGACTCTGTGCTGAAATACAGAATCAAGTATTAGAAAATCATTCCAAATTTAAGTTATTATCAATACGTATATTCATGAAATCTATCAACAAAAATTGCTATAAAATAAAAATCTAATCACTAAAGTCTATCTATATATGCCCCATGCCAAATCAATCTGTTATTGGATAAAATCATGACTCGAATCAATTTCGCCCATATTAGGTATCATAAGATAATAATCATGATATATTTGCATGAGAATTTGATTCGTCTGTCTCTTGTACGTGATATCACGTACTAACAGCTGATGTAAAACATCCACTGCCTCTTCTGATTTTTCTAGGCATAGCTAAATGACAACTCTGATTGACATCAGCTGTTGGAGCGCACAAGGAGCAGACGAAACCGCCTAATTTTTGTGCCAGCTCCAACAAAAAAGGCATGCAATTCTATTGCATGCTCTCTCCTGATTCAGTTCAATCAATATTCTAAGATTATTAATAAATTCATTCAAGCTTGTACACTGTATGAGACTGAAAATGAAATTAAATTGTACAGGGTTTCATTAATAAATGAACACTAATGAGGCCTATAAGAAAAAGACAGATGTCAAAATTTTACATTTATTATCAAAAACTTATGGTCAGGAACTCAGCTTCGCGGTTGAACTCCGCATTATCGGTTGTACTAACTAAATAATAATGTAGGTCCTGTCGATAAGTTTTTATAATAACAAAAGTGAAATTCTGACAACATTGGGGTTTCTTTTGGAGAGATTTCACAGCATCAACATCAGATCAACAATTTTTATGAACAGTAATTCAGAAATCTACATTGTGAGCCACAATATCATTTTCATTCACTTAAACATTGATCAATTTCATACAAAATTGTCTTTCTAGAAAACTTGCATCGTTACGGTACAACATCAATACTGATCAATACAAAATCATAGGCTATTCATAAACATCAAATCACATGCCTGGAAGAAATTTACAAGCATCAAACAATTCCAAGTATTCAACGAATACTCTATCTCTCCATATTTTATGGAAGTAGGTTACAAATTCTTATACTGTACTATAATTGGAGAAAAGATTAGAAGATCATGTGACTAAATTCATAACATATGAATATACATACGGATATTTTTTATTGGAAGAGAGAGGATTATACCTTCATGAATGTAAACTCTAGCTTAAACCAAATTAGAAAATTGCTAGAAGTATCACTTTTGGGAAAAATAGCAATAATCTGAACAAAAAGTCACACTTGGTGAATTTTTTTGATACGATATTGGTTTCTGATGTGCAGTGAATGATGGAAAATGGATATTTCTATAATTTGGGACAACTTCAACTTTTTCAATAAATTTCTAACCGACAGATGTGCAAAATTTTGATGGACATAGGGGTGAAACCTTCTCGAACAGCTCAAAGACATACAATAGAATGAAAGAAAATTCTTTCTACAGCTGAGTATGTTGTGAATAGAAACTGATTGTTTTTAGATGAGGAAAATGCTGTAATTCATAGCTTCATTCAATATTGCGAACTACATAAAAACTATTTAGGAGCGGGAGCGAGCACAAATCATGATTCTCAAATTCAAATGATAATTCTCAGGCGATTTTCGTGACACTGTACTACATACACTGTACATGACACTGAAATTACTGTAAAGGGCTAAAATTAATCAATAATCATTAATCACAAAATTAAAAGAGAAGAGGATTGAAACACAGATGAAGTCCAGAACGTCTCTTCTTCCCAATTTTGATTAGGCGAGTTGAAACTCAAATTATTCACAAATTTTGACATGATTGTTGATATTTGAAAAACTCTATTTCCGACTACTAATTCAGACCAATAGTACCAAATGGTGATTGCAGATGATTTCAGGAGATCCTTGTCCTTCGAATAAGAGCAATTCAACCAATATTGTTGACTGATCAAGACTTCTAACCAAAACTGGGTCTCCATAAAAATGGCTGGCCCACAATATCCGCTTTCAACTGATGGTTTGAAAAAACTCAACAGGTAAAACCTGATAACTAGGCTAATCGATTAAAGCCGCGTATCGACAGTCCGAGGCATGTGCTACGAATGCCTCGCGGTACAGTCTGTTGACACAAAAAAAGAGTACTACTACTAGTATACTATCTACCGCGTATCGACAGTCCGAGGCATGTGCCACACATGCCTCGGACTGTCGATACCGGGTTTGCTAGCAGCGAGGCAAACGCTGCACATAATTCGCAGCGAGCAGTGCCTGTTGCCTCGCAACGCACAACGAACAATTCTACAAACTAACCTCAAAATTGTACCCCATTCCTATGCATTTTTGTGATTGTGAATTCTATTTGGGTGCAGAAGGTTGTAATAGGCAATAATAAACATTGCCTTAAATTTTTATCTACTAATTGAGCACAAAACAACCTCCAAAGTCCAAATTATCAATTGTCAGAGCTTAGTTGCTTTGTCTCCCGCTTGAAGGCGCTAGGCAATTTGTTTGCATGCTCGTATTTTTGGTTAGGCCGGTATTACACGATAATAGTTCTATGATATGATCATATGAAAATATGATTTGGTATTTTCATCTCTTTCCATATGATCAGATATGCTAATAGAACTATTATCGTGTAATAACGGTTTTACAAAAATTGCAGATCACACATATGCCTCAGCCATGAGTTCATACTTTTTTTGCGTCAACAGACTGTACCGCGAGGCATTCGTGGCACATGCCTCGGACTGTCGATACGCGGCTTAACGCGTAAGCATAGCATAAAACTAAAATTATGTAGAAAAATCATAGGACACATTTGGTCTCAGCTGTAATATCAATAAATTATTATTATTATCTCTACCATCGATCACTCATGCACAATCCTAGGGCTAAATCGAGCAGCACCCTCATTGATAATAAAACTAGTGCTATTTTCACAGCAGATGAAACTTATCAGAAAGTTCCAGTCCAACTTGACCAGACAAGACGCACACATACAATAGTTCCCAATCGTTCAATTTCATTCATAGTCTAGTCGAGCAAAGAAGACATCCGGGCAAGATGGAAAAATGACTCCAGCACGGTCAATATTGGTTCCAAAATTATAAATATGATCTCATTCAGCTCTTCAATTTTGAGATGAAATCAAGAATTGTTGAACCAATATTGACCGAGCCGAAGTCATTTTCCCATCTTGCCAGAATTGTCTTCTTTGCTCGACCAGACTACTGCAGTATGCAATAGTCTCACTTAAGACAATACCGGAACCTGTTCTACTGGTTTGAAGCAAACAATTTGTTTAGATTAGTTTCATATACTAAAATAATTCTAATCTTGTCTGTCTCAATGGTACTAAGCAAACGTTTTGTTTCGTTTCATCTGGTGTGAAAGCACCCAAAGGTGGCACCCACACCAGAGCATTAAGCAACAAGCAAACATCGAATGCAACATCAAGCTTAAACTCAGCTGATATCGCACAACGATGCAATAGGTGAAAATTGTTTTACTATCAATTTTGTAGAGCAACATAATATCGATGGCAATACACTATGTTAGTTTAAAAAAACTGCATTGCCTTAACCCAACATAAACTAGCCTAACATTTGACAATTTTCGTTGATCGTAATTTTAGAAAATGACAGGAGAATCAGCATTTAAAAACAGGTTTTTGATAGTTTTAGTGAATAATGCATAAGGTGCTATTATTGCAGTTGAGGAGTGCACGGTAGCAGAATCATGTCCCTTAAGAACAATATGATTTTCATCAACCTCTTAGAGTACATTATGCCGTTATTAATGGACAAAATTATTCACAAAATTCACGTTCTATATGTCATTGGAAAGATTGATTCAATCCTCCAGCACTCCAGGGGATAATTGTGATTTTCAAAGTGATTTTTCCTTTATTCATGATAAGATTCATGTTCAATACTTTGTACTTTAATAATACTTCATTTATATATTCAATCATTGGTACAGTTTGCTGAAGTCAATGACCCAGCTAACATACAACGTCATAAATTGGTTACTTAAACAGAGTTGCAATAAAAAAAGTAAGAAACACTGGAGAACTGAATTCTCTTTCCAATAACATATAGAACGTCCAAGGGATATGTGCTCCAAGAGATTGATAAGAAAATTGTTCTAATAGAACATGATTCAGCAAATGGCCGACTGCTAACGCGACTCTTGAAATACATTTTCAACAACTGATTTTCTAATTCCTTTAAAAATTCTTTAGGTTCATTTCCTTTTGTGTATCGCTAGTTGCTTGTCACTTATCGCTCTGGTGTGGTAGCCATCCAACCAAACTATTCAACTATTCAACCAAACCCTTACAGCTGATAACTCAAGTGTAAGTAAAGGGGTGCTTTCCGAAACTACGCCGGCACCTAGCGTACAATTATTATTATTATTAGCGTATGGCTTTAATTGATGGAGAGACCAAACGGTGTTCCACCTCGCCTACATAACCTTGTTTAGTAGAAAACATGGTAAAAGTTCTTGAATATGTTCACAGTTGCTATTTTGATTCGGAAGAGTTATTTTCAATTTACAAGGTCCAAAAACAATGAAATCTACGTGGTCTTATAAACGTAGTAGTGCCGCTATATAGTGGCACATCTCACAAATAAGCCATTTCTCATGAGCAAGTACCTCAGTTCTTTTGTTCGCGGCGTAGTTTCGTAAAGCACACCTTACAATTTCGCTGACAACTCACCTTCCTTGATCCACTCGTCCAGATCGTTCAACAGCTTTTGCGCGGCCTCGCCACGTGTCACGGGTTTCGCCTCGTCTATGACGTCATCCACGTGGAACTTAGTGACGTCACCGCAGTTGTAGATGGCAGCACTGGTGTCCGGTACAATCAGATCGGGAGACTCGCAGGTGGCATAGTGACTGTTGTTGTAGTAGTGATTATTTGAATTTTGCTGATTGTGCATATTTGCTGTTGCTGCCAGGTTGCTATTGTTGTTGTTGTTGTTGAGGCCGCCATTTTGGAACCAGCTATCCGTGTCGAGGTCGACAAACGGACTGGCGGGCGGTGCGGGGGACGGAGGGGAGGCGGGCTCCATTTTCCAGTCCCAGGCGCCGTACATCGGCTGCTGCTGCTGTTGGCCGAAGCCAGCCATTCTCACATCGTCGTACATCATTTTCGTTAGTCGAAATTTCAACGATGCAATTATCAAACAGATCCTTCTCTGGGTCTTCTTCCACAATCAGCTGTTGAAGGGCAGAGTAGATGCCTAAATTGTTGTAGTAGTTGTAATCGTCTTCTTCTTCTTTTTCCTTTTCTGTCGGCCGTGCGACGAACACTGTTCCGGGTGCAAACGCCATCTTGGCACTGCAAACAAACACAAAAATGCACACAAAATTAATTAAAATATTGTAAAAACACATTTTAATAATTATAAAACAGTAAAAATTGATTATCTACTCATACCATCCCCCAAAAATGCACACAAAATTGATTTAGAATGTTGTGAAAACTAATAATAATCAATTCGAATCTCAATTTATTGCAAAAGAAATAGACAAAGGACTTCTGCAACTGCAAATATTGGCCAATGTACCAATTAGCAGGCGAGATTCATTGAATGAAACTGATCAAAAGATTGTGCCCGGACCAGGTATCGAACCCGGTACCCCTCCTCGGTTGCCGGCCGAGTGGCTTAACCACTTGCCTACCAGGCAGCTCTCTCAACAGCTTCATTTTAGCTACATGTTAGACTTTTGGCCAGGTATCAAAGATGGAAGAATTATCCAGCAGTTGGTGAGCTGCAATATCTAATAATTCTTCCACAATTTTTGTGAAAACAGTTCAATAATTATAAAATAGTGAAAATTGATTATAGATCAACTCGAACTACTGCAGATTGACTCAAGTTGCAAGTTCACGGTTCACATTCCTTCAAAGAAGATAAATAGTAGGCTATATTATTGTAAATAGTACATTATTTTACATAGTATAATATTGTAAATTAGTAAATTATTGTATATCGTACAGTATTTTATATAGTATAGTAAAGATGTTGATGTCTACATAAGCTCTTGGGATTTTGCGTTGGTACTCGAGGGATAATGCTGAGGGATGACAACAGAACTACTTTTCAGGTTTGTAGTCTGGACCGACGGCTTATCGTCTCCTCCAAAATAAGATCGAGCTGGTGCCAAAAATTAATTCAAATTAGTTTTCGCGTGTCCTTCAATATTCAAATTACTAGCTGATTAGAGTGTATTCGTAACTCTACTCTCCAGTCAGCTGGTCCAGCAGACTATTTGCAGACTGCCCAGCTGTTGGAAAGCGCAAGGAACAGACGAAACAGCCCTAGTTTTTGGCACCAGCTCTATTACATGTATCAAGTGAAACAGCCCAACTTTTTAACAAAAGTTGGATTTTTCTAAAAAGATCATTGATAGCATTTCAAGAGTTGGAATATGAAGCAATTGACAATAACGAATAAGCTATCACGATTAATTGATAGCAGAGTATTTGGTTTTCAAATTCAATCAGTAAACAAAATTACCCTATACAAAGAAAAGTGAGAAACTCAAGTGGAAAGTATATGAAATATCAATAAAATATAAGATATTTGGAAAAAATCAAACAAATCAATTGATTACAATTCATTGATTTTAATTCCCTAAGACCTGTCTTCATGATTCAAAACGCATCACTGGCGGCTCGTGCCTACGAAACAGGTGAAGTGCTGTACAGTAAAAGATACGAGCACTTCACCTGTTTTGTGGGCACGAGCCGCCAGTGAAACGCATGTCTCATTTTCATTGTCTTCAGACATGAAAAACAGGCATTGTTTTCAGAACAGCACGCTTCTATTTGGTGGACAGCAGATAGATTTTATTTCGGCATGATAATGTCAATTATATAACTAGAAAGCAAAAAACACTCGATAAAAAACTGATAAGCCAGAAATGAGTGATAACAGATCTTACAAACAAACCCTCGTGGAACAATGTATAAATTATATTAATTCAGTTTCAATCCCAATGAGATTAGCGATAGCAAACTGCGGTAAAATTGAAGTGATTAGGCATAAGTCTTGATAACAAAAATGTTCATTCCTATAATAAAGCGGCACAAAAAATTTAGCTTTTCCGAGTAAATAACTCGGCTTTTACAATCCACTCTCATGAGTATGAAGCAGCCTCATTGACTTTGATCAAATACTTCAACTAAATCCAATGATTCTGAGAAATGAAAGCTATTTTCAGTAAAGTTATACTTTCTCGTCTAGTGGAAAGGAAGGAATAGGCTACACTTTTAGTCTTGAATTGTGTCAAATGTCACATTTATTCCGTTAAAAATAGTAGATTCAATGAAACTGAGCATTATTTATCTTTTAAATTACTCAAAACTTTTACTACTGCAACATTATTAAATGCACTCTACTCCAACCACAGCATTAAATAAGTTTCAAATAGAATTGAAATCCTACTAGATATTTATGATCAACAAACAACCGAAACCAGTATCTCGTTATTCCCTAAAAGAAAGTGTTTGTGATAGCTTCAAGCCTCAAGTTACATAACAGAGATCCGAATTTAAACAACATTCCAGCTTCCAAATGCAATCAAAATATAAAGTATAGTTATAATGTCGTACACAATAACAGTGCTTCTAATGAAGAGATAGTTTGAAGAAATAGTCGAATACAAATCAAGGGAACTAGGCTACAAAGTTTGAAACATTAATAGAGTTTCAAAAGATAAGAACTATTATAGATATTCTACTGAATGGTTGAGAACATGAAGCTCCAATATTTTTCACCCATAAAAATGTTTAGATAACATTTCCTACAACTGATAGTCTGAGTTCATTAACAAAGTATTAACATTTTCTTATCACTATAATCCCAAACTGTTCATGGGATTTCTATCAAGTATTCTTCAATTTTAGTGTTTTATTTTTCAATTTTTAGTCAATTTCATAATCTACATTACACATGCTTATTTTTCGAAGACTAATAAAATATGTATAAAAATACAAAGCTGATAAGAAATGGCAAAACAACAAAAACAATTTTTTGTTAAATAGAGATAAGTTTCTAGCTCCAATAATAAAATCTGTCTCTGTATAAGCAATAGAAATAAGTGAAATGTAGGCATAGGAGCAATACTGAAGAAAAATAGTAAAGTTGATATTCATTTCAATTAGGATGCTTTCAATTATATGGGTAATGCTTTTTAAATGCTTATGACAAGTCAGTTTCATAATACGTTGGATCTTCAATTTGCTATGACCAGCATAAGAATAATTTGCTCAAGAGGATTGAAGAAAAGAATTTTCCAAGGTCCTTCTTACGCCGTGTCACAAAACATTCAAGTAAACTTGAGCAAAAAATAACTAACGTAAGTCAAATATTGAGAATTTGAGAAGATATGTAACTTATACTAAATATTAAGAACTTTGGAATAGTTGTGTTTGTGATGAAGTTTATAAAACCAGGCTTCAAGTCTAAATAGCGGTTACATAAATGGGAGTTGCCAATTTCTATTAAAATATTAAACCATTATATTCCTGTGGGGGTAAGTTACTTTCCGCAAGAGTCTTCTCTTGGCAGTCGGCAGCATGAACTAATCTACTGCGATATAATTCCTGCACATGGAGAATTTTTGCCTAAATGATGACTGTTCTGATGAATGCTTAATAAATAAAATGGCAATTTCTGCACAAAGTGAGTACACCTACTGACGATTCTAAGGATAATAACAGTCACCCCATCCTGTCAAAAGTTCTTTTCCTGCTCGATATAAGTAATATCAGAATTCAGAGATAAAAATCTCTCAGTTTGGTATTCCAAACTATGTGTTTTAGGATGCCGAGAACATTCTTCAAGTGAGCAACCAACACCAGCTTGATAAGTTGGGACAAGTAATAAGCTCAAGTGCGGTCACAGGCAGTGGCGTTTGAAAAACATTCTAAAAATAATAATCTATGAAGGAACAATATTTAGAAAAACATGGTAAATTAAAGACTTTAATGCAGCAATATATCACAAACATAACCAGAAATTCTATCACTAAGTCAACACAGTACAGAAAAATAAGAGGAGGTTAACCTATGTCGGATTCAATGACAACTTGCAACTTACCATAAGGTTACAAGTTACAAAACAGAACCACCAGCCACCAACCGTTTTAACCGTTTTAAATAGAAACTATTTTACAAGAACTAAGCACTAAAACGATGAAATTCCCCATAAACATGATACATATCCATAACCAATGTTTTCATCTGAAAGCTAACCTACAATTACAATACGGAAAGCAAGGTCTTGGAAAAATGAGAAAGACATCTTGTTGGAACCAAAACCAAGTAAACAGTCAATCGCTAGAATGCTATTTCTGGTGGAGAAAATTATGGAGGCAATTATTTTCCCCAATATCTAGCAGTCGAGAGTACAGGTGAACAAGAAATCAATAACTAGCTAGGTGAATTGAGCTGAGAACTCTCACAGTTTGACATAAGTCAACTTATAATTATTGAGATAAAAAGCTATGACATTGTTACAGATTGTTTAAATATTGTTGGAATAAAGAAGAAGAATGGAATAATGTATAAACATTCATTGGCGGTAAATGGTTAACCTGGCCTGACCAAAACAGGCGAGGAAAGTGACACACATCGTAGACCCCACAAGCATGACCTGAAACCTTATTTCAATTGAAATTCAATTTAAATAATAACAATAATTGTACTTACGCCATGATTATCGTTTTCTGATGCACACTGCAGGTGTGTGCCGGTGCAAAAAATGCAACTAGTTCCCCATTTCACCGATTATTTAGCACAGTTGAATAAAGAAACGTCTGCTTTGGTTCGTACATGGAGAAGGAATGCCTGAAAATCGAACGATGGTACACAAAGTATTCATGCGCATCGCCTAATTTATTGTATTTCACATTTTACACTAGAATAGAACTAAAAAATGGATAGATCACTCAAAATATATACATTGATTATGATTTTACATATTTATCAGGTTTAATTGAAACAAAAAAAAATTCTTACGATTTTTTGAAGAACTACTTTCTTCGCGCATTATTATAAGATTGCACCATAGGACCTGTGTTTTACGTCATTACTGATGCAGACTTTCAAAAGACCATATTTTCAAACTTGAAATATTTAAATTATTTCAATAAATTTCACATGAAAAACTTAGGAATTCAATGGTATTTTTATTCAAAATATTCATTATTTTTTAAGAGCCGTCAAGCTATAGAAAATCCAAGAGAAAACTACCTATAAGTTTTAAATTATACGCTCCTGCAAACAGAACCTTTTTATATAACTTATATTATTATTTCAATAATAATTAAAATATTATGTTTAAAACTATCTAACTTATCCATCAATTAATAAATAGAGGCTTCAATATTGCTTTTTATTTTTCGAATAAATTGAATCAATTTCATAATCTTAAACATATTATTTTGGCATAACATAGTAAGCCTACGGTATATATTTAACTTATATAGCTTTGCAGAGTCCTTTAAAAAAAGAAAAAAGCCTTACCCACGCAATACATAGATATAGAACGTGGTAAAATAAAATGCAGTAAACTTATAAGTCTAGTGTAGTTGAGCTCTCTTTTACCTGTATTAAAATTTACAAGACTTTTAAATTTTATATAATACTTGTCACAGGTATGAAACATTGGAATCACATGCATGTGACAGCATTGGAATAAGAATATTCAATAAGTTTCCATTAAAGTTACTATTATTATAAGACATTGACTTAGGCTGCATAATCACTGTAGTTTCCATCAGATACCGTATTAAATAGTAAAAAAATTGAGTGACAATTTTATTGTTTGAGTGAGTATTTTGATATCACGCAATATAATATGGAAAAATGGCTAGTAAAAATACCCAATCATCGAAGGCTTAATGGATCTTTGATCTGTAGCTTCCTCATATTTTTTTCAATAAATAATAATGTAACTTACATTGTGATTTTGTTTTTCTGTATTATATTAGTACTATTGTGACTTTGTCAATCACCCACGTTGGTCGACGAGTACTACGACAGTAGAATACATTTATTTTTCCCCGACTCAACTTTTTTTGAGTCTCTAAATTAGCACTGAATGTATTCCACCAAAACCTATTTACTATTTAGGTCTTTAAGCAGACATGATGAAGAATAAGTAGGTACCAAGTGTCTTTGGGTAGGTCTATCATGTTTGGAATTGAGAACAGACTGCAACTTTATTATATTGTTTCAGGTTCTAGAACAGGTTTTCAGAGATAACTTTCCAATCAATTATTCTGACGTGAGAGCATGTTCGAGGTATCTTTTAAACTGTTCTTTACATGACAAACGTTTCTTAACGGCTTAATTACATAGTACCGTAGGCCTATAAATTATTAAGATCAAGGTTTATAAAAATCTGCCAGTGCGGGCTTGAATTATTAAAATACCGTATATTTCAACCTAGCAATATTTCAATTAAAACTTGGAAAACTGCTGAGGAGTTATCAGCAAGTATCAAATTTCACAGAATATTTTTCTTCGTAAAATATATCCTAGATCAAATAAAAAGGCTCATCTTCATAGAGTATAGGCTAGCTAGTCTGTTCATCATTTCAAACTGAATTTTTTGAAACCTTATATACGTTTAGTTATAAAAATAAAAGTTCTATAGTCCATTCACGATTGCTTGAGATGAGATAAACAAAAGCTTTGCATGTGTTTGTGTGCGACAGGAGGGGCTTTGTTTTAGCCACGACATAAACAAGTCACAGCAATGCCGAAGTCCCGAATTTTGTTGTCGGGACCGTAACCAAAGCATTGACACACAAAAACTTTTACTATAATTGTTTGTTCATTTTAGGTTCGAGAGACAACCGAAACAAGCAATTTCCCAATGTGTATCTTTCGAAAAGTTTACTTAAAGATACTTATTCTGAATTGCCTACAACAAAATTCGTGATTTCGGCATTGCTGTGACTTAATTGTTTATGTCGTGGCTAAAACAAAGCCACTCCAGTCGCGCACACACACACACACACGTTCAGAGCTTTTGTTTATCTCGTCTCAAGCCATCGTGAATTGACTATATAGTAATCTATTAGTGAAATTAATAGTTTTTACTTTTATAGGTACATTACCTACATGCGGTACCTATCTAGGCACCTATGGAAACTATCAAGAACTTTATTGGGCAATAAAAACTACACCCATCATATAAATTTCTTGTACCTGGTCCAATTGTACAATAGATAAATAAACGAGGAAATAATCTTCATGTCTTAATAAACAAACATTAATAGGCAATTCAAATATAAATAATTAAGCATTATTGAAGATAATACATAGAATATTAAAACATATTGAATTGAAATTAATCGACGATTTCCATAGATTTTTTAATTAAAAAATATTAAAAGTGATCCTAGAAATCTACGAAATAAGTTGCTTAATTAATTGCTGAATAGCCTATCCTACAATATTTCATTTCAGTAAATTAATTTTAAATATTTACCTGTATACTTGTAGCACCGTATTCTCTCTCGCCGTTAAATTAGATTAAACGAAGTTGAATTGAATTAAACAAAGTTCTATGTACTGTAAGAGATGATTTGAAAAAATTTGATGATTTTTTCTGTGTAGTCTCTCCTTTAGGGTTTTTGTTTTGATGAAAACTACTTGAAAATACAGTGAACCTATCGTGTATTGTACTATCAGCAATGTTGTTTTTGTCGAAAACGTGATTGACTTGTCTGGCGTTTTGTAAACAATGAGCTATCTCTAAATGATAATGATGATTATTACGATTTTTTCGCAATTTTTATTAGTGCGATCATGCTCTATCAGCATGAAAGCTGAGTCAGTTATTAATAGGAATGCCTACTCAAAACCAAAAGACAATCTAATTTTAATAGAGTGGGATAGGTATTTGCCAAAACCTACCGTATCTCATTATAAGCCTTCCGGTACCCACTATAGGTATAGTCTGTCCAAGCAAAGAATACCCTCTGGCAAGATGGGAAAATGACTCCAGCACGGTCAATATTAGTTCAAAAATTATTGATCTGGTCTCAATTGTAGGAAACATTCTGATCTACAATTTGAGACCAAATCAATAATTATTTTTGAACCAATATTGACCGAGCTGGAGTCATTTTCTCATCTTGCCAGAGGGTCTTCTTTACTTGGACAAACTATAAAGCTAGCGGTACAAATTAAGGCGGGTGGCGAATATGAGTTTTATAATTACTCCCCAGCTCTGTCAGGACAGTCTGAAGCTGTCTTTGAGAGCAAATTAGTATAGTTGGGGTCACTAACCCCAACCTCGAAGTAGACCTACTCTCGCAGACCGCAAACCAACTGTCCTGAGAGAGCTGAAAATTACCAACTAGAGATGAGTCATTTACAACCGCCTATAAATTTTAGCGTCAGCAGTAATACTTGAAAAGTACCTTAAAATTTTGTATTTTTTTTTTTTTGGAATGAAATAAACTGATATGAGAAAGGAAACACTACCAATAAATAGGCTACACAGATCTATGAAAATCAATTGTTCTTTTAATAAAACAATCATCATATATCAACAATCTCGGTCACTTACATAAAAAAAGTTATTCTATAAAATTGGATACACTCAAAATGGAAGTTTGCTCTATAACGAATATATTTGTGAACAAAATTAACAATATTATCATCAATAAATGTTCATGAAATAATATAATTTTGCTTGAAAATTTCATCTTCTCTTAATTGCTTTCGATTTGATTTGAGCAAAGGTTGAATTCTTCGGAAAGGAAACATAATCGTTCAAATCAATACAGAATTTTTCATCGAATTATAGAAAACTATATTTTTCAAGAATCATGATATTCTATAGATTTCAAAATATAATATTTATCCAGATGGAAGATATAAAAATAATTCATAATATGTCTACAAATAAACATTTAGGTATGCTTGCACACTTCCCATGCCAGAAAATAATCTATCAACTTTCAATCAATAACAGGATTAATAATCAATAAAACGTATAATCAATTAGCTACAACTTTCAGTAAATTTTCAATATATAAAACCATTCAAATACATAAATTTCTAATACTGTAACATTTCTGAACAAATTTGAAAGAATATTGCATAAAAACATTCGTTATACAGTAATTTTATATTACAGCCAACAGCATTTTGATATACATTTTTTCGATACATCTTATATCAAATTGTTTTCGAATGTCTATTACATAGGAAGCCTACAAAAAATATAATTGTTCAAATCATAAAATTCATTTTTCATATGATTCAATTCAATAATATGATTCATTCACCATGAAATTCAACTGTGTTTTATTCATTTGATAGGTTTCATCAATCGAAATACTAATAATAATTCATCTCATATTGTTTCTTTCTTTATTCACTCAGTGGTCTTCTCCTCACCATGAAAAATTCAGAATTTTTACAACGTGTATTATCGAAAATATCTCATCAGGCATTCAAATCCATTTCATTGACTCATTTTAATTAGATTTGTTTAGTTACATTCACATGAAACGTTATAGAAGTTGAGGAGATGTCTTTAAAATATGCTATTGAGCTTAAGGTGGGAGTGAGGGGGATGCCTAGGCTTTATTACTAGAGCTTGGGGTGGGACCTCTCTATTCATATAATAGAAAAATGATTTTTTTTCGGTGGGCTATCTTGCATTTTGAAGACCCAACATTCAATAATTCCCCTTTTTTAAACGTTTATTTACTTGAGAAGAAAGTTGTACACATGAGCTACAAAAGTAGCTCAAAATGCAGATAATTAATAACTATATTGTGTGATAATCAAATACACATTAATAGAAACTTTGGGATAAAGAAGTGTTTCAAAACAAGATATTCAAGAATGAATCAAAAATAGAAGTACTTATACCTGTACATCGAGATCAATTTGGAGATTAAAATGAAATTCACAATTCTATAAAATTATTTAGAATCTAAAACTATTTCTCAATCCCTGATTTTTGTGATTATATTGGGTCAACACTGAATGAATTTCAAATTTTACTAATGAGTTGAAAAATAAAAATCCACTGTTAAAAGGGTTGTATGAAACAATACATTTCAAAAATTGAAATATATTGGACAGAGTTTCACTTCCTCTTCTTTCATTCCAATTCCATCCTTTTCACTTGTATCAAAATCCTAATCTTCTCTCTCATTCTTTTCAACTTAGTTTCTTTCAAGTGTCAGAACATGAACTATCATACAAAATGTTGGCAAGTATTCAAAGTTTGTCATTGACTGTATGGCTTATAGTAAATCTATATTCGACAATAACATATATAGTAAAAACTTATCAATTAATGGTAAAGTACATATTTGCACAGTACTTTGAAATCGGTAGTTTAGCCTAATAACGATAATATTTCATTATTATCATTATAATAAAATATTGATCACAATAAATTTTTAAATTTCCGAATTAGGATTTGCAATAATATAGCCTTACAATGCTATCTTAATAGTTAAATAGTATACATTAATTATTATTTAAAGCTAGAAACGATTAATCGGTTTTACTAATCTATTAAGATTCACTTATATCTATTAAAAACAGAACAAAATTATTTTGTAAAAAAACTACGCACCAAAAATCTAAGGCGATCTACCAGTAAAATGGTTTTTAACAATTCATCATCACTATATTTACAAAACGAAATTCATTGAGGCTTTTCATCCGTGGTACATTTTTTAATTTATTAATTTTGTCACTGATTCATAAAATTTGTATTCATTTTACCATTGGAGAAAGACTTCAAATATCTTAAGAAGATTCAGTTCCAAGGTAAAAACTTCTATAACTGTAATAATAGTGATAGATATAAAAAAGGAATAGAATAGAAAGATGGAACTAAAAGATAGTATAAAATAAAAGAACGTCATTATTCATACATAGATTATATTAATCTATAGGTATAGATTTGATATTAATCTATATTATTCTTCAGAGAAATTTATTGAATCTCTTTATTCCTATGTAATTGTAATATGGAGAGAAATAAATTTAGGAGTGAATACAGAGAATGTCTGTTATTAATGCTCAGCTCCTTCAGGACAGTCTGAAAGCGCTGACAGAGCTGAGCATTAAATGGCAGTCATTTGCCAACCACTAATTTCGTTGGTCTCTGATTTTGTGCTAGAAGTATGAGAATGAGAAACTACAATTATTTAGAGATTTTCCAAGAAATTTGAAAATATTATTAACGGAAGACAAAGCCTCAACAACAGAAAATCAAGCAAACATCAACTGTTTTTCATGTACCAGATAGGTCAGTTTCCATGATAATTATTATATGTTACTGAAATCTTTCTCGAATATTGAAATGGTTTGAAGGTAAGGACCTCAAATTAATTTATTTATCAACATAATCAAATTCAATTTTAAATTAGAAAACAGTAATTTGTGGAACACATCATAATTATGAGAGGGGTTTCAAGAGTTGATGTTATTTTGTTAAAAAATTTAGAACATTTGAAGGAAAGTACCGGTAACAATCATAACCCGTGCGAGTTTAAAGGTCCAAAATGAAATTGACTTCTTGAAAGTGAACCTAATCAGAACATGCATTTGTGAAAGATATCAACAGGTAAGTATAAATATTTTTGGACCAATCTATATGACTTAAATCAAACTGACCTACCTGGTGATTTTGATTCAAAACAATACCAACTTGATTCATTACGTATCGTATGTCACTTGCAATTAGCAAGTAGACTCAGGCACTGACCATTAAATCCTCAACATCATTTCTAATATCTAAAAATAATATAAGGTCTGTCTAAAATCTACTAGTACATAATAATCTAGAACTTATAATAAAATTGAAGTAAGTAAAGAAAAATTATCAAAAACCTATTATATTAGGCTAAAAAATTAACAAAATCATGAATAATATTATCACAATGACATGAGTTGATTTTTCAAATGTAAAATATTGCCAGCTCATTCATTTCTACCTTATTGGTCAATCAGTCAATTTTTTCAAAATGCGTTATATCTAAAATTGTAACAAAAGTGTCAGTGAACCAGCGGGAGAATAGTTCTTTCAGACCTACTTTATCATAGTATGGTAATGCAACGTATTGTAACGCTATTATATTCGTAGTTTTAGATATGACTTAATAGAAGGACCAAATTCTGTAAGAAACATGAAATCAAATTATCGTAATAGAATTTTCATTGAATATCTTGTGACACTTTTGTTAGAATTTAACACATCCCTTTTAAGTAAAGCTGCTTAGAGGAAAATGTCTCCAAGTGCTGGATACTTGAATAAGGTTCTTCTGAGGGTGATGCCCACATGAGCTTTACGGTTGTGCGTGGGTAATGAAATGATAAAGAGATGACTCTCTAACTAGAAATAAATCTGAAATTTTCTATAAGCTTTGCTTGTATAATAAGCTCAGTGAGATATTGTTCATAATATTGAATTGGTTTGAAAGCTATTTTAGGGTCATACATTATTTCAATTTTATCAGCTCGTTTGACAAAATATTTTGTACAGCCGATTTTTCTCTTCTTGTCAACTCAATATCAATATCGTTTTTATGTAGCCTTCATAAATCTTTCAAGATGTTTGCTCTCAATAATTTATCATTTTTGTCAATATTGAATTGTAATTGGTGGTCTAAACAGCAACCTCTCCAGCAACTTGAAGCATTCCCCCGGTGGTATAAGTCATGCATCGCATTATTAGAATATAGTAGAAAAATGGTAATCAAATTGATGCTAAACATATTACAGCATTTCAACATTCCTATCCTAAACATTAAGGTCTTGTACAAAACATAATTTTACTCCTTATCGATAAAAATTAAAAGTAATTGAATTTAATGTACATTCTCCACACTCTAAAATCTCGTATTCATTACAATCTTAATCCGCAATCTCAATTCGTTTAATTATTGTTAATAAAATAATTCTTTTGATAGAATAAGATATTACCTGTAAGGAAAAATTGAGGAATTTGGAAAGATTGTCTCAAAAACTATCCACATTTTCTTCAATACTGGCTACCCTGTTTAATCCACAATATTATGAGACAATCAATTTATTGATCAAGGGTGGGCGGTAGTGGACGGCAAACTGCCGAACGGCAAAATCAAGCCCCATAAGAACAATGTAATTTTTATCAATATCTTGGAGCAGATAGAACCTCTATTTATGGACAGAATTTCACGTTCTTCATCTCATTGGAAAGAGAATTCAATTCTCCAGGGGCGTGACTTTTTACTTTTCGATTTTTAGTTTATTTCAATAATTATTAGAGTTCAATACTTTTTTAGTTAATTAATTATGCGATAATTATTAAAATAAACTAAAAATCGAAAAAGTAAAAAGTAACGCCCCTGGAGAATTAAATTCTCTTTCCAATGATATAAAGAACGTGAAATTCTGTCCATAAATAGAGGCTCTATCTGCTCCAAGAAATTAATAAAAATTACATTGTTCTCATGGGGCTTGATTTTGCCGTTCGGCAGTTTGCCGTCCACTACCACCCACTTTTAAATTATATTTAATAAAATAAGTTTACTACCATTTTACTGGCGAATCAATTTCACTTAATATGTGATAAGAGAAATAGACTTGCTCCCTTAAAACCCAAACCTTTCATGTAAGCGTAAGGTATTTTGAGAGAATTGTGGTACCGGTAATTACACAACTAACAATTGTTTACTTGTAACAATAGAAAAAACGAATTGAGATTGTGTCAAGCGTAAAAACTCCACCAATAAATTTCATAATAAATAATTGGTTTTGTGCTTCAGCCCTGAATAATTTCTCTATTGAACCAACACTGATTTGAAGCTGTGAATATGTAAGCACATCCTATTCCACTGTATAACAGTGATAAGCACCCATATTAATCAATGGTTGCAAGGATAAGTACAAAATGGTTTCTACCAATCAATTCTCAAAGATTGATATACTTATCATCCAGCTTTGATCTACGGCTTTGAAGATTAGATCACAATCACCAATTGACTCTCATCTTTGAAATGCACTTTTTCGGTGTTGAAGTTTCTCACAAATAGGCTACCAACCAGCTTCAATATATGGCTGTGAAGATTAGCACACTCTTTGTCACCATCCAACAACGATAAATATTGATTGCTACCTATAAATCACTCTGGTTTGTAGCAGTTATTAGATCACTGTTACCAATCACACAACGTTACTCACTGTTATGCCAAATAACACAATTTAATTTGTGGCTGTGAAGATATTTTATAAGCACACTGAAGTCATAGTTGTCAAATAAGAAGATCTAGATTTGATTCAGATCAGCACAATTGTTTTCAATTTGCGACCAGTTTTGCACTATGATCAATCACATGGTCATTTCGATCATCAGCTGTTGTCCTGACGAGTTTGCACAGTCACCGACCAGTTTCGATCTACGGCTGCGAAGCATGGATCACTGCACTACAGCGGCGGTCAGCTGTTGCACGGGCGGTTTGAAGTCCTGCTGTTGGACGGGGGTGGGAGGGGTGATGGCCTGTGGATGGGGGGAGGAGGAGTAGGCCTGCTGGTGATTGGTGAACGGTGAGGGAGAGTGCTGGGCGGTGTTGAATGGGGAGGGGGAGGGCGTGGCCGTTGACACATAGCATTGTGGGAAGTAGAGTTCGGGCTTGATGGTGGGCGGTGGGGGGAGGGGTTGCATGGGTGGGGAGAGCGGTGGGGAGGCGGGTCGTTGTTTTATTTCGGGCACACGGCGTTTGCTGGCGTGTGGGTTCATGTGGTTGTCGATGTGTCGTTTCACCTGAAACAAAACGCAACAAAAACTTGAGAAAATTGCAATGTGTCCTTTTTACATTGCATAAAGAATATTTTTATCCGAATTTTAGGTACTTTTTAGAGATAGCACACACACTAGACGAAGATTTGAAGATTTTTAAAGAAGATTTGGGCGATTAAGTTAACTGTTTTTTTCTTTCCTAAAGGTACCGTGTTTATAAAAACTCAAATAAATAACGAATTTAGAAAAGGATTCCAGTAAGTTAGATAACTTGAATGAATTTTGTGTTGCTTTGTGAAGTAGCTACTAGAATTATTGCTGATACCATCTGCTATTATTACTGCACCAGTCTTCTATTATACCACCTATAAGCAAGGTTATTACAAATAGGTTATTCCGATTCGAGGGAACTAGACAACTTGTGGGGGAGCAAGAAAATCATGAATTTCACATCAAACAATATAATTATGACTCTTTTCTCTGAAAATATCAGCTCATGCGTATGGTACTGATCTGAACTACGTCACATTCTAGTCTACCTCACCCGTTTTTCATTCCACCCAATAACAGGCAGTGAGGAGCATCCTTCTTTTAAATAATCTTGACTCAGAAGTACTCATGACAGTGTGCATACACAGTACCTACAGAGGCCGACTTAATAGAGGCCTACAGAGTTCAACTTAATAGAGGCCGAATCAAATCAAATGACTCCTTCACAAACAGTTTATAGGATTAAAGGAGCCTCTTCCAAGTTGAACACCCATAACGATGTATCCTTCAATGTTTACTTTTTGTCTATAGCTCTACTTATTATTATTAGCTCATGGCTTTATTTGGTGGAGAGACCCAAAGGTGTTCCACCTCGCCGACATAACCTTGTTTAGTAGGAAACATGGTTGAATTTCTTGAATATGTTCACAATTAATTTGATTCGGAAGGGTTATTTTCAATTTAGAAGGTCCAAAATCACCAAAGCTCTACTGTCAATGCATTATAAATAAATACCCACATATTGTTTGCACTGTTTATTCATTGAGAAATGAAATCCACAAGAAATATTTAAAAAAATGAAATTATAACTTCTTAAAACTTATAAATTATAAGTTCTTACCTCGTGTTCGGTAGCGAACCGCCGCCGACAGTTTGGCATAGGACAGCAGTAGGGCCGATCGCTCTGGTGTGTGCGCGTGTGCTGGTCCAAGATGGCCTTCTGCCTGAAGTCTTTGCCGCACTGGCCGCACCTGTAGGGCTTTTCGCCCGTGTGAATGCGCACATGCTGGTTGAGAATGGTGCGCTGGCGAAAGTTGCGGCCACAGTACACACAGGCGTACGGCTTCTCGTTTGTGTGTATCCTGTCGTTAAACAGAATGGAGTTTATTCACAAGAACAAAGGATAAATTGGAATTCCATTCTTTCTTTTTAATACTAAAAAATTTCACCATTGAAATGAATGAAATCAAACTCTTCATGCACCCTTAGTTATAATTTAGTTGATTCTTGTCAGTCCAAGAAAAGAAGACATTCTGGTAAATTGGGAAAATGACTCCAGCTCGGTCAATATTGGTTAAAAAAATATAAGTTTGGTCTCAATTGTGGGTTATATTTCACCTACAAATTGAGAACAAAATTATAATTTTTCAACCAATACTGACCCAACTGGAGTCATGTTCCCCCAAAGAAGACATTCTGGTAAATTGGGAAAATGACTACAGCTCGGTCAATATTGGTTAAAAAAATTATAAGTTTGGTCTCAATTGTAGGTAATATTTCACCTACAAATTGAGAACAAAATTATAATTTTCCAACCAATACTGACCCAACTGGAGTCATTTTCCCACCTTGCCAGAATGTCTTCTTTGCTTGGACAGACTATGATAATTATTGAGTGTAAAAATTTGTGAAGGGTGATGGTCAAATTAAATCAAGTCAAGTTTCTGATTGTGTAGTGATTAAGGATCACCATCCTATGGAACATAACCTCCCTTTCAAATATTAATTTATCGAAATTTGGGAAAAAGACGGGGACTTTATATTGTCTGTGTGTTTCCATTGATATTTAATTAATATTTTTACCTTATCTGAATTGATATTTTCATCAAAATTGGGATGAAATAACTTTTGTACCTGCTTTCTTTTTCCTATCATCATTATTATGATTGTGTATTTTTCACTTTAAATGAATACATAGATAGATTGTACAAAAACCGGTAGATAAATATAGTCTCTCCAAGCAAAGAAGACATTCTGACAAGATGGGGAAATGACTCCAGGTCGGTCAATGTTGGTTGAAAAATCATCTATTTGGTCTCAAATTGTTTCCTACAACTAGAAACCATATTTATAAGTTTGTAGAAAACATTCTGCCCCACAATTTGAGACCAAATTTATAATTTTTGAACCAATATTGATCGAGCTGGAGTCATTTTCCCATCTTGTCAGAATGTCTTCTTTGCTTCGACAGACTATATCACCTTTACAACTATAGTAGGCCTATTCAACAAGATAATAGTATATTAAATAATGAGTGTGGAAAAGGTGTTTTTACAAACGAATAATTATGTTCTCCAAACGAGCAGTACGCGAGTTTGCAAAATAATTATGAGTTTGTAAACTTTTCCACACGAATTATGTACATTTTTTTCGTCATACTAGACTGAGAAGGATTTATTAAAACCTCAAACAATTGCAAACATTAACTGAAGCCAACATAACCTCAACACAACACTAGCACAAACGTACACAGCACAGTGAACTGTCATGGCGGCTCGTTCGACTCGTTTATTCATATGTTGGAGTTTGGAAAAACAGCTGGGCTAGATTTTCAGTGCTGTAATTATCATCGTGATGATGACTAGTGCTGTAATAATCATCAAAATGATTATTCCCGCATTCAGAACAGCTGATCTTTGATTCTCCTGTAAACGGCAATTTTGCAAACGCAAATCTAGCTTGGAAAGTTGTGTTACATACGAGTATGGCGAAAATTAAATTTTGAGTTTTCTTGTTTTGTTTGTCTGGTTTGTCACTGACCTGAGATGCTGTGTGAGATGAGACTGCTGGCGAAATCGCTTGCCGCACTCGCCGCACGGATAAGGCCTCGACTCAATGTGTATGCAGCCGTGCTGCAACAGGGTCGATTTCTGCTTGAACTCCTTTTGGCAAATGGGACAACGCACGTAAAGCGGCATGCCGGCACTTCTGCCGTGCTGGATGATGTCGGGTAGCACCTTGCCCTGGCCGAAAACGCCGTGCGACATGCCTGCAACAAAAGAGGCATGCGGTGTTGAATGCGACAGACACTAATAACTAAATATCATATAATAATCATCATTATTTTTTTAAATTCTATATAATTTTCAAAGCTATAATGGACGTAGAGCTAGAGCTGCGCAGCTCGAGCCGTCGCTTGGGCATGCTACATTTACACATTGAATAGACTATTTTTCTTATTCTTATTGATTGATAGTTATTATATCTTGAACGGGTACAGGTAATAAAGGTACTTGACAAATAAGAAATTTATCCAATCTTTGAAAGGCACCTTTTCCAAAAGTAAAAAATCAATCTCTTATAACTTACATCATAATCATAATGAAATGATTATCCAATCTTTGAAAGGCACCTATTCCAAAAGTAAAAAATCAATCTCTTATAACTTACATCATAATGATGTATACAGCTTTAGAAATGTGTCACTGCATTGGAGAGTTTTAACACAATATGAGCTCAACATGATTTCAAAGTACGTTACTTCAAATCAGATCAAGTATTCAAATTAATTTTCTCATAATTTAATTTAACTTTGTCTAATACATTAAGACATACCGTGTATTCTAAAAGAACCTATTAATATTGACTTCCTCTGAAGGTGAGACTCATGATGATCGAGCTTTTTACATATTTTATTGGAAATTAAAATTATAAATCACAGTACACTTGGAGTATTTGAGCACATGTTTCGGTGTAATTGTACACATTCTCAATAGAATTCTGTTTATTTACAATTGAGAATGGATCTAATAACACCGAAACATATCGTGCTGGAACAAATAGCCTACTCTAAGGACACTTTGATTTTGAATTTTTATTTTCAATCCAATAATTATTAGGAGCCCTAAAAACAACAAATATTCTTTATTCTTTCTTTACAATTGCGACTTGAATATCTATTGTACTTTTTATGGTTAGAGGATTTTGAGCTGGCTGGTACCTTTAGAATCCTTGAAATAAGCGGGAAACTGGATGGCAGCATTGTCGGGTGAAAAGCCATTCTCACCATTTTGATCATAAACCACACAATCTTTGTCGGAGCTGGGAAAAGGCAGGTCTTGCGGCCACAGCTGACCGTTTTTGTACACCAGGTGCGGACTTACATCTGTGAAAACACACAAAAATGTCATTTAAAACAACAAAATTAATAATTTTAGTCTAAAAAGGGATCAAGACTTGTGCTTGTGCGGAATGGTGATTGAGATTGAGGCTCACTGACAAAGGTACCTGGGTGTCCATTACTATATCTGTCCAAGCAAATAAGACCCTCTGGCAAGATGGGAAAATAACTCCGGCTTGGTCAATATTTGTTCAAGAATTATAAATGTGGTCCTTATAGTAGGTCAAATTGTTTCCTACCATTTAGATCAAATTGTTTCCTACCATTTAGATCAAATTGATAGTTTTTGAACCAATATTGACCAGGCTTGAGTCATTCTTCCATCTTGCCAGAGGCTCTTCTTTGCTTGGTCAGACTATACCTGGGTGTCCATTACTATATCTGTCCAAGCAAAGAAGACCCGGCTTAGAAAATGACTCCGGCTTGGTCAATATTTGTACAAGAATTATAAATGTGGTCCTTATACCTAGTAGGTTAAATTTGTTCCTACCATTTAGATCAAATTGATAGTTTTTGAACCAATATTGACCGGGCTTGAGTCATTCTTCCATCTTGCCAGATGCTCTTCTTTGCTTGGTTAGACTATACCTGGGTGTCCATTACTATATCTGTCCAAGCAAAGAAGACCCTCTGGCAAGATGGGGAAATGACTCCAGCTTGGTCAATATTTGTTCAAGAATTATAAATGTGGTCCTTATAGTAGGTCAAATTGTTTCCTACCATTTAGATCAAATTGATAGTTTTTGAACCAATATTGACCGGGCTTGAGTCATTCTTCCATCTTGCCAGAGGGACATCTTCTTTGCTTGGACAGACTATACAAAAGTCGCACGGGTTCATGTGTCTAAGATGAAATAGAAACATGGAGTTATATACTGGTCACGCACACTGGTCAGCTGATTTTTGGTTTGCGTTGCTCCATACAACCACGTGTGTCCATTGCATCTTGTGCCAACATGTGCCCGGGACTTGTAGAAATGAAAACCTATACCTAAGTTGCTGAATCAAGATGTGATTATTATGGAAGCGACTTTGAGTGAGTTATCAATCAAGACCATAAAAAACATTGAAATAGTTTGAAAAAATACGGTTACAACATTGTAAAGATTTGATCGCTCTAAATCGGTTCCACAATGACCACAGCCTTATATCTATACATAGAATTTATGGGTATTTGTAAAATTAGCAGGAATTCAAGTAAAATAATAAGTATAATTAATATAATAATCGTTAATTCAATTCCTGAATTCATAGGATCACATAATTTATCATTTACTCGTAGATCAAATTAATGGTATTTTTATCAACATAATATATAGATCATCTTCTCACGCTTGTTAGTGTTAGTTGGAAGTTTCTCCCCTCTCTTTTCATTGAATCATCATATTTCTCACTTCCTCGTCCCTTTCAAAGCCTCTTCATAAAAAGGATCAAATATGCAACGAGATTTTTTGGGATTGTTTATTTTGTTTCTCACTTTCTCGTCCCTTTCAAAGCCTCTTCATAAAAAGGATCAAATATGCAACGAAATTGTTTGGGATTGTTTATTTTGTAAGGTAAATACCAGTAAAGATACATTGAACATCATCATAGCTTGGTTCTTTTCATATTTTCAATTATTATTTTTATTCTATTTTTCAAATGATTGTTTATAAGACAGTCTTCCTAAGACCATAATAATATTTTTCTCAAAATTTGGGAGAGAGACGTTTGGACTTGATTGTGTTCTTATCTCTAAGTTTGTGTTCTGTCCAATAAGTATGTTCTTATCCAATAAGAAGCCTACTTTGTATTGTATTCTTTCAAATAAATAATAACACTTTCCAGGCTATCACCGATGTTAACACTTTCCTCATCTTAACGCTGTTATCTCAAGTCGTTATAAATAGACAGTAGAATATTTAAGTAAGTATTGAAATACAATATTATGAGATTAAAAGGTTGCTGCTACTCATGCTTTTATTGATCAATTCGTCTTTCGGAGGACACGTAAAGCCGTCGGTCCCTACTGCCAAAGAGCAGTCGTCATCTCTCATCATCACACCTCTTATTAGCCAGGTACAATGAATGACACATTTCATACTTTGAAACACATACTTTAAAGTAAATACTGGTATAGTTAGTCATACTGGTAAGGTTACATACTTTGAAACACATTTAGGCAAATTCCATGATATTATTCCTGAAGTTTCACATAGATACGGTCTTTGGGTCCCGACTGCCTAGAGAGTAATCGTCGATCATTTTTCAACATCATTCCTCTCATTACCCTCGCACAGGCCTAGGAGACCATTTGGGCATCACCCTCGGATTTCTCAATTATTTGTTGATTATTAACATTATTTATCAAATCTGATTCAACTTACTGCTGAAATTTATAGTCACTCTGTAGCCTATATTATTTCACAGAGAAATGCAGGTCTTAATTTATGATAAAGTCATAATTCCCATTACCCACAGGTAGGCATTTTGTCATGGAACGCAACATCTATTATTTTTGTGAGAAGGTACGTATCCTGTTAATTGATTATTTCTGCTAGTGAAATGATTTTTCCAGATTACCCAATCATTAATAGTGTTGCATGATTTTATAAACTTCACCTATTTCTAGTTGAAAGCTCTCATATATTAAAAGGATTTTTCATTAATTCAAACACTGAAACTAGATAGGACATTTCTCATATTATTAGACCATCATAGCCTTTTCTTTTAAATTTTTTTCAATTTTGTCACTCTATAATTAGGCTTATATCTTGGAATTTCTTGACTTATTCATATGCTAATGATGATGCTAATTAATTGTTCAGAATGACTTCTGATAATTGTGTTCAATAATTTTATGTGTTTTCAAAAGGGAATGTGGTCTAAATAAATGAGAAAGCCTTTTCAGTTTCAGTGTTTATTGTAAAAATATGATTTTTACATGAAAACCTTACATAAAATTGTATGATTTTTAAAATATCCATTGATTAATTAGTAGGATAAATTGAGATATATAATAATCCAACATTGTGAAGTGAAAAATCGAAAAATGAAGTTTAAATTACTTTGACAAAAATTGAAATTATCATGATTGACTATAAAGATTAATTTTTCAATATTACTGTATAATGGTTTGAAGTTTTAGGCTTCAGTATTAATTGTATATTTGTATATGATAATTGTATTTTTATTGATTAGGCAATATTGTTAATTTTTTCAATTTTTACTGCTAGAAAGTTACATTTAAAGTTGTGGCATGAGTTATAATATTCTTAATCTATTATTATTTTTCCAAATAAATTTCCCATTTGAAAATTGAATCATTATGTTGACACTTTTTCAATCTTTTAAATTAGGTTAGATTATAGTATTCCTAATCCCTAAACAATTATCTAATTTGTATTAACAATTATAATTTGTTATTAGAATATTAATATATTTATTTACAGAGCTTAAATATGGTTGAAACTACAATAATTAGTAAGTTTATTATGGTCAAGTTCGTCAAAATGATAGGCAGTGCTTATAAACAAGATTTTTTTAAAAAATAAATTGATATCATTATATCCAACGTTTACAAAATCTCACAAATTGCCTATAACTTACTTGAGAAAAAAAAAGAGGAATGTTCAAGTATCCACGAGATCGCTACTAAATTACTAGAGAAGATAATTTCATCTGACATTGGAATTTGAAATGAAGCCAAGAAAAGATTACTGGGGCTGCACATTTGGATTATTCCCTACAATTTACCAAACTTTCAACTTAATATGACTTGAGATATTCGAATACCGGTACCGTACTATATTGATTCAAGTTTTCAGATTATCGCGTCTGATATGGCTCAGTTAATGTATTTACTTAGTTCATATTATTCAAGGTAATCTATTCAAGCAAAGAAGACATTCTGGCAAAATGAGGAAACGACCACAGCTCGGTCAATATTGGTTCACAAATTAAAATTTGGTCAAGATTGTAGAAAACATTTTTTTTTAATTATTAATTTGTTACGATTAGCTGCTTCAATGAGCAAAGCTCCAGCAGCATGTAACACGTAAATTTTGAAGACTATTCTATGCATTCAAAGCATTGACAGCTTCATAGCATTCATCTAAAGAGTCGTTAAGTTCTAAGAGCCTAAAAACAGTCGTTAAGTCATGTCAGAAACCCTGAAATTGATCAGGAACGACCTGAAAACTCTGACACCAGACCTGAGCCAGCCAGGTCACACGAATATTATTATTATTATTATCTAAAGAGTAGGGTAATCTTTCCAACAGCTTTTGAGTCAGAGTTTTAAGAAGAGCACCCGCATCTAAATATTTATCAGTGCTGTGGGGTTCTCAGTGATTGAGAACCTCAATCCAGAATAAAATTGCCCCCTCTCAGATAAAGTAGTTCTATGGATAGGATAATACAGAAGGGACGAGTCCTTATTTCGTGTACTGTAAGAATGCTAGGATTTGTTTGTATCGAATTTCTGCCTATTCTTTTTTACAAACAGAACTGCTTACAATTCTTCCCTACAAGTGAGACCCAATTTTTTTTAACCAATATTGACCGAGCTGGAGTCATTTTTCATCTTGTCAGAATGCCTTAGGTATAGAGGTATAGGACAATTATCCAATACTGTTCTATACAAGAATAGTAGTAGAACTATGGACTGTTCGTCAAGGAAACCTTTAGTTTTAACCAATTAATCATTCTCATGTCTAAGAGATCCGATAATTTAAGTTTAAAAGTTCTATATTAATGTTTTGTCCTATCTTACTTTATGGTACTATATTAATTTTTTTAGTTATGAGTTATATTGGAGTCCCATAGATTTATAGTCCTACTATGACTTCAGGTGACTCATCTATTTCAATTTTCAGATCCAGTGGAGAATCAATTGAGGGAGGACTACCTGTTTCTTCATCATAGTTATATGGGGGAGCATCTCCTCGTTCAGGAGAGGGATTCATCTCAATTTTAACATGGGATTGAGGATAGATCTTTTCTATTTCTAGTTGTGTACATGAATTTAGTCCAACTTTAAAATGTTTTTGAGTGTGATTAAAGGCAACACCATTCCCTTCAGAACTAGTACCAATTTCAATCTTATTCAAGCGCGATTCAGGGTCAATCAATGGTATTTCATCTCTTTCTTGGTTGCTAGAGGGATTCATCTTAACTTTAAGGTGTGACTTTGCGGCGATTGATTGCTTATAAACTGTTTCTTGCTCAAGACTAGTACCGTATTCTATCTGCAAACGTGATTTGGGACCAATCCTATCAATTTTTCGTTCAGGAGAGTAATTCATCTCAACCATACCTCTTACACGATCATACGATGCCGGGTTCTTCTCAATATCTGAATGTGATTTGAGATTAATCCTATCAACTTCCCGCTTAGGAGACGGGGATTTCATCGCATTTTTAACATGCGATTTGGGACATAACCTATCAATTTTACGTTTACAAGAGGGGTTCATCTCAATCTTTGAATGCGATTTGATATCAATACTATCAACTTCCCATTCAGGAGAGTTCATCTCAATCTCTAAATGCGATTTGGGATCAATCCTATCAACTTCCTGCTTAGGATACTCAATTTTTAAATGCATTTCAGGATCAACCCTATCTCTTTCATGAACACAAGAGAGTTCATCTCAATCTTTGAATGCGATTTGATATCAATACTATCAACTTCCCATTCAGGAGAGTTCATCTCAATCTTTAAATGTGATTTAGTTTTATTCCTATCAACTTCCTGCTTAGTAGGAGACTGAATTTTCAAATGCATTTCAGGATCAACCCTATCTCTTTTACGATCACAAGAGGGATTCATCTCAATCTTTAAATGTGATTTTGGATCAATCCTATCAACTTCCCATTCAGGAGACGGGGAGTTCCTCTCAATCTTAAGATCCATTTGAGAACCAACCCTATCTTTTACACGATCACAAGAGCGGTTCAACTGAAAATCTAAATGCGATTTGGTATCAACCCTATCAACTTCCTCGTTCATATCAATCTCTAAATGCGATTTGGGATCAATCCTATCAACTTCCCATTCAGGAGACGGGGAGTTCCTCTCAATCTTAAGATCCATTTGAGAACCAACCCTATCTTTCACACGATCACAAGAGCGATCACAAGAGGTTCAACTGAAAATCTAAATGCGATTTGGTATCAACCCTATCAACTTCCTCGTTCATATCAATCTCTAAATGCGATTTGGGATCAATCCTATCAACTTCCCATTCAGGAGACGGGGAGTTCCTCTCAATCTTAAGATCCATTTGAGAACCAACCCTATCTTTTACACGATCACAAGAGCGGTTCAACTGAAAATCTAAATGCGATTTGGTATCAACCCTATCAACTTCCTCGTTCATGTCAATCTCTAAATGCGATTTGGGATCAATCCTATCAATATCAATCTCTAAATGCGATTTGGGATCAAGCCTATCTATATCGGGAGACAACATTTGAACTGTTCTCGGGTGTGTCGGTGGTGGAGGAGATTTAAGGTAAAGGGCATTTTGTTGCTCGCCTTGGTGTGTTCGGACGTGCTGATTCAGGATGGCTTTCTGGCGGAAGCGCTTACCGCACTGGGTACACGCGAAGGGCTTCTCACCAGAGTGTATGCGCAGGTGCTGGTTGAGAATGGCGCGCTGCCTGAACGTGCGTTCACAGTAGACGCAGGCGAACGGCTTTTCGTTGGCGTGGATGCGCAGATGCTGAGTCAGGTGCGACTGCTGGCGGAAGCGTTTGCCGCACTCGGCGCACGGGTAGGGCCGGGAGTCGGTGTGGATGCGCTCATGCTGCAGCAGGGTCGACTTCTGTTTGAAGTCTTTGCCGCAGGTGACACACTTGAACAGGCGCAGGTCCGAGTGTTGGTTGCCCTGCAAACGAAAAAGAAATATCAAATTCAAATGATTTTCCATAATAGAACATTTTTATACAATTTTAATTTCAAGAAATATCAAATTCAAATGATTTTCCATAATAAATCATTTTTATACAATTTCAATTTCAAGAAATATCAAATTCGAATGATTTTCCATAATAAAACATTTTTATACAATTTCAATTTCAAAATTGGGAAGAAGAGACGTTTTGGACTTTGTCTGTGTTTCAATCCTACTGTATTTCAATCTTGTTAATAAATAAATAAATACAAGAGAAGAATTATTTTACACGACACTGCAGTCATAAATCTGAATAATAGTGTTTAAATATAAACTACTACTCACGTGTGGAGCGCTTTCGGATTTTACTGCATTTTCAAAGAAGAATTATAATTTTTTAATATAAAAGTGATTTGGTAGTTGGTAGCATTTAGTAAAAAGGATATCAACATTATTTGAATGTGTGCTAAATCATTGATTCAATTCATTCTAAAATGTTGACTAAAAATAAAAACCAAGCTACAGGTCAACGCGCACTGATATAGCCTGTCCAAGCAAAGAAGACATTCTGGCAAGATTGGAAAATGACTCCAGCTCGATCAATATTGGTCTCTAATTGTAGGAAACATTCTTATCTACAGTTTGAGACATCTACAATTTATGATTTTTTCAGTTTGAGTTATCTACAATTTATGATTTTTGAACCAATATTGACCGAGCTGGAGTCATTTTCCCATCTCGCCAGGAATGTCTTCTTTGATTAAACAAACTCTAATAATTAAGCTTAGTTATTAATAGCACCAGCAGTTGGAGCGCGCGAGGAGCAAAGGAATCTGCTCAACATATTGGCGTCAGTCATAGGCTGTCTATATCTTTCAAATGATTTTTGGATCCCATTCTAACTAAATGAACTAACTTTCTATTTGATGACGTGGTGACTGAATGAAAAAACAAGATACTTTCAAGCCAAATATTTATTAAAAGTCGGAATCGGTTGCTACACCATTACCAAATTATCTGGGCTTACCTGAGATTGATAATTGTGCAGCAACCGAAACCGGTATCTCTATTTCAATAAATATGCGTTTTAACAACTTTTCGCTACACTTCACGGAAATAAGCTGCTTACCAGTCCCTATGTAGACTAGGAAGTCGTCATTTACATACATAATCAATCAGCTGTTGTCCTCGAGCGGAAAGAAGTCCTTTCCATACAAGGACCATCTCTTTCCAAGCGTGGACAGCTGACGCCATCTAGCGAGAGAAAATGCAACTACAATGGACCATCACTTTCTTTGAAACTGCCAGAAATTTGTCAAAAACAAGAAACTTTGTATTGCTATTGTACAATTTAGGATGATCGTACAAAAACTATCATGAGCTTAAACATTTCTGGACTAAGAGAATCGAGTATTCTGATAGTTATTAAGTAATATCCATTTGATTAAATCAAAAAAATTGTGATGCCAACTTTCAATACTAGCAGTTCAGCTTACTCCAGATTCAGCTCAGCCAAAGCTAGTATAGTAAGTTATCTGGTCTTAGCTGTTCTTAGATTTCATTAATCCTATTTGTTTTGTTAATTCATGAAATTAGATTGATAATATTTATTTGAAGTGTAGCGAAAAAAATTATACACAACTCGCCCAGGAAGTTTTTTACGGTATTTGGAATTATTCCCAGGCTCGGCAAGCCTCACCCGGGAAACTATCCTCATACCGTAAACTTTTCCTTCCCAGGCTTGTGGCGTAATGTACCATTCCTTGTCTTTTCATTCAATTGTCATCAAGCCACGTATGTAAGCCAAATTCTATGTTTTGTTGCTCTACAGTCTGACACAGCTTGATCGATTCACAATTATCAGCTCACCTTGGAAATAATCTTGTTATTCTGCTGTGCGACCAACAGATCGGGCATCCCGGCCGCAAAATCTGGCCCCGGATCGGCCGCCTGCAACTGGGTCAACATCACCACACCCTGCTGCTGTTGTTGTTGTTGCTGCTGATTGTGCTGACTGTGCTGATTCGGGTTGTGCTGTTGCTGCTGCGTTTGCTGATGCTGATGCTGCTGCTTCAAATAGGTCATGAACGAGTTGGTGGTGAGCATGTGTGGGGGAGGGGGAGGGGGTGCCGCCGCTGTCCCCCCTCCACCACCGTTCCGGTAGTAGGGTGTGTCGAACAGGGGACGCTCTGTCGCAACGCTGGGATGCTGCTGCTGCTGCTGGTCACCGCCGGTGTCGGACTGCGCCAAAGCCGGACTGTGCGGAGTGGACGCTGCACTCTGCTGTTGTTGTTGGCCCACAGTGTCGTCATCAGCGGCGCCACCGCCGTTCACTGCAAGAAAAAATTAAGAAAATTGATAAGTTAATGATAAACTGTGAATGGAGATAGTTCAGGAATATTCTAATTGAATTACACATAAAATAAAATACATATATTTGAGTGGGGTACTAGTATACTTAGCCATTTTCAAAATGTAGTATACAGAGTGTTTCAGGAGGAATGTGCAATACTTCTCAGGCTGATTCCTTACATCAAGTAGACAAAAAAGTTCCATGGGACATACCCCCAAAAACGCTTTGTTACCGAGATAACAATGGCAGAAAATTGAGATTTTTCAAAATATGTTAATTTTTATAATTTTTTAGAGCCTTCAGTGGGGTCCTAAAATAATCAAATCCTCTGTAAAATTAGCTGAGGAATTCAATGAATCCAGTTCCAAGTTTGTAACTTCAACGGTTATTGAGATAATTGGAAAAATATGCTGGAAAACGCCATTTTTCAACAATAAGGGTTATAACTGGATAAGGAATTATAAAATTGTATTTTTTATTAATGGAAGTTGAAGAGAGTCGGATTCTGAGGAAAAATTAAAATGGCGGCGATTGTGTAAAGCTTACCCAAATCTCAGAAATAGCGATCAAAAATCGAAAAATCGCTTCTAAACACAAATTCATCACTTGTGCTATGTTTTGTCAATTTTGCGATTTTTAATCGCCATTTCTGAGATTTGGGTAAGATTTACACAATCGCCGCCATTCAACTTTTTCTTTAGAATCCGACTTTCTTCAACTTCCATTAATAAAAAATACAATTTTATGATTCCTTATCCAGTTATAACCCTTATTGCTGAAAAATTGCGTTTTCTAGCATATTTTTCCAATTATCTCAATAGCCGTTAAAGTTACAAACTTAGAACTGGTTTCATTGAATTACTCAGCTAATTTTACATAGAAATCGATCATTTTAGAACCTAACTAAAGCCTCTAAAAATTATTATATTTTGAAAAATCTCAATTTTCCGCCATTGTTATCTCAGTAACAAAGCGTTTTTGGGGGTTGGTCCCATGGAACTTTTTCGTCTACTTGGTATAAGGAATCAGCCTGAGAAGTATTGCACATTCCTCCTGAAACACCCTGTATATAGCTACTATAAGCCTTTTTACAACAAGCTGATTTCACTTGTGATATTGTTGTAAACCTAGGGTAGTAGGGCTCTATAAATAAGTCTTTATAGTTCCTTAAACGGTAGTAATCCATAATGAATGAGAAGACAAGATAATGTCGGTTTATTAAAATCGAGTTACCGGTTTCGGTTGCTACACTATTATTAATTTCTGGTGAACTCTGAAAAAAGAGCAATACATTGTTGCATTCATTGAGAAAAATATTTAATGAAAATTGTGTTTTGAAATACCAAGGGCTATGCCTGTTCTTTCAACCGATGTGTGTTTTTCCAATAGATTAATAAATAAATAAATAAATAAAAACACTGGTGAGAACATCAATAAGAACTTATGAAACTCTGATAAGAATAGTTGACTAGAGATTGACAATGGTGTAGCTTAACTATCGAAACCTGTATCTCGGAAACAGCCGACAAAAAGTAGCTCGTGGACACGAGCACTAGCTACAACTGGTAGTAGCTACCGTACGGTAGCTAGTTCTCTAATTGTAGCTTCTGTCCTACTTCCAATACTGTAGTGGAGTGTGACATAGGTAGTAGCTGCTATTATAAGTCACACTTGCAACTTACCTAGATAGTAGCCAATTTAAAGTAGTTTGAATTGAATAATTGCCTTTATTAGGACGGAGTTAGGACTCTAGGTCCTCTCTTCCACACAACCCTAAGTTTGGTGTGAATTACAGAAACGGAGAATGCTAGAGTTATCTGAAAAAGTAGGACGGTGGAACTAAGAAATTCCCTGTGGCCTATTTCATAGATTTTTTGTCCTGAAAAGCCTGCTGTAGACGGGGTAAGTTGCCACTACTAGCCGCCACGGCCAGTCAAACAACTGTGGCCAATCACAGCCTTTGCTTGTCCTTGAGTTATACAACTAGTCAACAAGAGCTGTGATTAGCTACAGCTGTTCGACTGGCTGCCACTAATCACTCCATCTACAGCAGGCTTATGACTCATGAATTTTATTGTTCTTCAAGACAAAAAGAGGCGATACACATTACAGATTTAAGAACTAATTGTATTGTACACAAAATCCATCTATTTCCAATAACACATTAGTACAGTCTGTCCAAGCAAAGAAGACATTGTAGCAAGATCGGAAAATGACTTCAGCTCGGTCAATATAGGCTCAAAAACTATATATTTGTCTCAAATTGTTGAGCAGAATTTTTTCTATGATTTTAGAACAAATTTATTATTTTTGAACCAATATTGAACGATCTGGAGTCATTTTCCCATCTTGCCAGAATGTCTTCTTTGCTTGGACAGACTACACCAAGGGTAAGAATATGTCAAAAAGATGAGGCTTAGGCTTATTAGGTTTATACTACACTATGATATACGAATCCATATCCAACTATCATTTATCACTTAGAAGGTTATGTACAAATCATATACCGTAACAAAAAAGTTCGCTCCGGCAGCTGGCGGTCGGAAAGAGTGCATTTCAAATGCAATTCTATGATGGCTCAAATCATATGACTTATAATGAGCTATTCAGGGTATGAATTTAAAGGTGCCGTTTTCGAAAAACACATTTTTGGCATATTATTCGTCATTTTTTCCGCCATTTTTTATTGGATTTTTTTCGTTGATGGCTCAAATTGTAGGGCATAATAAGGGTATTATACACACCAATGTTCAAAACGATCAAGTTATTGGTCGATTTGTTGTGATTTTTCAAAAATTTCATCCCCTAATTTCACCCCCTACCCTTGGACCAATTTGGCTGGTTAACGAACTCGACCGAGATAATAACACTAATGATTTTTGTGCAAAATTTAGTCGCTCTCCGACAAGCCCTTCGAGAGTTATCGTGTTCACAACAATCTGTACATATACAAATATATATAGATATAGTGAGATAGAGAGAGAGATACGAATTTGAACGGACATTGGATTCGTGTTCTGGGGTATCGGAAACGTGTAAAAAATATATCGCATCATATATTTGCGATTATCCGGTCAAGACCAATAGTGCATTTTTTCAAATGAAATGCACTAAAAAACATACAAATTATATGATATGTATGTGGAACTATGTATATACTTATATGTAGCACTCACAGCCTAATCTTAAGCCTCACCTTATTCATGGCCTATCTATGAACAATAGTCCTTCGGAGGCTATGCCTTATTCGACATGTTCTTACCCTAATGTGTCATCGGAGATCGATGGATTTCGATTTGATATTGTTTGTAATATTGTTTTCAACTTATAGAGAAACAAGATGTGTTTGATCTAATTTAATAAATTAATAATAGCTAACCTTGCTGCGAGGCATGCTGATCGGTTTGCGACTGCTGCTGATAGGCGGCGACAGGTGACTGCACGTTGGAGGGAGGCGACAGGCTGTGATGCGACTGCTGGTCCTGGTTGGTTTGCACTGTCACAGTGACGGACGCCGACTGCGGTGACGGCGCCCCATTTTGGATCAGAGTCGGACTCGCGGCCGCCGAGTTCTGCTGAATCAGCGTGGGACTGGCCGCCGGATAGGGCTCGCTGGGGCCCCAAGGCGCCACGGTGCCATTAGTGAGGCCAACGGGGCCCATTGCGCCTCCGTTGCGCGGCGCCTCCATCTGGTCCTTGTACAGCATGTAGGGTGCGCCGGCATCTGAAATCAAATCAAATCAAACTATAATGTGGTTCTTCAAAACAAAACATACTACTTGAACAAAAAAAAATCACAGATACAATAGAAGAATTCAAGAAACCAATCACCTAAAAGGAAAGTCCTGTAATTTTACATTACGCTTACTATTCTATTGAAGAGTTCTTGAATTAAAAAAATATATATAAATATTTTACTGTGACTTACATTGTAACTGACATATATTGAATACTTACACTGTATATAGTATACTCAACTGACATATATTGAATGTGACTTACTTTGTGATAATAGTATTTTGATTGTACTATGTTATGACTCTATGTAGTAGTAGCCTTCTAGTCGTAGTGGTAGTTTTTTTTTCTGTTTAATGTAGGTATATTACGAATTACTATTTGTCTATTCATCCAATGTTTCTAAATACTTTGCTATTATTGTTGTTGAAAACAATTTATCAAGTTTGTGAGAATGAGAGGTTTGACGAAAAATTGCATTTATAACACATATGTAATCCTGATCTTTGACGAGACCTTCAATGTACTGTTTATGTATTTATTGGTCAATAAAATATATTTATTATTACACAGGTACCTTCAAGTAGATATGTATTTAATACCTGCATGATGCAGTACAACAATCCATAAATGAGAAATTCATTGATAAAATACAATTGTAAAATCAAATATATTACTTTAACGAAAGTAATACCAGAACAATATATTGTTTAGGGCTACGAATAATTGTAAATGAAAATTGAAAATACGAGTATATATTGTTTCAGCATGACATCATATTCTATACTCTATAGGAAAGGCAAATCCAAATTACTAATAACAAAATTATTTTGAACACAATATTACGAGTAAGTTATTTAGTCTGTCCAAGCAAAGAAAAGCCTCTGGCAAAATGGTAAAATGACTCCAGCTTGTTTGTTTTATGAGGGTGGAGCCCACATGAGCTCATAGGCTTGTACGTGGGTAATGAAATGGATGACAGATGACGACTTAATTAATAACTTTAGCTAGATCAATATTTGTTTAAGGATTATAATTGTGGTCTTAATAGTAGATCAAATTGTTTCCTGCAACTTGAGATCAAATTGATAATTTTTGAACCAATATTGACCGAGCTTGAGTCATTCTCCCATCTTGCCAGAGGGTCTTCTTTGCTTGGACAGACTATACATAGTAGATTAATTGTACAGGAATTGGGTGATCTATTATTTGAATGTTCGTTAATTTTCCATACATTTTTCCATATTCGAATTTGTTCTTCCAAGTCAATCTATATCTATAAAAGCGAAATGGCACTGACTGACTGATTCATACATTCATCACCAGAACTAAAAATCCACTGAACCGAATGCGTTCAAATTTGGCAGGCATGTTCAGACGTTTAGACGCGCGCTAAGAACGGATTTTAGGAACTTTTCAAGGATATGCCAAATATTTAAGTTTTTCTATAGTTTTTCGGCGTTTTCTCAATCTTTTTCGAGAACCAATCGGTAGAAAATGTTGATATTTGGTAGGTAGGTTCAGATAAGGTCTAGAAATGTTGTGTTAAGATATTTTTTAATTCCGTTCAAGATTACGCCAGTAATCAGGTTTTTCAAAATTGTAGATGTATTGCGGGTTGCATATCTTCCGCCTTGATACGACCCATCCTTACTGTAAATTCAATAGTTCAGCGAGATTATAGATAAACTATTTGGAAGATATTGAATCAAGTTTCAAACTATGTCCGATATAGTTCCAAAGGTTACGCTCAATATTAGCGTTCTACTATTTTTCGGAATTTTCAGAGTTTTTCTTGGATTTTTCGAGAATAAATTGGTAGAAAATGTCGAAATTTGGTGAACAGGTCCAGATTAGGTCTAGAAATGCTGTGTTCAATAAGTTTTGAATCCCTTCTGAACGGAATTTGCAGGCGAGCGAAGCGAGCCTGTTTGTCTCAGCTTACCCTGACAGAGGTTATGCAGGCGAGCGAAGCGAGCCTGTTTGACTCACTGACACTGCTGATACTGTCGGGGGTCCGAGGGGCGGAGCCCCCTGGCTAGGCGGAGAAGGCGAGCGATGCGAGCCTGCCGGCTAGTCTTCTCATACTTGGAATCAATAGTGTTGGAATTCGAGTGGTGTTACAATTTTTTTTCCAAATCCATATAATATCCATTTCCATATTTTTGCGATTTCCAGAATGAATACAAGCTGAGTTGTCAGAATCTGCGAATGATATGCAGACTCAGCAACTATTTTCTTTGAAAATACGTGGTTACAGGTTAATTATATTGTAGGTGGAATCAGAGAGAATAGAATATGGGAATATATTCTATTCTCGCTGGATGGAATAGTTAAATATAACTATTTAGTTATATAACTGTTTAGTTAAATATGACTATTTTGTCATAGGCTAGACAAAACTATACTGAACTTGGAAAGAAACAAATAGATCACGTTTCAAGTTCTATAGGTTGAAACTCAATCTCCAAGTTTCATCCAAGGGTCGAATAAAAAGGAATGTTCTGTTTCTCTATGGTTTAGTTAGAGCTTCCCCACTGGATGGATAATTCTAAAACGTAAGACATAAACATGAGTCATACTTGTCTATCAGTAATATTGTCTAAGAGGTGGTATTCATCAAGGTTGTAAGGTACTCAATTGAACCTCAACCTCTTTAATCTCATACTTCTGATATATTTTTTCATAGTGTCTGGTTTTAGAGGCCTATAATAGGAACCACTGGTTATTTGTCTTACATTTGAAATCAATCCTACTAAACAACTTGTTGATTGTCTATTGGGTGATAGTCTGTTCAAACAAAGAAGACATTCTGGCAAGATGGGAAAATGACTCCAGCAGAATGTCTTATTTGCTTGGACAAACTATATCATATAATACAATCATTCATTCAATAATCCCTTTTGCCTAGGGCTACTCACTAATGACACTAAAGAGTTGAAACATGTCATGATTAAGAGTGGGCGGTAGTGGACGGCAAACTGCCGAACGGCAAAATCAAGCCCCATAAGAACAATGTAATTTTTAGCAATCTCTTGGAGCAGATATTGCCTCTATTTATGGACAGAATTTCACGTTCTTTATGTCATTGGAAAGAGAATTTAATTCTCCAGGGGCGTTACTTTTTACTTTTTCGATTTTTAGTTTATTTCAATAACTATCGCATAATTAATTACCTGAAAAAGTATTGAGCTGTAATTATTGAAATGAACTAAAAATCGAAAAAGTAAAAAGTAACGCCCCTGAAGAATTAAATTCTCTTTCGAATGACATAATGAACGTGAAATTCTGTCCATAAATAGAGGCAATATCTGCTGCAAGAGATTGATAAAAATTACATTGTTCTTATGGGGCTTGATTTTGCCGTTCGGCAGTTTGCCGTCCACTATACCACCCACTCTTAAATAAAAATCATTTAAAAAGGGTAATGAGATATTGGAACCTTTCTATTACACTTCTTCTTCTTTTTCTTTTTCTTTTTCTTTTTGTTCTTCTTCCGAACAGATCAAGTACCGAACACGGTCAAGTACACATTGGCGAGGTGGAACCGATAATATGGTCTTCTTACCATTAATTGAAAAAGCGAAAAAAAATGTTTTTCATCAAGGCTTCACCTGTAGGGTACTCGATTGACTTGAACATCTTGAATTTGATAATGTATTGTTGAGGGTGTAACGTACCTTGTGCAATGCAGTACATGGCCAGCTGGCGGGGCACCTTGAAGCCTTGGGCGGCGGCCAGACAGGCGGCCACCGACGCCGGAAAGTTGAACGCCATCACTGCTGCTGCTGCTGCTGCTCCGCCCCTCTCCACTGCACGCTCCGTCCCCGCTAGCCACTACCATCGGTCCAAACCTACAACCGAACACAACATTGGTGAAAAAAATTGGTCAACTTTGCAGTTTGTCATGGTTTTTCAACTTGATTCATCACGATAATGGTAGACAAATTTTTGTGAGGGTATTTGTTGAGAATAAAATAATAATATATCACAGTAGGTACTCTTTAATATAAGTTCATTTTTCACAACTAGTTTCGAACTATTTAAAGTGATTTTCAAGTGAAACTTGAATTTGTGGAAAAATAATCGGATAAACTTATTTTAGAGGGTACCTACTGTGATTTATTATACATTAGTAGTCCCATAATAACAAAGTGAACAGTAGAAAATGTTGAAAATTTGTAATTGAAGTAGGTCAGCTTACGTTATAAACTTTTACTTTTACCATTTTACAATGTAAAATAATTTATGGATTGTGATGTTAATATAGTTACCTGATTAATGCTTCTTGTTTTCAATTGCAAATTTTGGACTTTAATGTATTCTGTTACCATGACAAAGCCTATTGCATGTTTGTTAAGTATTTAATGGCTAATAAAGATTCTTATTCTTTAACAAAAGCTCTCACGATTTGGTTGCTTGCAGGACGTGTTTCCAGCACTGAGCCACATCTTCAGCGTACAAGGAGAATCTGCATACAGTACTAGAATCTACAATACTAATCTACATATCCAGTATCTAGATACTGGATACTAGGTATACTAGGTACTGAAGATGCAAGGAATACCTAGATAGGCATACAACTGATATTATAGATATGCTACTGAAGATGTGGCTCAGTGCCGCGAAACGCGTCCGACAAGCAATGAAATCGTGAGTACTGTTGTTAAAGTGGCAGTTATCACGTAATACAATAATTATTATCATCAACACTTCAAGGGTGAAGACAGTAGAAAAACAATAATAAAATAAATTAAAATTGTACAATTAAAACGGTAGCGTGAGATAAATAAATTTTAAAATAAAGAAGAAAATGGTATATGGTAGCTGATATTGTCAATTATAGTTGTCATTTAGCTATGCCTATATGATGTTTTTGAAATCAAAAGAGACAATATAGATTCTTGACTTCGGCTCTCTTACAGATTACATCACATACAAGAAACAGACGAAACCGCCCAACTTTTATCGTCAGCTCATAGCTATGATTTCGAAAATTACTGAAGATGAAGTGTTTGAAGAATGATTAATTGATTATTAATCAATATAGTAATTAATTATTGAATATTGATTATTAATCAATATGTGAGTCCTAAGTGAACCACTTACATTGGAGGAAAAGCATAGAATTCAAAAAATGTAAATTTATAATAATATTACACAATGAAATATACAATGGAATTTCGTTAGCTTTACAGCTTGGTATTTGAACTTGAATAAAATCTCACAATATTCTGGTTTTGGCTAACGCTCACTTGGCACCTGCTCAAAACCATTTAATACAAAATGCACCAGGGAGCTCTGAAGATTAATTTCTCAGTTGAAGAACGACCTTCTATCCAAATCATTAGGATTCATTATTACAGAATCAATTTGGTAATCATAAACTTGACATACATTGACAATAAATAAAAATCAAACACCCCTTTGAAAACTTTAAAATTATAAAACTATACATGTTTCAATAGACATTGAGAATGGGCTTAGCTCCCGAAACATATTAAAGTTTTCAAAAAGGAATTATTTTAACAGCCCTAAGTTTTAAAGTTCTTACTTGACATACACTAATATTTTGACCATCGTTATAGGATCGAGGAATTATATGACGTAAGTAAGTTAGAGAATATTGGTACAGAGGGTACTTTCTATAATACACAGTAATTATTTTTCACATTCCTAACGAGGATCCCACGAAGAAAATGAAAAACCATCTTTTTAGAGTACAAAATTCGTCCACTATGATGCAGCCATATTCTCAATAAAACCTGAATATTTCTCTAAATAAATCTGTGTAATATTTCCTTGGTTCTTAATCTTATAGTTTATGGCTAATTGTTTTGTTTTTTTCTTCTAATAAATCCTTGTAATATGTTGTTGGTATCAACCACTTATAATTTAACGTACAGGGGCTAGAGTCACGACTATTATCATGAGTGATTGAAAATTTGTTTTTTATTTTTGTATAATTTTATTACGATGCGCTGCAGGCAGTTTTCCAACTTTGTAAATTGTATAGACTAGACTCGCAATTAGTGTCCTTATTTTTTGTAACTTTTGTTGAACACTGGCCACATTTACTGGATATAGTGGCTAGTTATTCCTAGTTTTTGAAATTGAAAATATGTAATTTTTTACGATGGAAATAAAAATTAATTATACATTGTTTGAACAATGTAAACGGTTTAAGGTTTTAATGAGTGGAAATTAATTTTCATCACTCAGTCTCGATGCATTAGCAAAAATTTGAACATACAGTATCACAATTTATTGATTGAAAATAATCTATTTAGAAAACAATAAAAAGCTCTCCAATGTTGCTTTCCAATACCGAGTTAATAAACTTTACTTGAATATTATTAAATATCATCACGATATTTTATCATCAATATTGTTTCCAGCATAACCCATAAAAGAGTAATTCCTTTTTTTAAATTAAAAAAATATATCAAGCAATCAACAGTCAGTATTGCTCTTCTTATTGATTCCTACTATTTATATTGAACTTCACATGAATATCAGCTATAAGACATTCTGGCAAGATGGAAAAATGACTACAGCTCGGTCAATATGTTGTCAATTTCGAAAATTCTCGGTCAATATTCGAAAATTTTGAATTTGATCTCAAATTGTACGAAACATTTTACTTCACAACCATCAAGCTATATCTTCAATAGAGTTCATCAATAGAAGCATGAACAATTTATTAAAGATATTTTCAAATTTAAAAAATAATTTTCAAAACAATAATTAGGCTATTTATTATGTTAAGCAGCAAGATTTCAACAGTTGCTCTTCAATACTAATCTGATCGCACAAAGAAAACATTCTGGCACGATGGAGAAATGACTCTAGCTCGATTAATATTGGTTCAAAAATTATAAATGTGGTTTTAAATTGTAGAGCAGAGTGTTGTCTACAATTTGAGACTAAATTTATAATTTTTGAAACAATATTAACGGAGCTGAAGTCATTCTCCCATCTTGCCAGAATGCCGCCTCTGCTCGCTCAACTACATTATACCAGAGACAATGTATAAATATAGAGATAATAGTAATTAGTCTAAGATTATACTAAATGTCGCATAAACATTATTAGCCGAAATCATTAATAGCAACAGATAAGCTATGAAGAACAAGACCGCCTTCACAGAGTCCAAGTGCAAGAACGCAAAACGTTCATGAACTTGGTATTTGAAAGAGTTTGGAGAGAGAAGCTGATTGAGAGGGACAGTGAATGAGATAGAGTGAGAGAGAGAGAGCATCGTGGCCAGGTTCAATTTCAAGGCTAAAAGGAGAGACCGGGCTGCTGCTGGTTGGTTTCAAGGTTTTCAGCCGAGCAGTGACTGGCCGCAGTGAGCTGTTTGAATAAGGCGTGATAAATTCTACACTCGCACAACACAAAAGAACGTTGGAGTTTGAATTTTTAAATTGAACCGAAAGTGAGTGAAGAGCAAAGTTCGGAGCGTCCGAAATTTTCTGCTAGGAGGGGAGAGACAGCCGTCGCGGCTCAAAATAGATTTGCAACCGTCTTGTTCAGTAGTGCCGAGAAGGCAACACTTTGTTTCTGTTTTTCAAACACTACTAAAAGAGTTATTAAACCGGTATTTTATTAAAATTTATAGTCGGTGAACTAAAAAACACCACTACTTACCGCACCAGTTTCCCTTTTCACAATAATTTATCCAGTTTATTTATTTTTAAAATTTATTCAGTCAAAATATCAAAACAATCTTTATTGTTAACACATTACAAAATGTTGAAAACAATAATGTCATATGAAAAGATTACATTGCGAACAAGATTTTAGAACAATTTAGAAAAGGTTACTGTGATTATTATTTAAAATAGAAAACAGTGATAAAAGTAGCCCTGAGATAAAGGAAACACAATGTAGAAATAGATACAATAATTTGAAACAAATAAACAAGAATTCTGGGTTACAATTCAATTCAATTTCTTTATTCCAAATAAACAAAAATATAAAATAATAAATGACAATAGACATGGAATAATTATTTCCCCGCATGGACTACTGATCCGTGAGCGGGGAAAGAGTCTACAGGCGGGAATAATGTTGTAAACAATTAAAACAGCTAACTTAAACTTAGATGAGTTATAAACAAGAAAAACAATTTAAAGTTAATTAAAAATTAATTGAGACAGACAAATTCTCTCAATTCAAGTATCAGATTCAGAATTCTTCATCTTTTATACCTATGAAATTACAATTGAATTGGCAACCAGAATAGCAATTGGAGAAATCTAAAAAATAAAAAAGTATATAAAAAAAGCTCCATCAAGTGATTGATAGAAAACCATCAGTAGGCCTTACTCCATAAATATTCAGAAAATGAAATCGCTCTGAACTGTAAGCTAGGTACTAATAAGTTATTGCATAATAATTAACTTACTGGCCTTCAATACAAAGTCTCATCTATTTAGAACCACTACCACTATTCATTTCTATGCTTGGAAGGACATAATAGTGCAGTGAATATGAAACTGGCAACCAGCTGGTAGGCCTAGGCCCTTCTTGGGCTGTTGACAAACAAAAAACCACTATCCATGTTTCCAATGATGGATCAAGTCAAAATGGGTTTCAAAATTTTTAATGAAAATTAATATTATTCGTGTTTTGGTTCTTTTTATCTATGTAACAACCTTCCAAATTCGAAATTACGGTTTCATGTTTTTTCACCTTTAGAAGTTCAAATTTGTGTATAATTTAAGTTTTAAGTGTGGACATAGCCTCTATTTTGAATATTTTAACCAAAATTGGGAAAATGAGACGTTTTGGACTTTGTCTGTGTTTCAATCCTAATGTATTTCAATCTCGTTAATAAATAAATAAATAAGTCAAAACACAATATATTACTTCTTAACAACAGTTACTTCTGATTTATTTGATGATAATATAAACACTTTAATTGTTATAATTGATTGATTGACATTCATAATACTGTATTTTGGACTATTTTTAATTTAAATTTAGAAAGGAATGGTGAGCTTCTGTTTTTATTTCTAGATAATATTAAATATTATGTGCGTATGTAAATATTGTGAATGAATGGCTGATGAGAACTTACTTTAATGTTGCTCCTATCAATGGATTAGTTCAGTATTTATTAAACAACTATTATTGCCTTATTGGATATTATTTCCAGATATTTTGATGGAAGGTTTTACTTGGGAGTGTCTGTTCTCTGTTCAACAGGTGTTTGGGTTGAAGGTTGACAGTGGCGGATTACCCATTAGGCACGATAGGCAACTGCCTAGGGGCCGCAAACCGCAAAATTAAAAATATATATATATTCTTGAATTTTATGTAAATTTACGCTACATAAGTATTTATCTAATACACAAGTATATTAACTATGAGGAAGACACAAAAAAGAGAAGGAGGAGGGAAAAATCCAGACGTATCAAAAGGCACTGATAATGATATACCAGTAGCTTTGATGGAAGACAAAACATAATTGTAGATATATTTTATATTGTTATTGGAAATATAACCCAAGAATTAGACTACAGGTCAAACATTTATTTTGATCAAATAGTTATTTGTGTAACTAGTGCCTAAAGTGGTAGATTGCTGCATCGAGTGAAAAAGTTTCTCCAGTGCAGCAAGTAGACTTTAAGCTTGAGTTACACATTACATTTTTCCTACAGTTACCATCAAATGTGAAAAAAATTAGAAGGATGTTGATTTAGAGACCTATACATATAAATTCGGGGTTATAGGGTCGTCAAGAAGGGTAATTATATTATATGATCTCACTCAACTGATTATAATACACTATGTACAAATGGACTGATAAAATAAACTGACAGAATGGACTGATGAGATGAACTGTAAAAATAAACTGATGGAATGGACTGACAGAATGGAATGATGGAATTAACTGACACAATGGAATGAAGAAATGGACTGACAGAATGGACTGATGAAATGAACTGACAGAATGGACTGATGAGATGGACTGAAAAAATGAACTGATAGGATGGACTGAAAAAACTGATGAAATGGACTGATGAAATGGACTGACAGAATGGACTGATGAGATGGAATGAAAAAATTAATTTATGAAATGGACTGATGGATTGGTCTCACAAAATGGACTGACAGAAATGGAACGATGAAGTGAACTGATGCAATGGAATGATGGAATGGACTGACAGAATAGACTGATGAAATGAACTGATAGAATGGACAGATGAAATGGACTGATGGAATAGACTGGCAGAATAGACTGATGAAATGGAGTTACAAAATGAATGTACTCATAAAATAAACTGTCAGAATAGGCTGATGAAATAGACTGACAAAATGGACTGGTAGACTGAAAAAATGGTCAGATAAAATGGTTTGAAACAATGGACTGATTGATAATGGGACTGATGAAATGGACTGACAGAATGGAATGTAAAATTGAAGAGACAGAATAGACTTATAACATGGACTGAGAAATTCACTGAAAAAATTGTCTGATTGAATGAACTGATGACAATGAACTGACAGAATGGATTGAAACAATGGAATGATGAACTGAACTGATGGATTGAAAGAGTGGACTGATAGGATGCATTGAATAAATGGACTGATAAAAAATACTGACAGAATTGACTGATATATTGAATGTACACAATCCACCAGTTTTGGAAACACATTTTCAAAACTTCCTCTTCTGTGATTGGTTGAAAATCTGGAAAACCCAGATTACTTTACGCACTAGTGCATAAAGTATTTTAGACACTCGTGTGAGAATGGCCCATTTTAGAAACTCTGTTCAGTGTGTAAAGATGCACTTTTTTGCTATCTGTAGGAAAATGATATTTTTGGTTTTTTGTAATTATAAACATGGTACATGGAAAAACTAAATAATGAAGAAATTTTGTCAAAAAGCGTGTGTGTGGTTTGGTGGAGGATTTCCTCGGATCTCACATCTGAACTTGGGGAAGAACTGATACAGATCCATTTTCAAGCTTTTGTGAAAGAAGCTAAGGGTATTGAAGAAAACGCAAAAGAACGTCATTTACCTGCCTACTATTTGAAATTTATCAGGGAAAAACTAATGACAACACTCTTCCCAAACATTGATACTACACTAAAAATCTAATTATGCATGATTTCTTCAAATTCATCGCGAGAACGGTCAATCAGCATTCTCAAACTTGTGAAGAATTACCTACGCAACTCAACCACTGACACCAGGCTGTCCAGCCTAGTTGTGTTCTGCTGCAAATGCTGACAGTTGAATGAGCTGAATTTTGATGATATTGTGGACGATTTTTCTGCATTAAAAGCTAGAAAAGTTGATTTGTAAGACAATATAAAACATCATGTAATCAATGTATAATACTATGTCACTAATATGATTTGAATTCCCTCATAAGATAGTCAGTCTTTTTCCGTCTCTGGAGGAATAGTAATTGTTGAATTACACCCTAAGTGCATGTTATTCAGAGGTATTCTGCGCCGCCAATTGGTTGCGGAGACTGGCTTATGGTTGAGAGGATCAACGTGCTAACCACACGTTACCTCTATCCTGGTTGATGATTATTTGCTTGCTGTATGGTCTGTACGGCCGGGGAGGGGGGTGTTGAATTCTGGCTAGGTTGGGGGCAGCTTCGGCTTAATCAGTGTTGGTTCGGGGACTGTGAGTTCTGATTGAGAATTTATGGCTCTTCGGCCGGTATTGGTCGAGCTGGAGTCATTTTGCCGTCTTGCCGGAATGTCTTCTTTGCTAGGACGGACTGTATAGTGGAGTGAGTATGAAACTGGCAACCAGCTGGTAGGCCTAGGCCCTTCATGGGCTGTTGAGCCATTGAGACAGACAGACAATAAGATTTGAATATTATAAGGTTTACAAAGCCACTAACTTAGTTTTAATCGTAAGTCCCAACCTGTTTATTTTGTGTAATTCTGTTTTTTCGGGTAGGGGGGCCGCAAGTTAGCATGTGCCTAGGGGCCGCTAAGGTCATAATCCGCCACTGAAGGTTGGAGTCAATATTCAAGGTGTATTCTTTGAATACTTCTTGGCTTGCATTTTTTTTATTTTTTTTAGGAAATACAATCGACTGATTGCTACCCTACATTGACTATCCTCACTACTGGCCACAACACCCTGGGATGGTAATGGGTGAAGATTAACTCTCAACTATCGTTGAATTAAGTATGAGTTTGAACATCAATGATCAATGTCAACAAACAGATAGCAATCAACAATTACTATGCTGTCTTTAATTGTAGTATTTGAGGGTGATGCCGACATGTGCGATCCTGTGCGTGGGTAATGAGAGGAATGATGATGATGAGAGATGACTAATTTAATGGCAGTCGAGACCGATTCTAATATTGAACTACGTAGATAATTGGTACTCCAAAAAAAATCTTCATCATCAACTTCAATATACTCTATATAACAATTATACCATATCATATACAGTATTTAACTATATCCCTCCTTTGGGAGATTGGCTGTCGTTAGTAAAGACAGTCAGTCGTTTCCCGTTTCTGGAGGAACAGTAATTGTTGCATTACACTCTAACTGATTAACTGCATGTTATTCAGAGGTGTTCTGCATCTTCACTTGGTTGTGAAGACTGGCTTATGGTTGAGAGGATCGACGTGCTAACCACACGTTACCTCTATCCTGGTTGATGATTATTCGCCTGCTGTATTGCCTGTCCGGGCTGGGAGGGCATTCTGGCGAGGTGGGGTGGCTTCGGCTCGGTCGGTGTTGGTTCGGGGGCTGTGGGTTCTGTTTAAGAATTTATAGCTTTTGGGCCGGTATTGGCCGGGCTGGGGTCGTTTCCCGTCTTGCCGGAGTGTCTTCTTTGCTTGGATGGACTGTATAGTTTAGGGAGTATGAAACTGGCAACCAGCTGGTAGGCCTAGGCCCTTCATAGGGCTGTTGCGCCATTGACAAACAAAAAAATATATTTAACTACAAGTCAAACTATAAGTCAAACTATAACTAACTATAAGTTAACTATAATTCAAAGGCCAGTAGACATGTATAGCTGACAAAAAAACAACATCAGCTGTTGGAGCGCACATGGAGCAGACGAAACCGCCTAACTGTTTGGCGTCAGTTAAGCAATACGCAATTATTCGTTATACTCACTTTTGTATACAAGTATTCTAATATTAAACTAGACAATTTATCTCCAAAAGGGTTTCTTAAAACATTCTATAGTAATCATATAGGCCTAGTATTAACTGAAGTGATGATAATTATAGGCCAGTATGTATGTACAGTACAATGTAAATTATCAAACAAGGAGCTCATGTACTTTTTGTAGCTCATGTATTCAGTACCGTATGCAATAATATTAGTATTCATATGAAGTTTCATAGTATTGAATAGCAATGTTGCGTGTATAACTTCCTGTTCTGTACAATGTTACTGACAGTTTTGATAGATGTAATATAGTATATAATCTATGTTTATTAGTATAGCACGTTCACTTTGCTAATGCATTTGGACTGGAAATAGATTATTGACATTCCAATTCCTTTCTCATATAATATAACAGCATTAAAGTACAGTACAGGGTACAGTTTGTAATACATCCACTAAACAATATTATTATATGGCTACATGCTACATCATAGTAGATTAGATGGATTCTTCATGGAATATGATTATGTTGAAAACTAAAAAGCTGTAATTAGGTCATTCCAGCCTCAGGTTCAGGCGTCTTAGCAGAGAAAACGTACTTTAAATGAATTACATTTGATTCTTTGTTTTGAATGAAACTTTTGTTGAAGCATATTGAATTTTTGGTGTACTAACCTCATATACAAACTGTGGACTTTTGGAGGAAATAATATGTAAACCAAAATTGATAAAGGTAATCTGAGACTAAAGATAGATAGATAGATAGATAGATAAATTGCCTTTATTAAGGGCGGAGTTAGGACTCTTGGTCCTCTCTACCACACAACCAAAGACTGAGATAAATAGTATAAATAAAATTTACACTTTTATCAGAGATGTTGTGGAACTTATCCATAATTTAGGTAAGTGAAAACAAAGGTTGTCAGATCAACAAAGTTTATTTAGAATACCATACTCGAGTTGCAATGCTCAGGGCATCATCAACAGTGGAAAACTGTATTTTTCAAAGCCTCAGTTCTACAGTGATGATGCCCTGAGCATTGCAACTCGAGTATGGTATTCTAAATAAAGTTTGTGGATCTGACAACCTCTGTTTTCACTCTCCTAAATTAGTATAAATAATCTGAAATTTAATTGAATAATTAATCTACAGACATATGTGTACTGTATTGATTCTTTTTAATGATTGAATTAGGCCTATTCATTTCTTTTATAAATTTGACACATTTCATTTATACAAAATACTTGAATCGGGAGGAAAAACTAGAACCTGTAAAGGCTACAACTACAGTACCTATCCTACTCCCAAATAAGTTATAAGTTCAATATCTTTGCTGTAGGCTAGCTAAGCGAGAAATAATTTAGAAAGCATTCAATTTCAAATAGAAAATAGGAGAATTATATTGAGTGATATTGAAATTATTTCGTTTTCAATTGAATTGTCAACATTGGTTGAGAAATTAATATAAAAAATAATCATCATGAATTATGTTTCAAAACGATGAGACAGTTGCCGGCTTCAAAATAAAATATTTCTGTAATAAGAACTATTTTTCAATTATTTCTAAGATTACAGTCTTGAAACATTGTGGAACTGCTAGAACGCAATTACAATAACATTTTTTTTCAATGTGTTGGTCTTTTATAACCCTTAGCCACCGCGACCGCTATTCGATCTTTTGTGGCACATTACAATAACATAATTACTACCTATATAATTCATCAAAATCCAAATCAATATGAATCCAATAGAGTATTAATGGTAAATTATGTTTAATGATAAAATAAAGAATTTTAAAAATAATGTTACCTGAAAGAATTGGACAAAAATATGAATAAGTACGGTATTGAAAATATTCCATCTAGATATCCTAATATTAAATTCCATTCATCAAATTATTTCCATCAAACACCTTCGATTCTTTAAACTTAATTGATATGCAATGACGATAAACGCTCAAAGTCTTTCTGACTTCAAATATCGGGCGCAATACATGCAACCCGCAATACATAAAATGTGTCTCATTTGGTGATTGGTGATTCCTGACTCACCAAAATCGAACAGTCAGTTCCAATACAAACTAACTAACGTTTTCCATAATTATTTTATTATAATGAAATTCGCTACGGTCATTTTGAAATCATTATTGACAATGAAATTGATTGATCCAATAATTTTATAGAAATTAATTTCGATTGCACAGATATTGATGACAATTAAATCCATCATTGATAAAAGATTGTGCATAGAATATAAATGAAATTAATTAGTAAGTTACCTACCTATTTATAATAATATTATAATCCATTGTATTATTATTCTAATGGCTTTTCATCAAAGTAGGATTCAGGCTTAATATTTATTACTGAGTCTAAGAATTGATTCCAATTAACAAGATCAATTTTCTATTGGCATCAAAATAATAGAAAATATTGGTATTATGCACAGTAACTTAACTTAATTATTATTTTTACAGTAGAAACTTTTGAGTTTGTGTTACGAATTAATAATATAATAATATAACATTATATTAATATTAAAAAATAATAAAATATTCCCAAGATATTTTTCAGCAACCTTTGACCGCCTTTGGAAGGGATAATGGATTTCTCAGTATTTAGTCAAAAGTCCTTCAATTATAGTCTTATTGATTCTGTGCATTGCATACTGAAATGGGAAAAGAGTTCCTCATTAGGCCTAGATGATATCCCTATATATATTTCTGATAATGTTGGATATTTTAATTTCTGTATATTTAGAACAATAGCCTACAAAACAATCAGTACCGTATAGTCTTGGAAACAATTTAAGGTTTTGGTGGCGCTTGTGATTATTCAGATTAGATAAGAGACGTGCCCCTTCTACACCCGTTGGACGGGTGACCAGAGTGGATGAACAAAATGTTGTATTCATTCTGACTCTTTGATACTCATTCAACATTCAACTTCATTCTTGTACCGGCATCTAATCGCTCAAAGATTGGATAAGACACGTGCACTTTTTTGTTACTTTACTTTCGTTATAAGGGTGACAACTTAGCACTTCTAAAAATTCTTTTTGTTGATATAATCATTCATACTAGAATCAAAATAGCTTCGCAGTGGTTGGGAGCTCATCTAAAACTTCTCTCCGACATTTCTCACCACCTACTACTACTACCTTCACCCCACTACTTTCAATACACAAGCAATGAGCACATGTGGGCATCACTCAAGACAAAAAAAATATTAAAAATATGCAATGAATGAATGAACCATTAAAAAATAACTATTTTCCATAATAATATATTATGTATAGCAATTTTATATTAATTGCCTCATCAAAAATATTGGGCAGATCTAACTGTCATAAAAACTATTCAGTATATTCTATTCATAAATACATTGCAGTAAATTGTCACTTCAATACTATTTATTTATTCATTTTGTCAAATGTTATTATCATTATTATTTACTGATGAGAACGTTTCAAATAATTTATACTGTATAGTCTGTCCAATGAAAGAAGACATTCTGACAAGATGGGAAAATAACTCCAGGCTCAGTCAATATTGGTTCAAAAATCATAAATTTCTTCTCAAATTGTAGATCAAATATTTCCTACAATTTGAGACATATTTATAGTATTTGAAAAAATGACCAAACTGGAGTCATTTCCATTTTCAGAATGTCTTCTTTGCTTGGACAGACTACCGGTACCGTATCAAATCCACCCTAAGATTTCTTGAGACATATTATTTTCGATAATATCTTTCCACCCATCCACTCCACTCTATTTTTTTCAAGGTTGTTGAAGTGCAGTTGTAAAATCAATATTCTATATAAATTTTATTAAATTATTATCTCTTAACTAGTCTACAAATGACACCCCAGTGGCACATTCTTCTACTCACCAATAAGTGATCCAAATCACCGCTCAATATTATCAAACACAAAAAGTACAGTCACGTCTTATCTTCTTCCGGCTTCCAGGTATGAGCACACTAGAGCACAACAAAAATCACAAAAATTGTCGATAATAGTAATTGCTGGTTGTCTGAACATCGTTGTCGGGTCTAAACGTAATATCCATTCGCGCTACAAACAGTACCACAACAGCGTGCAATCGCGAGCGCGCACAGAACAACCGCAACAGACAGAACCCGGTCGCAGACTCAGACTCAGCTTCGTCCCTTCGTTCGGTCTGGCTCAGCGGCGACTGAATTCAGACACACCACAGAGTGATGGACAAGGTGAGACAGCTTTAATGCGCGCGCCCTGATTGGTCGAGGCCGGTAGGTGGCGCTAGTGTTCCCGACCACGGCTTAATCTATTTATATCCTTGAAAATATCCTTCATTAGGCGGAGTTAGGACTAGGAAGTCCTTTCTACCACTCAACCTTATTCTATGTAGGTATTACTCAACCCATTTATGTATGTATTTGAAAAAAACAATCTTTTAAGCATATTGAAACAAAAAATAACTCATTGAATAAGGACAGTGGGTACAAAATAATTTTATATCTACAGTAAAAATAAGAAAAGGAGAATAATAGCATATTAGGCCTATGATAGGATTTATTTTCTATAATATAATTTTATATAAGTTGAGAAGAGAACTAAAAAATAGAATATCAATAAGAAACATAAGTTATGCCAATAATATTGTACCACCATGTCATCTCTACAATGTATAGGATACTGCTTATGTTATGGGTTTGCTCTCCTCCACCAAAGCTTGAGTCCAGGCTACTCTACTGTCTCTACTGGCAGCTACTGAGATAACTGATACAGATACAAGTGTGACATAGGAATTATTAGGAATTCGAAGCAGAAGCTATTACATATATCACACACCACTTACTACTTCCTATCAGCTGTTCCAGTATAGCTAGG
>CM029549.1:44518953-44763953 GCA_017141385.1 Sogatella furcifera | reverse complement strand
CCTCCTACTACTCTTTCTTCACCACTCCTCCCCATTTTCTTCCTTATTCTACTTCAACTACTTTTTCGATGCTTCTCACAGAACTTTTTTCTCTTCATACTCATAATCCTCCCCATATTCTTCCATTCTCCTTCGTCTTCTTCTTCTCCTCCTTCTTCATCCCCTTCCACTCCTCATCTCATCCTCCTCCTTACCATTTTCTTTCATCTTCTACTCCTTATTCTCTTTCTCGATCTTTTCCTCCTTTCAATTCACCTTCTCCTCCCAATCTTCGATCTCCTTTTAATTTTCATTATTCCCTATTCACCCTTTTTCCCTATCTATCTTCTCTTTTCCCAATTAATTTTCTCTTCTTTATCACAAATTTCTTGCACTATTCCTCAACTCTTCTCCTTCCATCTTGCCCAGTCTCCGAACAGTAGACAAAGTGAGAGACTTGGCAACACTGTGAGAGAGAAGTGCGCGCTTTGTTTACGTTTGTCTCTTCCATTCTCTCCTTCTTCCTCCTTCTATTCTTCTTCTTTCTCCTTCTATTCTTCTTCTTACTCCTCTTCTTCCTCATCTTCTTCCTCAATAGGTGCCTCCACTGTTGCTTCAAAGTCCGAAACGCGCTCGCCAAGTGATGATAAATTCTCAATTCCAGTTCTGTGCTTATAGGCTACTAGATACAGAACAGCTCAAATAACTCCGGTTACATAACCGGTGATCACAGTTTAACCGTGGATCTGTTTATCTGTAGATCTAGTAGATCAGAATGTTATCAAAATAATAGAATAAAAAAGTTTTCTTTCCTCCCTAGGTGATTGCATACAAACTATGCAAATGGACTGTTAAATAGGCTAATGGACTAATAGGACTAATGGACTGTTATTTAGGCTACTATCAAATCAAATTAAATTACTCAACTATGCCTGGTGCCAAAAATTAAAGCAACTAAATACCTAGCGGAATACTCAGCTCTATCAGAACAGTGTGAAGCTGTCTTCCAGAGTGAATTAGTATAGCTGAGGTCGCTCTTGTTTCGATGTACTCTCGCAGGCAGATCGTCTACTGTCCTGACAGAGTTATTTTTTAATTGATGAATTTCACTGCAATCCAACAATTGGATAATGAAAAGTTTGAATTGAACTTAACTTGATAAGGGATTTTACACTTGAGATTTAAGCTTGAAAGTCAATCCTCTATTTCCAACACTTCAAACTTTATCTGAAATCATGTAAAAGTATCAATGAATTCTGAATAATTACTCATGAAGTAGATATGGATATTTAAATGTATATTATGAACATGAATATAAAAAAATAGTGATTACTAAAAAATAATAAATACAGTAGATTATTCATAAATTGAAAACGATTTATTTTGAAAATATCTATGTTATGGTGTTCTAGTTCGGTAAGTTATCATTTCCAGAATTTTATTCCTATTCTAATAGGAGAAAAAAGAGATAAAGACACCAAATGAAAGAGAAAGATAGAGTGAGAGAAAGAGAGAGAGAGAGAACCGACCTCAGCTGATCTCGTTGGCTGCCTGGGACAGACAGGAACTTACCCCCCCCCCACTCACCCCTAACGAGGGGTACTTGCAAGTTGATCGATTTTTAAGTTGCTAGTAGCGGGTGGGGTCGAGGGTGGGGTGCTAGTGCAAGCAAAATGCATGCACCAGTGTCAGTCCCCGGGAAACTTATATACTAACCCCCCCCCTCCCCAACAACCAGTCCAGACTAGAAAAACGCCAGACATTACTTCTAGGTCATGCTGCTGTTAGAGAGCGCTTTTCCAATCCCTTCCTCGCTTTACCAACCCCCTCCTTCGGTTTTCCAACCTCTTCCCATGCTTTTCCTACCCCCTCCCACGCTTTTCCAACCCCTTCCCTCGCTTTCCCCTTCCCTCGCTTTTCCAACCCCTTCCTCGCTTTTCCAACCCCTTCCCCCCCTCGCTTTTCAACCCCTTTCCCTCGCTTTTCCAACCCCTTCCTCGCTTTTCCAACCCCTCCCTCGCTTTTCCAACCCCCTCCCTCGCTTTTCCAACCCCCTCCCTCGTTTTTCCAACCCCCTTCTCAGTCATCACCCCTGAATCAGCTGTTTGGGAAATGGAACGATGTTTTGCAGGAAATAGCTGGTGTAGTGGGATACATTCCAAGTTTCCAACTCATATAATTCACACAGATCGAAAGTTAATTTGACTTGTAATGATAGTATTTTAATTTTTCAATCCTTATAGATCACCCAACACGATTATTGTTTTGCTCAATCAATCCTAGCTCCTGAATTTGTTTTATTTCTGGAGTTGATGCCCACATGAGCTCCCAGGCTTGTGAGTGGGTAATGAAAGGGGTAATGATAATGACAGATGACTTCCACCCTTAGGCTGAGGCCGCACTGCCGGTGGGTAGAGCCTGGAGGGATCGTCGTCGGCTTATGTCCTCCGGAAAATTATTAAATGATTTGTTGGATTAATAGTTGTCATACCAGTAATCAATATTGTCCTCTCGTACCTAAAAGGGATTTTTATACATGTATGAATATTTCATATGAGTGTTGAAATTTCTGAATACAATGTAACGCTCAAACTTTAAACAGAATGACGTCATGTTTCCAACATATACAGTAATACATAGAGGTCCACTAGGTAGTAACAGCCGTAATTATAATTTATACACTGGCGGCTCGTAGCCACGAGACAGGTGAAGTACCTGTATCTTTTACTGTATAGCACTTCACCTGTTTCGTGGGCACGAGCCGCCAGTGAATTTATAATATTTTGTTAACAAAGATGCTTGAAATCCCATACCTCTAGTGAAGAATACAGATGATAAAGTGTCATATTCAAGTTCAAAATTTTAATCATTTTCCGGGGAAGGGCCCCTGGTCCCCTTTTCCACTTTCCCAGTAGGTTTTCCCTTTATAATTAACTAGCCGGCAGGCTCGCTTCGCTCGCCTTCTCCGCCTAGCCTGGGGGCTCCGCCCCTGGACCCCCGACAGTATCAGCAGTGTCAGTGAGTCAAACAGGCTCGCTTCGCTCGCCTGCATAACCTCTGGCAGTGTAAGCTGAGACAAACAGGCTCGCTTCGCTCGCCTGCAAATTCCGTTCAGAAGGGATTCAAAACTTATTGAACACAGCATTTCTAGACCTAATCTGGATCTGTTCACCAAAATTCGACATTTTCTACCAATTTATTCTTGAAAAACTCGAAAAATAGTAAAACGTTAATATTGAGCGTAACCTTGGGAACTATATCGGACATAGTTTGAAACTTGATTCAATATCTTCCAAATTAGTTTATCTATAATCTCGCTGAACCATTGAATTTACAGTAAGAATTGGTCGTATCAAGGCGGAAGATATGCAACCCGCAATACATCTACAATTTTGAAAACCCTGTTTACTGGCGTAATCTTGAACGGAATTCAAAAATATCTTAAAACAACATTTCTAGACCTTATCTGAACCTACCTACCAAATATCAACATTTTCTACCGATTGGTTCTCGAAAAAATTGAGAAAACACTGAAAAACTTAAATATTTGGCGTATCCTTGAAAATTTCCTAAAATCCGTGTCTAAACGTCCAACTGAACATGCGTGCCAAATTTGAACGCATTCGATCCGTGGATTTTTATTTCTGGTGATGAATGAATGAATGAATGAATGAATCAGTCAGTGCCATTTCGCTTTTATAGATATAGATGGAGATTATTATTGATGCCTTTATTTTAAAAAATCTAAACAAACTGATGTTATGAGAAATTATTAATAATTGATTTCATTGTCTCTTCCAGCTTTCTAGATTTCTAAAATTTTCAGTTTGAAAACAAGTGTGCCCTGTGTTTTATAATGCATGATGATGATGTGTTGTGTTGTGTGGAGACTGGAGAGAGAACTTAGCTTGTTATGTCTTACGAGTGCTTTCAGTTTCATGTCTCAAGGTCTAGGCTGGTTGGCTGGCTGCTCAGAAAGAGAGAAGAGCGAGAGGGAGTGAGTGAGAGAGTAGAACAAGAGTGAGAAAGAGGCTTTGCTCGTGCGTGTGCGTGCGAGGGTGATTGCGAGGGGTCCGGGGAGGCTACTGGACCACAGCATCTCTCAATGTGCTGTGCGCGGGCCGTGCGCCTTCTTTTTCTAAACTTTTTGTCTCTTCCTAAAATCTTTCTGTCTCTCTCTAAATCCTTTGTCTCTCTCAAAACTCTTCGACTCAACTTGTACGGAGAGCTGTTATGCTAAATAGCTCTGTCTGAAGATTAGGCAGTATTGGGCACCTTCTGAAAACATGAAGAAAAAGATTTGAGAGAACCACTTTTGATTTCTTTCAGTTATGTTATCGGATGCAAATCATCAAGGTAGTCAGAATATATACTGTATATTCATTATATATATACTGCATTATCATTGAATAAGAAAATTTGAGATAGTGACTGAGAGTAGGAGATGTGTTTATTTGGCGTACCTGAGAGATTGGCTTTTCTCAACTCATAAATTAATTAATAAGCTAAAGCATGATAGTGGGTGGCGTTTAGTAGCAATTCACTATTCCCCATTTGAATAATAATGAAAAAATTCTTATTATTGAAGAAGAAGAAAAAGAAGAAGAAGAAGAAGAAGCAGAAGCAGAAGAAAAAGAAGAAGAAGAAGAAGAAGAAAGAGAAAAAGTTAAGAAGAAGAAGAAGAAGAAGAAGAAGAAGAAGAAGAAGAAGAAGTAGTAGAAGAAGAAGAAGTAGTAGTAGAAGAAGAAGAAGAAGAAGAAGAAGAAGAAGAAGAAGAAGAAGAAGAAGAAGAAGAAGAAGAAGAAGAAGAAGAAGAAGAAGAAGAAGAAGAAGAAGAAGAAGAAGAAGAAGAAGAAGAAGAAGAAGAAGAAGAAGAAGAAGAAGAAGAAGAAGAAGAAGAAGAAGAAGAAGAAGAAGAAGAAGAAGAAGAAGAAGAAGAAGAAGAAGAAGAAGAAGAAGAAGAAGAAGAAGAAGAAGAAGAAGAAGAAGAAGAAGAAGAAGAAGAAGAAGAAGAAGAAGAAGAAGAAGAAGAAGAAAGAGAAGAAAGAAGAAGAGAAGAAGAAGAAGAAGAAGAAGAAGAAGAAGAAGAAGAAGAAGAAGAAGAAGAAGAAGAAGAAGAAGAAAGAAGAATTAGTAAAATAGGAAGAGGGAAGGAAAAAGAGAGAAAAACAAGAAGAAGAAGAAGAAGAAGAGTAGGAGTAGGAGAGGAATGAGAGAAGAGTGAATAGGGAAGATGAAACATAGAGAAACATACCATGAGGAAGGAAGGACAGTTTAAAGTTTGTAGAAAATTGACAAGAAATAGCAGAGGGTGTAGAACTTGAATTAGGAGATAGAGAGTGAAAACGGGGACAAAATTACATGATTATGTAAAAGAAGGGAAGAAAAATATTTACAAGAATAAGCATTAGAAGAAAAGACGAAGGAGGCGATGAACGACGAAGAGAGGATGACAATAAAAAGGAAGAACCAAGAACCAAGAATTAGGAGACAACTAGAAGAATTAATAGAACTTCGTATTTAGAAATACGTGAAGAAATAAAAGCAGAGACTGCTTCGTTGAATCACAGTGGTGTGTGTCCGAGCCCCGAAACGATCTCGACTGTGTGAGTAAGCGAGATGGAACTACATTTGGGTGTGTGTGAGACAGAGAGAGAGTGAGAGTGGCATCGCTTTGAGAGTGAGTGAGAGGTGGTTCGAAACAGAATGAGAGAGTGATTAGACAGAGAGTGAGAGTGTGTTCGGTGTTTCAAGGTCTCTGGGTTGGTTGGTTGGTTGATGCTTTGGACGTCGCTTCGCTGTGCGCTTGAATAGTTGCCCAAGGTGAGATGAGAGAGAGACTAAGCTACAGCCTCCTAACCCCACCCCCTTCCCCCCACCACACCCTGAGAGCCAGCTTAGAAGGTCACTCTTCAACAGGTCAACGATCCACCGCCGCCTCTCCTGACTCTTTGTGTTCCCTCTCACCATCCAAGTTGAAAAAAAAAAAACTTTTGAAAAGTACTCGTTCGTCTGAGCTCTGTAGCCTACCTTAGAACTTTATATATATATATGGATACACCTGGGATTTGTATGATACATGTATATACTGTGTCTGAGAACAGCCTCTCTGGCTGCTGCAGATGTAATGAGGGGCCCTACAAAGGGTGGTCGACCAATAATGATTTGCGATCTTGAAATCTGAACAAATAATTTATTGGTGATGATAACATTAAAATAATAATAGTTGGGAAATGTTCTCCATAAAGTTCTCTATGACGCACCTCCCTCCCTAAATTTGTAACTAGTCCCCCCCAAGAATTGGGCTTCCCCAATAGAATGTGTGCTATATCCCTCAGATTGGGTGATTTTATTTTCCAAAATCATTGAATTACTTTCCAAGTGGATATAGTTGAATGGATGAACATTTGTTTCACTTTATTTCTTCGATATTATTCCAATTTGTTGAAGTTTGCTAACTAATTAACCAAGCCTCATGATTCCCAGCTTCATTTAATTGAGATTCATAAACTTTATTATTACCACTTCATAACATAAAAATTATTCAATTATAGCAATGAAATTCATTAAACGAAAATAAAAATATGTAAACTAATCATATTTTATTCATTATATGAGAATGAAATTACTACCACGCTTAGCCAAATATGAATGCTGTAAGTGTTTTAAATCATTTTGTAAAAAAATTGGTACATGAGCTGAAGGCTACTAATGCTATCTATTGAAAACATTATAAATAATAATACCCTCCGAATAATCATCCAATCAGGAGAAAGGAGGCGTGTCTGAAAGCATTAAACATTTGCTACAAAAATTATAATTACTTCCATAATCACCCCTCTCATTATCCTCGCACAAGCCAATAGCTCATGTGCATCGCCTTCAGAAAAAATATTTTCATTATTCTACTGATTTGTGGTCGATATTGTAGAAACGTTCCATTATGAAATAAAAATACACACAAAACCATGGTCGTGTACAAAAGTGTGGAAAATTGTCATTATCTATGAGTTTTTATTTCATATTTTTCATTGTTAATATATTCATTCATTAATTCATGCTTTCCAACTTATCACCCACTCTCCAAGTCCAAGAGAAGGGTGGCTTCCAAAAATTGATAAGAAAATTTACAACCTACAAAAATTGTTAAAGAACAGAAACGTTTTAGTACACAGCCATTGAAGAAGCCAATGAAAATTCTATCAAATTCAATCACAAAGGTCAGAATTCAACATCAGTTTGTACTAATTAAATGGGATTTTTTGTATTAAAGATATAACAATGATTTGTATTCACATCCAATGAAGAATGGAAAATCTTTTTTATTTAGTCACTCAGGGCAGGGTTCAACATAATGTATTATTGAAATAGAATATTGTTTGTATTAGAGTAATTGAACTGCAATAAATTGAAATAAACATCCATTGAAAAATTCAAAATATATGCCATTTAATCACACAGGATTCAACAGTTTGTATGAATGGAATGAAAAGTTTTTATCAAAGAAATAACAAAAAAAATTATTGTAATACACTTCTATTGAGTAATAAAAGATTTATTTCATTTGATATAACGCAGGATTCAAGAGGTTGTACGAATGAAATGTAAATTGTTGTTATGAAGTTGGGAATAAAAATGAAGATTCGAAAAACAACAGCATATTCTTGTAACGGCTTATTTAGCGGTTTTCGAAATAAGAAGTGTGGAGAAAAAGAAGAACTTTGAAAGTAGGTATTTTATGAATCGAGAAGCAGACGCAATAGGAAAAAAGATGAGGCTATCTTCTTCTTTACTCGACTTTTTTCTATTTCCACTTTTACTTTTTGACTTGTCTTCTTCGTCATCCTTTTTCCATGAACTCGGTCAAAGCATAATACTGTTTTGTTCATATTATTCTCAATGCTCTACTCTACTCCAATCTTCTTATTTATGTTCAACCTTTCTTTCTTATTTTACTTCCTCAACTATCTTCTTCTTATTTCCACCTTCGTTTTCTTCCTAGTTTTTTCCTACATCCTACTTTTAATTCCGTTAGTGGAATTATAGATTAAAAATAGAATGAATCGTGAATAGAACGGCAAATGAGATAATAAGAACGAAGAGATCAAAACAAAGTGAGACAAATTGGTACAGAAAATAAATCAATTCAATTCAAACATAAATTATTACATAAATCTGGTTTTACATGTGAACTCCATTTAGGCTTGATTGTGATACATAAATAGAATTTATTTAATATTTTATTCAATATTTTATTTATTATTACACTGTATCTTGTTTGTAAATTAATTTCACACTACAATTATTGAGGCATTCCGAACTTAAAATTGAAGATCATCTTAAGAAATTTGATATAATCCTTAATTTCTGAGACTATGCCACTCTATGATATGGATTATGTACTTTCATGTTGAAATCATAAACTATTATAATAGAGAAAATATTGTAAAGTTAAAGAACTAAAAAATTTTATCATTTCTCTATAATGCAGGTTGGCCAGTTTGGCTCAGTGGGCTGGGGCTTCACAACCTTCAGTACAATACACCTTCTCAAATATTAATTTTCACCCTGATTTTTTAAAAATTAATTTGTAGACTGATAAATTGCATTGAAACTATCTTTCACTTGCAACCAAACAAAATTTAATCTGATTTTGTAATAATCTAAATGAAATTAATTTAAAGAATAGCAGTAGTTCTACGGAATGGAAATCCAATTCGGACTGCGATCTAGCGGTTGAACGTTGTACTCATCCACTAGCGAGTAGGTGCGTTGAGCACGCCCCCCTGCAATGCCATTGGTCGATGAAAGGTGTGAAAGACGCCATTTGGTGGAGGGCGGCAGACCAGTTCAGCCAATAGCGGAGAGCTGGTATTTGGAACGGAGTGTACTGCAATGGAGGAACTCGCTTCCCATTGGTGGAAGGTTTCAAGTAGTATGACGTAGTAAGAAATACGTGAGCGGTCGCGGTAGATACGATCGCGTATCTACAATTAAAATCCAATTATTCAATTCGGTATTTTGAACACTGAGTTACTTGTTGTGATTTCAGAAAAATATAATAGTGTTCCTCCTATTGGTTTATAAATTTAGTAATTTTATTTTTTTTTTAATTACATTTTTTGCAGCCAATAGAATTTTTAATTTTTAATTTTCGTCGACGATCGCCTGGTCCGGGTTCGAGTCCCAGTAGGCATGGCTCTTTTTCACCTCATCAATCACCTTTGCACTCATTATCCATTACCTACACAAAAGCTAAAATGCTTAGGTGGGCATCATCCACAATAAAAAAATAATAATAATACAATGATTAATATTTTTACAGAAGTAAATTGAAGCAAGGGTTCAGGAGTCAGTATACAAACACGCAAGCTCATCTCCAATAACAATTACAATACACTTTAACAATTAAAATACACTTTAACAATTACAATACACTTTAACAATTACAATACACTTTAACAATTACAATACACTTTAACAATTACAATAAACTTTAACAATTACAATATACTTTAACAATTATTATAATGCACAGTATTAGAATATTCCCAGGTCTATAGGTTTAGTTCTATAGGTCTACTAGCACAGTACTGTATAATATTAGTAGTTCATGCAATAGTTGTATCATGAGACTCCTAGTGGGATGTAAGTTGAGGCACAATCGAGCCTAGTGAGTGCTAAATATCTCATCAAGTGCTTCAAAGGTTGAATACAACCATTGCATTCACTCTTTTATCCATAATCATTAGCATACATCGTGTTACGAAAGTAATAATGCAATTATTGATTTTCACTGTCACTGGATCTAGCCTCCTGTTTATCATGTTATAAGTTTGAAGTTGAATACATTTTACATAGGTTCGCGTTCAGTCCATGTTCGATTCACGTTCGGTTCGCGTTAGCTTTGCGTTCACTAATCACTTTGTGTTTAGATCGCGCTCAAGACCATTACAATGTTCTGTCGCGTTGGGTCCATATTTGATTCTTTTCGGTTGCTCTCGGTTCGTATTCGGTTCGTGTTCGATCCGTGTTCGGTTTGGGTTCGTTTCACGATCGCCTTCAGTTAACTGAATTCAGTTCAGTTCGTGTATGATTCACGTTTGCTTTGCGTTCGGTTTGTGTTCGGTTCGGATTCGTATCGCGTTCGGTTCGTGTTCGCTTCGCGTTGAATTTGAGTAAGTGTATATGTTCGATTCGCGTGTTCCGTGTTCGTTTTGCGTTCGCTTCTCGTTATATTCGTGTATGGTTCGCGTTTGGTCCATGTTCGGTTCTTGCTTGCTTCATGTTCACTTCGTGTTCGGTACGTGTTCGCTTCGCGTTCGGTTTTGGTTCGTTTCATGTATGATTCGCGTTCACCTTGCATTCGCTTCGCGTTTGTTCCTTGTTCAGCTCGTTTCGGTTCGCATTCGGTTTGCGTTCGTTCCGTGTAAGGTACATGTTCACTTCGTTTTGGATTGCGTTTTGTTCGCGTTCGATTCGTTATCAGTTTTTGTGTGCTTCAAGTTCATTTCGCGTTCAGTTTGTGTTCGGTTCGCGTTGCTTACGCACAAGCCGATAGCTCATATCGGAATAACCCTGCAGAAAAACTAGTGACGATTGATAATACAATTGTGCCTTCACAGAGAGTTGATAAGATGAATGAGTTACAATAAAATGTTAATAGCAAGCCTGGGTGAAGAGAGGTCAAAACGTAAAACAAGACGAGAAAAATACATACATGGAAAAAGTAGATGAACAATGATGATGAGGATGAGCATGTAGGCTAGTAGTAAAGATAGCGGAATTATAGTGGAAAGGACGGACACCACAATAAACAACAAACCAAAAAAGTGAAATGCCCCACTTCTTACTCATTTTCTTCTCTTTTCTGTTCTTGTTTCACTTTTTGTTCTTCATACGGAATCTAGCAAACACAATTCACAGTATATATAGACAGGAAGACCGAGATTAGTAGAAAAATAAAATGAAAATTACAGCGTAGTAGAGAGAGAAAAAATTTAAAAAGAAGTAAAAAGAGGAAAAATCACGCACCGTAGTAACAAAGAAAAATAAAGGATTGGATGGAAAAGAAGTAGAAGAAAAAGAAAAATACGACGACGACGGCGGAGACCAGTTTTAGTTTTTGGAAAAAAGAAGGAAGGAAATAAAAGAAGAGGAAGAAATGCGCTGAGAATTTTGGCGTAGGCTAGGTTATGTTTTATATAGTCGAGAAGGTTTACAAACCGCACTTCATAGCTGCTATTTTAGTTTTTTAGACTGACTGCATTGCAAAGTTTAGATAAAAAAGAGGAAGAAAAAGTAAAAAAAAAAACACAAAAAGAAGACTAAATGCGTAATAGAAGAGAAATAAATGGAGACGGAAGATACGATCTGGAAGAGAAATAATTTATTTGAAGACCGACCGATTAAGAAGATGATGATGAAGAAGAATAAGAATAAGAAGAAGAAGAAGAAGAAGAAGAAGAAGAAGAAGAATTAATTTAATAAGGTTAACGATTACCTCTCTCTGGGTTCGATTAGGGGATGAATTGGTGGAGGAGAGAAGAGAAAGAGGAGATAGAGAAAGAGAGAGAGAGAAAATGGCGAAAGGGAGAGAATTTTGTGAGAGAAGATTTGATTTTGTAAGGGGTCTTCTGTCTGGACATAGTGAGAAGGAGATAGGAAGGTTTACGTGATAGAGAAAGAACAATAATAATGGGATGGATCTGCATTTCCATTCTAAAAACGCTAATTTTGAACGCATTCGAATGGTAAAATAGAAAAGAGAGAAAGAATATGTGTGTAATAATGGATGTAGAGATATGTAAGGGATGTAAGTTATGTAAGGAATGTAAGATATGTAAGGTGCAAGATATGTAATGGATGTAAGATATGTAATGATGTAAGATATGTAATGGATGTAAGATATGTAATGGATGTAAGATATGTAGGAGAAAATGTAATATGTAATGGATGTAAGATATGTAAGGTGTAAGATATGTAATGAGATGTAAGATATGATGGAAGATAAGATATGTAAGATAAGAAGAAGAAGAAGAAGAAGAGAAGAAGAAGAAGAAGAAGAAGAAGAAGAAGAAGAAGAAGAAGAAGAAGAAGAAGTGGAAGAAGAAGAAGAAGAAGAAGAAGAAGAAGAAGAAGAAGAAGAAGAAGAAGAAGAAGAAGAAGAAGAAGAAGAAGAAGAAGAAGAAGAAGAAGAAGAAGAAGAAGAAGAAGAAGAAGAAGAAGAAGAAGAAGAAGAAGAAGAAGAAGAAGAAGAAGAAGAAGAAGAAGAAGAAGAAGAAGAAAGAAGAAGAAGAAGAAGAAGAAGAAGAAGAAGAAGAAGAAGAAGAAGAAGAAGAAGAAGAAGAAGAAGAAGAAGAAGAAGAAGAAGAAGAAGAAGAAGAAGAAGAAGAAGAAGAAGAAGAAGAAGAAGAAGAAGAAGAAGAAGAAGAAGAAGAAGAAGAAGAAGAAGAAGAAGAAGAAGAAGAAGAAGAAGAAGAAGAAGAAGAAGAAGAAGAAGAAGAAGAAGAAGAAGAAGAAGAAGAAGAAGAAGAAGAAGAAGAAGAAGAAGAAGAAGAAGAAGAAGAAGAAGAAGAAGAAGAAGAAGAAGAAGAAGAAAGGACTAGTGTAAAATAAAAAAGGAGGATAAAGGCAGAATTGAAGATGAGGTAAGAACAGTAGATAGGAAGAAAACCAATTTATTAAAAACAGAAGCATAGAAAGAGGGATAAATCTCAATAAAGGACAAAAAGTGGGAATAAAATAAGAGGGAGAACAGAATTGACGACGAATAAAGTGGATAAGAACGACAAAATGAAGAAGAAAAGCTACACTTACAATGGAGAAGTATAGTCTGTCCAAGCAAAGAAGACCCTCTGGCAAGATGGGAAAATGACTTAAGCTCGGTCAATATTGATTCAACAAAAATTATAAGTTTGGTCTTAAATCGTAGAGTAGAATTTTTCCTACAATTTGAGATAAAATATCATATTTTTGAACCAATATTGACCGAACTGGAGTCATTTTTCCATCTTACCGGAGGGTCTTCTTTGCTTGGACAGACTCTAGCCGCTCTCCTGTAAACCTGCCCTATCCTTTACTTTACCCTCCACTGTATATATAAATATAATATGTATGAATTCACTGTATATATAAAAACGTAATCTGTGCACTGTATATAATGCTTACAATGTATATAGGTATAATCAGTGTACTTTTTAATATCACGCATACGGCTTGGCTTGGACAGCCACTGCCAAGGTCAAATCAAAGAGCGCTGGAATGTCTCTACACCTTCTTCTCCTTCTCCTCCTCTTCTTCTTCCTCTTCCTCATCCTCTTCTTCTTTTTTTCTTCTTCTTCTTCCTTGCTGAGCACACTCTCCGTGAGCAGAGCGCAGGCCATCATCATCATCAAGTCTTTTGAGGGTCTGGACTCCTTGTCCCAAGCTTGGCTCGGCTTGGCTTGGTCTGAAGATTTTCAAGGTTACAAGACACACACACACACACACAAACTCAGACTCCCTTTCAATTCCCCCTCATCATCATCATCATCATCATCATCACCATCACCATCATCATCATCGTTGTCATCATCGTTGTCGTCGTTGTCGTCATCGTCGAAGTCATCATCATCAAAACATCTTGCAGCAATCATGGAAGTCATCGCAGCAATCAGCGCTTAGATAATATACTCCAAACTCTTTCTGTCCAAGCAAAGAAGACCCTCTGGCAAGATGACTTCAGCTTGGTCAATATTTGTTCAAAAATTATAAATGTGGTCTTAATAGTAAACAAATTGTTTCGTACAATTTGAGATCTAAATTGATAATTTTTGATCCAACATTGACCGAGCTAGAGTCTTTTTCCCATCTTGCCAGTGGGTCTTCTTTGCTTGGACAGACTGTACTATGAAACGGAGAATTATTTCTCTAACAAATTTTGTACGTTAGGTGCTTTGACTACTATGAATATCTTTAAAAATAAAACTATTGTAGTGTGAATTGATTTCATGTATGATGTATATGTAATATCTGTTTATAATGTGATCTATGTATTGATATTGTGAAACCTTCTCATACAAGAAGAAACATGACACATCGTCAAATAGCTCAAATTTTCAATAAAAATTAATTTACAGGTACATACAGTACTTACAAACTAATCTACTAGTAGGTCTGTGAACAGTAGACCTCACGAAGTCAACTATGGATGGGGCATTATTCATGAAGGGAATCGGGGTAGAGTTTCATTACTTGCATGCGTCATTGCATAAATTCTACAGCTGGTTTATCATGAATAATTCTATAGTGTGAATTCTCCTATGTTCTGAAGTATAAATGTATATAGTAATAGTTTAGCATGGAGGTAATTCCTTTTCCTTTCATATTATCCTTAAAATGCAATATTTCAAGAAACCTTACATATACATCGACGCGCAATTTCAAGAGGAACATTCCTGTCAAATTTCATCCGAATCTATTGCCGCGTTTTGTCGTAAATGCGGAACAAACAAACATAAAGAGAAATGCAAAATCGTCGTCTTGAATCTAGACCTCACTTACGTTCGGTCAATTACAAACTCAATTCAATAATCATTCCAAACAGCTGATGATGTGGGAGTACATCTTACAAGAAAGCAAATTCTCCTGAAATTCAATTTTTATTGAAAATTGAAGTGGAATCAACAATGTTTCAAGTTTTTTTTTCATTACAATTGAATAATAAGTTTCTCATACATGAGTACATCTTGTTTAGTTTTTAACGAAACCTTATTTGGGAATAAACTATACTGCAACTTGTGTGACTTTTATGAACTGATTAAACTCCATTATTTTGTGAGATGAAATCAATCAATATTTTTAGTATTTTATCTATCCAGTAGGCTGATACTAATAACCGTCATTAATTATTTATTTATTTGAAACGTATTTACTTATCGTCGACAGTAGACGGTCTACTATAATTCCTTATTCATTTCTTAATTATTTAATTCTTAAGGAAAAACAACAAAAATGTCTTGGGTATTTTTCTTTATCTTCTCCTTTGACTTTTCTTTCGCTACTCATTATTTGTATTCATTCATTTATATTAATTCATTTGTTACTGATTCTTTCTCTCTATTTCGTATCATAGGTCCATAAGACATCCTTTCCATTTAAGAATGGACAAATCAAATCAAATCAAAATACTTTTATTGCCAAAGACAAAATTTGTTAGATATTTAATATTTAAATATTTAAATTAATATTTAATATCTGCAATAAATTTGTATTGGCCACGTCACATTACAAAATACTATAAATACATAAATTTATACATAGTAAATAAAAACAATAACAATCATAAACAGTCCATGTCAAAATTATAGCATAAAAGCACTCTTTAAATATTAGAATTTTCGTAATTTTTTTCCTAAATTCTCTCTCCGTCAAACCACGTGTTAATTTAATCAAGCTTCCTCGATTGAAGTAGATGAAATTACATAAATTTCTTACTATTATTATCAGATTGCATGATATTATCATAAATAATGAATAAATGGGTGGATTATTTCTCAATTTTCATTGGATAATTATTACAGTTTTGCAATTTTCAATTACAGTTGTAATTGGATAGTTACAGTTTTTAATATAATTTATGAATCAAAAAGAAATATTAAGTGATTGCGAATAAATTAAATTAATAGTATTTTATCGTCTTCGACTCCTTCCCTATAATTACATTCCCTTTTCATATTCATAGCCGGCTCTTATTCCATACTTCATATCCATCGATTGCTTCTTTTCTTCTCACTTTCTTCAATTATTGTTGTCAATTCCTCATTCCTTATCTCTCCCTTCTCTCTGTATCGTATTTCCAACCTCTTTTTCTTTTCCAACCATTTTTCCTTATTTCCAATTCCTCATTGACATCATCATTCTTGTCTTCTCTTTCCTTCTTCTACTACTCATTACTCATTTTCTTCTCCCATCTCCACCTCCACGTTATCCTAATACTCCTCTTTCTGCTCGTTCTTTTTCTTCTTCTTCTTCTTCTTCTTCTTCTTCTTCTTCTTCTTCTTCTTCCTCTTCTTCTTCTTCTTCTTCTTCTTCTTCTTCTTCTCTTCTTCTTCTTCTTCTTCTTCTTCTTCTTCTTCTTCTTCTTCTTCTTCTTCTTCTTCTTCTTCTTCTTCTTCTTCTTCTTCTTCTCTTCTTCTTTTCTTCTTCTCTTCTCTTCTTCTTCTTCTTCTTCTCTTCTTCTTCTTCTTCTTCTTCCTCTTCTCTTCTTTTCTTCTTCTTCTTCCTTCTTCTTCTTCTTCTTCTTCTTCTTCTTCTTCTTCTTCTTCTTCTTCTTCTTCTTCTTCTTCTTCTTCTTCTTCTTCTCTTCCTTCTTCCTCTCTTCTTCTTCTTCTTCTTCTTCTTCTTCTTCTTCTTCCTTCTTCTTCTTCTTCTTCTTCTTCTTCTTCTCTTTCTTCTTCTTCTTCTCTTTCTTCTTCTTTCTCCTCTCTTCTTCTTCTTCTTCTTCTTTCTTCTTCTTCTTCTTCTTCTCCTTCTTCTTCTTCTTCTTCTTCTTTCTTCCTTCTCTTCTTCTTCTTCTTCTTCTTCTTCTTTCTTCTTCTTCTCTTCCTCTCCTCCTCCTCCTCCTCCTCCTTCTTCTTCTTCTTCTCCTTCTTCTCCTCCTTCTCATCCTTCTCCTCCTTTTTTCTCTCAATTTTCTTCTCCTCCTCGACCTCCTCCTCCTTATCATTTTATCAAACATCTCCTAAATATCTTTTTTATACTTTTCCCATCTACTACCTGCTAGAGTATTGCTTTGCTGGCAAGGGCTACTTGGTGCTTTTAGAACAGTGACTGGTTTATTCCAATAAACCTGCAGCTTCTGGACAATCCTTTCTCTCAATTCCATCGAGTTCTCTCTTTCTCTCTCTCACTTACTCACTCTCTCTCACTTACTCTCTCTCTCACTCTCTCTCTCTTTTGATATTTTTTTCTCTATCACACCACAACCACTGTCGCTCCATCACGCCTTTAGAAACATGATCATCATCATCATCATCATCATCATCATGCTGGTCAACCTTGAGAGCAACAATTCAGATGCTGCTGCCACAGTCTGTCCAAGCAAAGAAGACATTCTGGCAAGATGGGAAAATTACTCCAGCTCGGTCAATATTGGTTCAAAAATTTCAAATTTGATTCCAAATCGTAGAAAACATTCTAATCTACAATTTGAGCCCTAATTTACAATTTTTCAACCAATACTGACCGAGCTGGAGTCATTTCTCCATCTCGCCAGAATGTCTTCTCTGCTTGGACAGACCGTACAAGATCATAAATACAAGACGAGGTATCCAAGCCACATAAATAGATATACTGACAAGGTGCGTGCAACCAAAGAATATATAGGTGTTCACGTCCAGGCTGGTCCATTGTAGGGGGGATAGGATGGGGGGGGGTGGGGCTTTTGGTACCCAGCCAGCATTTTCAAGGTCATCGCAGGACCATACCAACATTACATTATATGAGGCGACGACTTATGATCATAATCATAATTTGTGTCTGGTTATATAATCATGCTGTGTTCACACCATAACAATCTCCCAAAAAGAAGTACATTAGTATAGTATTACGTAGTGGACCAGATTTTGGTGTTCTGTACAGTGGAAAGGTATGTCGTTAATGACATACAAAACTATACTAAATACCAGTAGCTTTCCGACTTCCGGAGGAGACGATAAGCCGTCGGTCCTTATTACTTAAAAAAAGTCGTCATCTCTCATCCATCCTCATCGTCCATCTCATTACCCTATATTGCATATTACCTTATACCCAAATTGTGATACTTTTTCTGAGTGAAAATTTTGTTAAGAGAGTATTGAAAAAGAACATAACCTGGATTTGGACATTTTAATGAAAATTGGAATAGAAGAAGTTTCGGGCTAAAGCTTGTTATTTCTTTCCTTTTATTGTATTTTTTAATGAAATAAATAAATCTAAATATACCCATAAAGTCTAATGTCAAACCAGTTGTATGAGAAACTACTGTAGGCTACGATACTATAATAGGCGACCTTATAACAGGCTACGTTTCTATCAACAAAGTCTATGTTTTGATGCAATGTTTCTGAAATGTATGGTATGTTTCCTTACCCTATGAGAAGTTAACAAATATAATTGTTTTTGTATATATACCTTTGTTCATACTTCATTACTACTCTACCTAGAAAATTGTGTGACAGGAAATATACACAGAATGGACCATGCATTTCGATTGCAAGATTTTTGGCAAGTGACTTGACTCTACATTTTGATTACGTTTTCTGTCCATGAAAAACGAGCGGCAGAAACGAGAATTATTATCCTTCAAGGTAGCCGATTTGAAATAGCTATTTATGTATTAAGAGCGTAATGCGCGACTTTATCGCTCGCGCAAAACAGTTATCACGCGACGCGTAGCGGAGCGTGATAATTTTGCAAGAGCGATAAAGAAGCATTACGCGCGAATTACATACAATATTTTTTCTTCAACTGCACGAACCTGTTAATCTACAGTTTTTTCAGTCCTCAAATACTGCAAACTATTAAATTACTCTTGTGTAATTACCGGTACAGGTACAATCAGACATTGTCGACTTTTGTTAGGTTATGTTATGACTCCACCTGACCTACTTTTGGCGAGCCATGATCAGCTGATTAGCGAGCGTAAAGTAACTCTACTGCTCATGCGCAGTTGCTTAGCGAACATAAAGTAATTCTACTGCGCATGCGCAGATGGTTAGCGAGCGTAATGAAGATTCTCCTGAGAAATTGGCTTCTTTACGAGGAGAATTCAGCTTGTAAAATCTTGTTTTACGCGCAGTTGTAGAAAAATATTATTTCAGTCTGAAGATGACCACACAACAGGTCGAAACTTGAGCAAAGAATATGTATACTTCATATTCACTGACTTGAAACACTGCAATGTGGATAAAAATTAATTTCCATTATAAAGTGTATTTTTATTTAATTTTAAATATTATTCCATCCTATTCTAGTTTTTGAGAGTAAAATAATAATATAAATCATTATATTAATACGAGTATTATTAAATAGAATTTTTCAAATGTATTGGAAACTAATTGTATTGGCATTTGGGGGTCTGTTTCTTGAAGCATTGGAAGTCATAGGAAAAAACAGATGCGAAGGAGGAATTTGATTATAATGTGTTATTTATTAATTTATTCAGAGATACAAACACACAATCATAATAATTATATGATAGGAAAAGAGAAAACAGGCACAGGCCCTTCACTATCTCGATCCCAATTTTGCAGAAAAATTCAGTTCAGAAAAGGTTATCTTCATTGAAATCTTCTTAGCACAGACATTTTTGATGCAAAAAAAACTATCAGAGAATTTTGAATTTAGAAGGTTGACACGAGGAATGTGTGAAGAAAACCCACTTGAATAATAATTACATACTAATATAATACATACATACATACATACATAATATAATAATTAATTACAAACTTGAAAAATTTAGAGCCACAATAAAATCACCACCGTAACTATATTATAAAAATGAAATAATATAAGTAGATTTATTATAAATCTTATACTTCTTCTTCTCTAATGCCAATAGCCAGCATATCATTCTACTATGCTACAACATTTTTATTTATTTATTTTATCGATGATAATCCTCATTTTTATTCTCTGAGTTTATGTATCAAGCAATATAATTATATACAATCATCATTGACTGGAATTCAAAATCTATGAAGCAAAATCATTGCATTACTTGCATGCTGATTGTAACGATTTCAAAAATTGTACCAAGTTTCGAATGAACTTTAAGCGTTAGCTGATTGCAATAATTATTTCAGCTGTATTTTTCTGTTTGAACGAAGCGTTGATGATCTTCAATAGTTATTGTAATTATTGCTGGAGGAGCAGTTAAGTGCAGAAGGGAAGGAGCGATAGGCTATTTTTAGGTTATTGTGTTCTCAGCTTCTTTGATCTGACAATGAACTTGGCTTGGCTCAAGGTCAGGGACAAATAGACACGCTGATAAATCGTGCAGAAAGACTAGACAGAGAGGGGAATACACTCAGTAAGACCGAGAGAGAGAGAGTGAGAGAACGAGTGAGCCTAGCCTACAGAGAGACGGTCAAACATAATTTGTAGATGAAGAAGATCTACGCTCTACAATAGACTACAAACTGATTTTTTTAGGGAAGAAATGTTGAATAATTATTGTGAGAACTATCACAGTTTTTTATTTTCAGGGCTTTAATAGCTTTATACAAGAAGCCAATATGGGCTTTAGCAAAGAGGATCCTATTTGTTTTCTATGGCTTTATAGAATATTAGTGAAACAGCTTTCAAGTGTCGTAGCAACCGAAACTAGTATCCATTGTTCGAATAAAAGTTTAATAATTAATAATTAAATGAGAAAATTCAAGTTATACAGTTTCAAGCAAATGTGCCACCTCAGTTTGACATAGTTTTCTACCATCTGAAACCACTGAATGGAACAATAATTAGAAATTAGAAATGTAGTAGGAGTTAATTTCAAAATTTAAAAATTAGTCTGATTTAATAAATTGTGAAATGTATAAGCAGGTTGACATGATTCTTCAAAACTGACTAAACTTTAGATCAAGATTTGGAATAGAAGACTTTTTGGACACAATGTCTGTATTTTCACCCTGTATTTTCACCCTCAAGTCCATTTTGTTGTTGTTGTAGTTGTTGTTGTTGTTGTTCTTCTTCTTCTTCCTTTACAGCGTAGGGGTTGATTTGTTCTTATAAATGATGATTATAATAATAATTATTCGTCGACGATTAGTTCGAATCTTGTGTCTTATTATAGTTAAACCAATCAATTACTCTCTTTACAGGTTGATGTGGCACCTTATAGTTTGTCCAAGCAAAGAAGACAGACATTCTAGAAGGATGGGAAAATGAATTCTCCTTGGTCAATATTGGTTAAAAATTGATAAATTTTGTCTCACATTGTAGGAAACAATCTAATTTGAGACTAATTAGAAAAATTTTGAATCAGTATTGACCGATCTGGAGTATTTTTCCCATCTTGCCAGAATGTCTCCTTTGCTTGGACAGGCAATATTATAAGCTTTTTGAATTTGGATATTTTTGACGCACGCGTTTAAAAACGCGGAATTGAGATGGTCACCTTGACATTTGAAATTTATTACGGTACATTAGGTAGTCTGTCTCCAACTGTAAACATATTGGCAACCAAATTCAAACATCAGTCTTACATAAATTATATTATTGATAGAATATCGTCATCATCATGCTCATAATCCTTGATTCAAAAAATCTAGTATCTGATAATAAAGTTTATGACAAAGAGTTTATTTTTACCACAGACTAAAATAAGGAGAATAGGAAACTCTCTTCTGACTCTGAATTAATATACATTATCGTCAGTTTTCTTGATTTTATAAAAAAATTAAAGCGTTGACTCAAAAATATAATAACTGTAATAAAAACAAAGAATTTAGAATTAAAGAGTTGGGATTGAAAAACTTCAAAGTTAGCTTTCAAGTTGAAATAACGCTACGTCATTTCTGCATATATTTCTCATTATTATAATGAGAATTCATAAAAAAAACTTTTAAAAGGTTCTATTGAATCATTTCCTTGCTAATTTCACATTATTTTTTGGTCCCAGATAAGGAGGCCACTTTTGATAGCTCTACCTGCAAAACAGTATTGAGACGGTTTATGGTTGAAAAAAATTGTCATATTGGAGTGAAATTGTTTCAAAACTCATCTTTTACCGTGTAATGGGGTACTGGAGTTGGATGTGATTTTAAATAGTTTGAAACAAGAATTTAATTTGATAAGTAGTTATTAGTTTGGAAGCGTCAAATTTAATACGAGTTGAGAATCGAGGGCTCCACGCTCTAGGAGAACGCCGGCTGGGATTCAATATGCCTGCACCTTCTAGCGTCAGAATATTGTACTTCTACTATTAGTTATTTTTTCTGTCGCTAGGTGTAGTGAGAGTCGCTCTTTCTATTTTATTTGACTATAAAAAGAAGCTCGTCATTATTACAGTGACTTTTATCTATAATTTTGTAGTATAATTTATAGTCACTGTAGTCATTACATAATAATAATGTAATGTAATGAATAATGTAATAATAATTACATAAATCACTTACAGTCACTATAATAATGACGTACAAGTAAATTGGAATGCATCGGACACGTACAGAAACGTATGGGATATAGATTAAGAAAATTAAATTGCAGAAACCATCGTTAGGCGGTAAGGGTGAATTTACAGATAAAGCCATTCAAAGCCACTCTAGCATAAATCATTATTTATTTTGATCAGACTTCTTTGCTCACACAATTTTGTCTAGCAAATTTCAATTTTTCAAATGTCAATTTTTAACTTACCTACACCAATACCTACTATAGTCCGCGCAATCTAAGTTGACTTTTTTCCCGGGAAATAGCTGCGTTGCCAAATTGTGTGAAATTGGAACATCTTCAAATTCGCGATTCTAGACGATTCAAACCCCATATCTAGACGTAGAATTCTATCGTTGATATGCCAGTAGTATTAAAAAAGTTCCTAGGTAGAAGAATTCAAAGAAAATTTGATTTTTTGAAAAAATTTAAATATCGCGAAAATATTTCTTTTGTATATCACTTCTCTCACAATCATGGGTTGTGGTAAAAATAAAGTTTTTTATATCAAAATGACAAGGATTATTCGAGCTTTCTAATGGTTTTTGAATTTTCTATATCCGACCAATAATTATGTTTCAATTAATGAATATGTTTGTCAATGTCGAGTCCACTCGAACAGAAAACATGAAATTTTCGATGATCTAGAAACTTTTCTGTTTGAGAAGATAAGTGGGTGGTGAAAGCGATAAAGTTGTTCGAAAACAATTGAAATTATTTTTCCAAATGTCGAAAATAGTCGGAAGATCGTAATTTGGCCTCTCAAGAGTTTCAAAGTAAGGAGAGCGGTATATGCATGAATAACTGTATGTTAAAGATTGGCGTTATTGGAGCTAATCGACTTGGATATTCGAGCTGCGAACAGCTGGTTCATCATAAAAATAGTGAGTTCACAACACCGCGTGATTTTTCCGAAGCTACGCTGTCACTTTTAACATTCAGTTGAATGTGTTTGCTTTAGGAGAAGTTTCAATTTCACGCAAAATGACAACGTAGCTATTTCTCGGATGGAGGGGGTTTTCGTCAACTTAGATTGCGCCGACTATAATAACCTTGTATATTACTATATTAGTAAATAGTAATATCACAGCTGTAGTGACTTTGAATAAAGGGGTACGTTTTGGCTAAAAATTTTGAAGTTTTGAATCTACCGCCCGCTTTTAAGACTCAATATGGCACCCGTGTCCTGACTTCTGACTCACGACAAGTGCTGCTCTGGTGATCATTATGTCAACTACTGCATTATATTTCTTTTCTCTTTGAACTTTGTACCTTTGAGGTTATGTTGTAAACAGAACAAGAACAACAGAGATTCATCAACAAAAATATTTAGCTGCATTTTCTAATCAATCTCCCAGATTATTACCTCGATTTGTTACTGCAACAATTCAGATTGATTAAATACTCATAAGTTGAACTGTAATTCGGTAACAAATAATTAAATTAAGTTATGGATGCTTTCGGATTTTCTCCAAATCATAAGGTAAGAGTAGAAAAGTGTTCTATTACTTACTTGGAATATTTTTAAATACGGTATCTTGATCTGGTACGAATTTTCAACTTTATTATATTTGTTTTCCTTACTAGTGATCGTAAATAGAAATATACATTTCTATTTAACTATTACTTTTCTATTTATATATTTAACTTATCAAGCCTATAATAGAATTTATTTGTTAATAGGGTAGGTCCTATACTTACAGCACCGCATTTCCCACTAGGCCCTGGCCTAGGGCGCAAAATTTTAAGAAGCGCACACACGAGCGTGGGTAAGGCCCATTCCACACGGGCGTAGGAAACGCGGCGTTTACTTCGCGTCGACAGAAACCTTGGGTTAAATGGGCTCGCGTTTATCACGCCAGTGTAGACAAGCCCATTTAACACAACGTGTTCTGTCGAGCACGCGTTGCCGACGCGACGCCGCGTTTCCTACGCCCGTGTAGAATGGGCCTTCGATATGATCGGACATCAAGCAATCAAAAAAATTTTGTGCTGCCAGCAGCATAAATTTTTTTATCTTCAAAAGAAAATATACTAAATAAACTTTAAATAACCAACAATAACAATGTAGCGACCGACTTTCGTAGTGTTATGAAATATGATTCATAGTTATCACACGTGTACGCGTGTACGTAAGTTGTATTATTTTAGGGTTAAAAAAAAGTTTCTAAAAAACTCACATTTTTTTATATTAGACACCATCCTAATAAATTTTGACAGTAGGTTACTATATCATCAAGAATAATTAGTAGCCTTTGTTGTTAGACTGTACAGAGTGTTTCAGGAGGAATGTGCAATACGCCAATACTTCTCAGACTTCTCCTTACACCAAGAAGACAAAATGACCTTTGGACAAGCCCTCAAAAACTAAAAATTAATAAAAAAGTCGGAATCTCAAGATAAAGTTGAATGGCGGTGATTGTGTAAATCTTATCCAAATCTCAGAAATAGCGATAAAAATCAAGAAATCGCTACTAAACACAACTTTTTCACTTGTGGAATTGGGTGAGATTTATACAATCGCCGCCATTCATCGTTTTCTTTATAATCCGACCCTCTTCAACTTCCATTGATGAAAAATACAAATTTATGATTCCTTATCCAGTTATAACCCTTGATTTTTGAAGAATGGCGGTTTTTAGAATATTTTTCCCATTATCTCAATAAGCGTTGAATTTACAATATTCAAACTGGATTCATTGAGTTACTGAGCTGAATTTACATTGGAATTGATAATTTTAGAACCTGAGTAAGGCCTCTAAAAATTAGAAAAATTAATATGTTTAAAAAATTTTAATTTTCCGCCATTCCTATCTCGGTAACAGAGAGGGTTTGTCCCATGGAACTTTTTGTCTACTTGGTGTAAGGAATCAGCCTGAGAAGTATTGCACATTCCTCCTGAAACATCCTTAATTATATCTTAATCTATATTTCTTTAATCTAAAGCAGTTATGAGAAAAATAATGTATGAAGGATGGAGGTGTCGTCATAGTTCGTGGGGAAGGGGAGGAGTTCAGGTGTAGGAGGAGGGGGCGCTTTTTGTTCTGTAGGCCTAGGGGCGCTGAGCTGCTAAATGCGTCACTGTATACTTACTATTCTGAGAAATGAAATAACTTAATCGACTGTTCCAATATTTTCTATCAAGTTCATTACAATAAGTTGAAATTAATTCAGTTTTCTCTTGTTTGTGAATTTAGGCTCCCCCTCGTAAAGGTCGCAGAGCAGCCAATTCAGGCAGTGGATCCAATGTGACAGCCGAAGACGCTACCAACTCAGACGAGATTGAAAGTCCCAAATCAAACTCTTCGCCTCAAAAGTCTCTCAGTCCGGTAAGCTCGCTTTCAGAAAATCAATAGATTTATCTATTACTGTAAGTAACTGAGTACTGGGGTTGCAATTTTTTTGTCAATATTCCTTTTGTAAACTAGATTTGGAACTTTTTGGATTATTATACCTAGCTTATTGACTCATTTTTCAAAGATATAGACGAAAAGCTGTCGTTTCCAATTCCAATTTTCCAATTTCTAATTCTTGATCCATGCCCGGATATCCCAGAGAGATCATGTCAAAATATCACAAAACTTCGTAGTGAACAACACACAGAGATAGCCCAACTTGGCTAAAAACTAGATGCAGTCTCAAAGAATAAAACTTTAAATAATAAAATTGAAAAAAGATGGCTCAAAGAAAACTTATTCAGTTAGTTACTGCCTTCTCATCAAGATACAGTAGCCTAATGAGAGTTGGCCAAACGAGAAAAGATTGTCAAATTTCTCGATTATTCAGTAGAAAATTAGGTTATTTTCACAGACGATTTCTCCATTCAATGTTTAAATTTTATTATTCTCATGAATTCAATATCATCAAAGTGAACTAGGCTATTTTCCATTTGTCATTCCATCTCTCCCTTTTTTATGATTTTAGGATCCAGCTGCCCCTCCAAGGTCACGTAAAACAGGTGGATGGGCCGAGGAATTAACTAAATCTGGAAAGTAAGTTTTAGAAAAATTCTAAATTCAATTAAATGCCATTTATTAACACTGAATAGCCAATATACAGCTCCAAAAGTGTGGAGATAACTTCATTAATAGTAAGATTCACCCTTTTTAATTCATTTTCAAGTGAATTCACTATTATTTTATTTATTATAGATTAGTAGCCCTAATAACATAGTGAACACTTATAATATAATATAAATACAATATAATATAATCAGAACACTTATGTGAATAGTTGTGATGTCTAGAGCACCGCAACTGGAGCCGGGCAGCTCCAGCTGCACAGCTAGAGCCGCAGCGGCTCTAGATGTGCGGCTCGAGCTGCCGCTTGGGAATCGTACCTTAAGAGTTCAAGTTGGGTTCACTCTCAGGAAAGGAACCATTAAATTGCAGAAGCTTATGGTATTGAGTTTATCAACTTATTCTATGAAGGCCGGGCGTATAAAAATTAAGTGAACCTTAAAAATTCAAAATTTATTTTCTTTACATGCTTTCTTTTATTGTGTAAACATCTCATCTTTGACAAAAATCGAAAATTTGAACAAAACCTATCTCTGCGAAAAAGAATCTGATTTATTTTCTTGGTTCATCGATAACGTTATTTTCCAATTACAGGTTCCGAGCGAATTCCATTAATCTGATCGAACAGTAAGTTGAATATTTTTCAGTATTTAGAATCATAAATGAAAAAAATTAGATTAGCTATTGTTTAACATTCTTTACTTTAATAGACTGTAAAATATTATTAAAACTGCATTTATCTTCAACGAGTGTGAGCAGCGACTGGCTCAAGACAATGTTTATACATAATATTTCTTATTTTTATTTCTGAACAGCGACTGGCTCGACACAATGTATTTAAATACCTCTTTCCAGATTTTTTCTACTTGCAAGCGTGCACTCCCAGATTACCACGCACGCGTGTATCCAATGTGATCATAGCCTTAGTTTTGAACCATTTTAATGCAATGAAAAGCTGGGGGTTTCTAACTTTTCGCTGTGTTTATTAGCAGTAGATTTTGTTGTGACTTTGATCATTCTTCACATTATAGTCAATAATGTCATGTTCTTCATTAACGCTGAAAGATACCTGAACTTCAATAATAATTTTATGAAATTCACATGTCAAACGTTAAGTTATAAAATTTATTTGTGCCTTATTGTTTTGAATTTACATTTCAAACTCATTTGTGCCATATTTTCCAGAGAAAGGTTTCAGTCACCAGAGAAAACTGAGTCTGATGATGGTGAGTGTTTATATTCAGTTTTTCAAATTTAAAAATTTAAATTGTTTTAAAAGTTTTTCTAGCTTAAAAATAGAATGTTTCTATTATAATTAGTTGATGACATTTTAGTTTGAAAACCAGGACCCTATAATTTTGAACTTATAATATAACATTGAAAAATAAAATGTATGTATGTATGTTTGGCTCAACAGCCCATGAAGGGCCTAGGCCTACCAGCTGGTTGCCAGTTTCAAATTCACTCTACTATACAGCCCGTCCAAGCCAAGAAGACAGCCCGACACGACGGGGAAACGGCCCCAGCCCGGCCAATACCGGCTCAAAAGCCATAAATTCTCAATCAGAACTCACAGTCCCCGAACCAACACTGGTCGAGCCGAAACCGCCCCCCCCACCAGAATTCCCCCACGGCCGGACAGACCATACAGCAAGCAAATAATCATCAACCAGGAGAGAGGTAACGTGTGGTCAGCACGTTGATCCTCTCAACCATAAGCCAGTCTTCACAACCAAGTGAAGATGCAGAACACCTCTGAATAACATGCAGTTAATCAGTTAGAGTGTAATGCAACAATTGATATTCCTCCAGAAACGGAAAACGACTGACTGTCTTTACTAATGACAGCCAGTCTCCCAAAGGAGGTATTGAAAAATAAAATACCTACTCAAATTAAAAATGCTCTTATCTGTAATGCATGACCTGATGGAGTGGGACATACTGATTTCTTTCAAATATGCTCAACAGTTTTATATGTAATTGACGAATAAGTATTTTCGTAGCATTTTCCATTTATGAACCAATTTAGATTTTCATTACATATCTGTAATATACAAATATATTAATAAACTAGCCAGGGGGCTCCGCCCCCTAGACCCCCGACAGTATCAGCAGTGTAAAAGAGTCAAACAGGCTCGCTTCGCTCGCCTGCAATACATCTGTCAGAGTCAGCTGAGACAAACAGGCTTGCTTCGTTCGCCTGCAAATTCCATTGAAATGGATTTACTAATCATATCACTTAACAGGGTCTTTTCAGCTAATCCTTTGAATTAGTTGTTCTATTATCTCAGCGCAACCTGGTATATGATTTGAACGTATTTAGTTCAGTAGTTTCCGTAAATTAACAAAAATGCAGATTCCAAACATTGGAAAATCTTATTAGCCTACAGGCATAACCTCAGAAGGGATTCAAAATTTATTGAGCACAGAATTTTGTAGACCCAATGTGGACCTGTTAACCAAATTTCAACATTTTCTGCCAATTGGTTATCGAAAAATCTAAGAAAAACTAATAAAAATCCAAGAAATAGTAAAACGCTAATATTGAGCGTAACCTTGAGAAGTATATCGGACATAGTTTGAAACTTGATCTAATATCTTCCAAATTAGTTCATCTACAATCTCGCTGAACCATTGAATTTACAGTAAGTTATTGGTCAAATCAAGGTGGAAGATATGCAACCCGTAATACATCTAAAATATTGAAAAACTGATTACTTGCTTAATCTTGAACGGATTTCAAAAATATTTTAACACAACATTGTTTGTTTGTCAATGGCGCAACAGCCCTATGAAGGGCCTAGGCCTACCAGCTGGTTGCCAGTTCCATATTCACCAAACTATACAGTCCATCCAAGCAAAGAAGACACTACGACAAAACGGGAAAACGACTCCAGCCCGGCCAATACCGGCCCAAAAGCCATAGATTCTTAAAAGAACCCACAGCCCCCGAACCAACATCGACCGAGCCGAAGCCGCCACCCACCCCGCCAGAATGCCCTCCCAGCCCGAACAGAAATTACAGCAGGCGAATAATCATCAACCAGGATAGAGGTAACGTGTGGTTAGCACGTCGATCCTCTCAACCAGTGAAGATGCAGAACACCTCTGAATAACATACAGTTAATCAGTTAGAGTGTAATGCAACAATTACTATTCCTCCAGAAACGGGAAACGACTGACTGTCTTCACTAACGACAGCCAATCTCCCAAAGGAGGGTAATGTTCAACACAACATTTCTAGACCTTATCTGAACCTGCCCACCAAATATCAACATTTTCTACCGATTGGTTTCCAAAAAAATTAAGAAAATGCCGAAAAACTATAGAAAAACTCGAATATTTGGCGTACCCTTGGGAAGTTTCAAAAACCCGCTCTTAGTAGGCGTCTAGAGGTCCAACTGAACATGTCTTCCAAATTTGAACGAATTCGGTTCGGTAGATTTTTAGTTCTGCTGATGAGTGAATGAATGAATCAGTGCCATTTCGCTTTTATATATAGAGATGTATAACTCGACAGAATTAGCATGGCCTGCTAATGCAAGGAAATCAATGCATCTCACTAGCCATACTAATTATTTATTTATTAATTAATTTATTAATTAATTTATTAATTTATTTATTTATTTATTCATTTATTCATTTATTTATTTATTTATTCACATGAATGGAGACAACAGGTTTTCCCTTATGTGTCTGTCGAGCTATAAAGTGTATGCTATGTTAATTTGTTAATTGAGCGGAGCGAAGCGAAGCTCTAATGGATTAGGAAAGTCACTCTTTGTATAACTACTCCTCCGGAACCGCTCGACCGATTTGATTCAAACTTGCCATGATTATAGTAGACATGGACGACCAGGTTATAGGCTATAGAGCATTTTGAAAATTTGCATATTAAGGACGAAAAAAGGAAAAAAAGGATTGCTTATTCACTATTACTATACACATTCATGCTATATTCATGCTCTCTGTTTTAAATTTTAAATTTTAATTTTTAATTTTTAATTATTCAATTTTCAATTTTCAATTTTCAATTTTCAATTTTTCAATTTTCAATTTTTCAATTTTCAATTTTTCAATTTTCAATTTTTCAATTTTAATTTTCAATTTTCAATTTTCAATTTTCAATTTTCAATTTTCAATTTTCAATTTTCAATTTTCAATTTTCAATTTTCAATTTTTCAATTTTCAATTTTTCAATTTTCAATTTTCAATTTTCAATTTTCAATTTTCAATTTTCAATTTTCAATTTTTCAATTTTTCAATTTTCAATTTTCAATTTTCAATTTTCAATTTTCAATTTTCAATTTTCAATTTTCAATTTTCAATTTTCAATTTTCAATTTTTCAATTTTCAATTTTCAATTTTCAATTTTTCAATTTTCAATTTTTCAATTTTCAATTTTCAATTTTTCAATTTTCAATTTTCAATTTTAATTTTCAATTTTCAATTTTTCAATTTTCAATTTTCAATTTTCAATTTTCAATTTTCAATTTTCAATTTTTCAATTTTCAATTTTCAATTTTCAATTTTCAATTTCAATTTTCAATTTTAATTTTTCAATTTTCAATTTTCAATTTTCAATTTTCAATTTTTAATTTTCAATTTTCAATTTTCAATTTTAATTTTAATTTTCAATTTAATTTTCAATTTTCAATTTTCAATTTTCAATTTTCAATTTTCAATTTTCAATTTTCAATTTTCAATTTTCAATTTTCAATTTTCAATTTTCAATTTTCAATTTTCAATTTTCAATTTTTCAATTTTCAATTTTCAATTTTTCAATTTTCAATTTTCATTTTTCAATTTTCAATTTTCAATTTTCAATTTTCAATTTTAATTTTTTAAATTTTTCAATTTTCAATTTTCAATTTTCAATTTTCAATTTTTCAATTTTCAATTTTAAATTTTCAATTTTCAATTTTCAATTTTCAATTTTCAATTTTCAATTTTCAATTTTCAATTTTCAATTTTCAATTTTCAATTTTCAATTTTCAATTTTTCAATTTTCAATTTTCAATTTTCAATTTTCAATTTTCAATTTTCAATTTTCAATTTTCAATTTTTTCAATTTTCAATTTTCAATTTTCAATTTTCAAATTTCAATTTTCAATTTTCAATTTTCAATTTTAATTTTCAATTTTCAATTTTTCAATTTTCAATTTTTCAATTTTCAATTTTCAATTTTTAAATTAATTTTAATTTTCAATTTTCAATTTTTCAATTTCAATTTTCAATTTTAAATTTTAATTTTCAATTTTTCAATTTTTCAATTTTCAATTTTCAATTTTCAATTTTCAATTTTCAATTTTCAATTTTTCAATTTTCAATTTTCAATTTTCAATTTTCAATTTTCAATTTTTCAATTTTCAATTTTCAATTTTCAATTTTTCAATTTTCAATTTTCAATTTTCAATTTTAAATTTTCAATTTTCAATTTTCAATTTTAATTTTAATTTTTAAATTTTAATTTTAATTTTCAATTTTTCAATTTTCAATTTTCAATTTTCAATTTTCAATTTTCAATTTTTCAATTTTTCAATTTTCAATTTTCAATTTTCAATTTTCAATTTTTCAATTTCAATTTTCAATTTAATTTTCAATTTTCAATTTTTAATTTTCAATTTTCAATTTTCAATTTTCAATTTTTCAATTTTCAATTTTAAATTTTAAATTTTCAATTTTAAATTCAATTTTCAATTTTCAATTTTCAATTTTCAATTTTCAATTTTTCAATTTTTCAATTTTAAATTTTAAATTTTAATTTTCAATTTTCAATTTTCAATTTTCAATTTTCAATTTTCAATTTTCAATTTTCAATTTTCAATTTTCAATTTTCAATTTTTCAATTTTTCAATTTTTCAATTTTCAATTTTCAATTTTAAATTTTAAATTTTAATTTTCAAATTAATTTTCAATTTTCAATTTTCAATTTTCAATTTTCAATTTTTCAATTTTCAATTTTCAATTTTCAATTTTAAATTTTCAATTTTTCAATTTTCAATTTTCAATTTCAATTTTCAATTTTCAATTTTCAATTTTCAATTTTCAATTTTTCAATTTTCAATTTTCAATTTTCAATTTTAATTTTTCAATTTTTCAATTTTCAATTTTCAATTTTTAATTTTAAATTTTAATTTTTCAATTTTCAATTTTAAATTTTAATTTTCAATTTTCAATTTTAATTTTTAATTTAATTTTCAATTTTCAATTTTCAATTTTCAATTTTAATTTCAATTTTCAATTTTTAAATTTCAATTTTTCAATTTTAAATTTTAATTTTCAATTTTCAATTTTCAATTTTCAATTTTCAATTTTTCAATTTTCAATTTTCAATTTTCAATTTTCAATTTTCAATTTTAAATTTTAAATTTTCAATTTTTAAATTTTAATTTTCAATTTTAAATTTTAAATTTTTAAATTTAATTTTAATTTTCAATTTTCAATTTTAATTTTCAATTTTAATTTTTAAATTTTCAATTTTAAATTTTAAATTTTCAATTTTCAATTTTCAATTTTCAATTTTCAATTTTCAATTTTCAATTTTCAATTTTTCAATTTTCAATTTTCAATTTTTCAATTTTCAATTTTCAATTTTAATTTTAATTTTCAATTTTCAATTTTTCAATTTTCAATTTTCAATTTTCAATTTTCAATTTTAAATTTTCAATTTAAATTTAATTTTCAATTTTCAATTTTCAATTTTATTTTAAATTTTCAATTTTCAATTTTCAATTTTCAATTTTCAATTTTAATTTTCAATTTTAAATTTTTTTTTAATTTTTCAATTTTCAATTTTCAATTTTCAATTTTAATTTAAATTTTCAATTTAATTTTCAATTTTCAATTTTCAATTTTTCAATTTTCAATTTTCAATTTTCAATTTTTCAATTTTAAATTTTAAATTTTAATTTTCATTTTCAATTTTCAATTTTCAATTTTTCAATTTTCAATTTTCAATTTAATTTTCAATTTTCATCAATTTTCAATTTTTCAATTTTCAATTTTAAATTTTCAATTTTCAATTTTCAATTTTAAATTTTAAATTTTTCAATTTTCAATTTTTCAATTTTCAATTTTTCAATTTTCAATTTTAATTTTCAATTTTAATTTTCAATTTTCAATTTTCAATTTTAAATTTTAATTTTCAATTTTTCAAATTTTCAATTTTCAATTTTTCAATTTTCAATTTTTCAATTTTCAATTTTCAATTAAATTTCAAATTTTCAATTTTAAATTTTAATTTTCAATTTATTTTAATTTTTAAATTAATTTTCAATTTTCAATTTTCAATTTTCAATTTTCAATTTTCAATTTTCAATTTTCAATTTTCAATTTTCAATTTTCAATTTTCAATTTTCAATTTTCAATTTTCAATTTTTCAATTTTCAATTTTTCAATTTTCAATTTAATTTCAATTTTCAAATTTTAATTTTAAATTTTCAATTTTAATTTTAATTTTCAATTTTCAATTTTCAATTTTCAATTTTCAATTTTCAATTTTTCAATTTTCAATTTTTCAATTTTCAATTTTCAATTTTCAATTTTCAATTTTCAATTTTCAATTTTCAATTTTTCAATTTTCAATTTTCAATTTCAATTTTCAATTTTAAATTTCAAATTTTAATTTTAAATTTTCAATTTTCAATTTTCAATTTCAATTTTTCAATTTTCAATTTTCAATTTTCAATTTTCAATTTTAATTTTCAATTTTCAATTTTCAATTTTCAATTTTCAATTTTTCAATTTTTCAATTTTCAATTTTCAATTTTCAATTTCAATTTTCAATTTTTCAATTTTAAATTTTTCAATTTTAAATTTTAATTTTCAATTTTTCAATTTTCAATTTTCAATTTTTCAATTTTCAATTTTCAATTTTCAATTTTCAATTTTCAATTTTTCAATTTTCAATTTTCAATTTTCAATTTTCAATTTTCAATTTTCAATTTTCAATTTTCAATTTTCAATTTTCAATTTCAATTTTCAATTTCAATTTTCAATTTTCAATTTTTTTCAAATTTTCAATTTTCAATTTTCAATTTTCAATTTTAATTTTAATTTTAAATTTCAATTTTCAATTTTCAATTTTCAATTATTCAATTTTCAATTTTCAATTTTCAATTTTCAATTTTTCAATTTTCAATTTTCAATTTTTCAATTTTCAATTTTCAATTTTCAATTTTCAATTTTCATTTTTTCAATTTTCAATTTTTCAATTTTCAATTTTTCAATTTTCAATTTTCAATTTTCAATTTTCAATTTTCAATTTTAATTTTATTTTCAATTTTCAATTTTCAATTTTCAATTTTTCAATTTTCAATTTTTCAATTTTCAATTTTCAATTTTAAATTTTCAATTTTAAATTTTAAATTTTAAATTTATTTTAATTTTAATTTTCAATTTTAGAGCATTTTGAAAATTTGCATATTAAGGACGAAAAAGGAAAAAAGGATTGCTTATAAACTATTACTATACACATTCATGCTATATTCATGCTCTCTGTTTTAAATTTTAAATTTTAATTTTCAATTTTCAATTTTTAATTTTCAATTTTCAATTTTCAATTTTCAATTTTTCAATTTCAATTTTCAATTTTCAATTTTCAATTTTCAATTTTTCAATTTTCAATTTTCAATTTTCAATTTTCAATTTTCAATTTTTCAATTTTCAATTTTCAATTTTTCAATTTTCAATTTTAATTTTCAATTTTCAATTTTCAATTTTTCAATTTTCAATTTTCAATTTTTAATTTCAATTTTTCAATTTTAATTTTTCAATTTTCAATTTTTTTTTAATTTTTCAATTTAAATTTTCAATTTTCAATTTTCAATTTTCAATTTTAAATTTTCAATTTTCAATTTTCAATTTTAATTTTCAATTTTCAATTTTCAATTTTCAATTTTCAATTTTCAATTTTCAATTTTAATTTTAAATTTTCAATTTTAATTTTCAATTTTTTCAATTTTCAATTTTCAATTTTTCAATTTTTCAATTTTCAATTTTCAATTTTTAATTTTCAATTTATTTTCAATTTTCAATTTTCAATTTTCAATTTTTCAATTTTAAATTTTAAATTTTAAATTTTAATTTTCAATTTTAATTTTCAATTTTCAATTTTTAATTTTAATTTTCAATTTTCAATTTTAAATTTCAATTTTCAATTTTCAATTTTCAATTTTCAATTTTCAATTTTAAATTTTCAATTTTCAATTTCAATTTAATTTCAATTTTCAATTTTAAATTTTCAATTTTCAATTTTTCAATTTTAATTTAATTTTAATTTTAATTTTCAATTTTTCAATTTTCAATTTTATTTCAATTTTCAATTTTCAATTTTTTTCAATTTTCAATTTAATTTTCAATTTTAATTTCAATTTTAATTTTTCAATTTTCAATTTTCAATTTTCAATTTTTCAATTTTCAATTTTCAATTTTTCAATTTTCAATTTTCAATTTTTCAAATTTTAATTTAATTTAATTTTAATTTTAAATTTTTAATTTTCAATTTTCAATTTTCAATTTTCAATTTTCAATTTTCAATTTTCAATTTTTCAATTTTAAATTTTAAATTTTCAATTTTAAATTTTCAATTTTCAATTTAATTTTAATTTTTTAAATTTTTTTCAATTTTCAATTTTCAATTTTCAATTTTCAATTTTAATTTCAATTTTCAAATTTTTTTTCAATTTTCAATTTTCAATTTTATTTTCAATTTTAATTTTTCAATTTTCAATTTTCATTTTTTTTCAATTTTCAATTTTCAATTTTCAATTTTTCAATTTTCAATTTTAAATTTTCAATTTTCAATTTTCAATTTTCAATTTTCAATTTTTCCAATTTTCAATTTTCAATTTTCAATTTTTCAATTTTCATTTTTTTTCAATTTTCAATTTTCAATTTTATTTTCAATTTTCAATTTAATTTCAATTTTCAATTTTAATTTAATTTTAAAAGCTCCATTTCAATTTAATTTTCAATTTAATTTATATTTTATTTACTTTATTTTATTTAATTTTCAATTTTCCATTTTCAATTTTTCAATTTTAAATTTCAATTTTTTTGATTCAATTTTCAATTTTCAATTTTCAATTTATCAGAAATTGTCAGATTCGTAATTTTCAATACTTTCAATTTATAATTAATTTTCTAATTTAAATCTATGGTATTTTCGAGATCTTATTTTCTGTAACAAGAAACTGATCATGTTCTCGGCATTTCCAGCAATATTTCTAGCCAATTGAATGAGAAAACACGTATCAGTCTTCCTATTTCCTTGTATATTCCTTGCAATCATTATTCATGTTGTTAGATTCACATTTCAATCTGAAAGTCGTGTCAGCTCATCTAATTATGAGCATAGCATCCTATGTAACCTTTTTAGAATGATTATGTTTTTCACATTTTTAAACAAATTTTTTACCCAATTGAATGAGGAAACACGTATCAGTCTTCTAATTTCCAGTTTATTCCTTTTCAATTTTAAATTTTTTGTGAGAGGAACATATTTTACTCTCATCCTCTGTAACAATAAACTGATAATGTTTTTGGCATTTTCCACAATATTCCTACTCAATTGAATGAGATATATGAGAACACGCATTAGTCCTCATGTTTCCAGTTCATACCTTTCTATGTTGCATTATCCCTGCTGTGAGAGGCACATGTCAAGCCAGGTCAGGAACTGTAGAAGAACCACTGTATGACAAACCACAGTTCCCCTGAACGGTAAAGGACCTTCCTATAGAGCCCGGACACCCCTACACTTAAATTACAATGGACCATCCCCGATACATATTTAATGGACTTAGTCTTATCTATAGTATGGCCAAGTAAAGAAAACTTGCTGGCAAGATAGGAAATGACTCCAGCTAGGTCAATATTGATTCAAAAATGATTAATTTGGTCACGAATTGTAGGAAACATTCTGGTCTACAATTTGAGACCAAATTTATAATCCTTGAACGAATATTGATCGAGCTGGAGTCGTTTCTCATCTTGCCAGAATGTCTTCTTTGCTTGGACAGACTTTATTTTTCCAGTACAGTCAACCATGAAGCCTGTGTTTTTTTTTTGTTTGACATGTTATTGATTTTTTTTTGTCTTTTGTGTATTTTAATAAATTGAATTCATCATCGTCTAAAACGTGTTGTGTTTTCAGAGTTGGCGGCAGACGTGTGGCGTCGTTTTCCGAGCTGGACTCTGACCTGCTGAAGAAGTCGGCCCTGTCCACGCTGGACAACGACATCAACCTGGCCCTGCTCAGCTCACACCTTCATCCCGAGCCGCTCGTCAAAGAGGTCAGTGTGCACACACCTTAGAGCCGGGGTTTTCAAACTTTTTTGTTGGACCTGCGACCCCCCTTCCAGGTCAAATATTTTTGCGACCCTCAAATTACAGACTCAATTATCATGCTAATACTTTACTATGTACATATTGTGTATATTGTATTATTATTTAATCTAGGATATTCTTTTAATATCGTGCGGTTAAAGTTGTACGCTATTTAGTGAAATTTGTTTTTCATTGACAGTATGTTAGTGCTCATTTCGTAGAATAATAAGTTCTGGTACAGATGGGACTAGGGCCCCCCTGGAAAAAAAATTAATTTGTCAAAATTAGTTTTTTAATTGATTTTGAAGCTGAAGTTGAGTATTTTCACCATCATTTTCAAATAATTTAACAAAAAAATGAAACCCTCTATCACTCTCAGAGGTATCGGTGCATACCGTCACAAATTAAGCCCTGGTAATAATATTACAATTAATTCAACAAGTTCCTAGCATGTAGCTGCTGATGATTTATTGTTTGCCATTCTTGGAAGACCATGAAAGTAAAAAATGTTCTAAAAGTACCACCAATTCACAAATTTGATGGTCGCGCACCCAGTGGGGTTTAAGATGGATTAGAAAACTAAATGAAGAAACCGTTCGAATTTGAATAAAGACATTGTGATCTGTATAAGAATGATTTATTTTCGTCGTACATTTAAATCAAGTTACCAACTTCAATTGAAAAGTTGTGCAATACATTATTTTGTTTTGAATAGACTGCAATAAACAAATGTTAATTAAGAATAATTAATTCAACTTGAATAAAATTGATTGATTTCAAATTGAAAGAAAATTTAAAATCAGTATTATTTGTTTTACTTTTCTCCTTCCGAGTTTGCGACCTACCGTTTGAGAACCCCTGCCTTAGAGAATATCATAGCAGATATTTTTCAACTATACAGGATTACAGGGTTCGAAAATATCAAAACTATTATTTTTACAACTAAGCAGGGTGTTTCAGAACTCCCTAAAAATATTCTAGGGCATTGTTATTGAGCAAGCCAATTTTCCGACCTGTCTAAATGTCATTTTATAACTGTCCGAAAGTCCTCAATATTGCTCTCACAACTACCATTTTTTCTGAACTTTTCAAATTTATAAATTTTTAGCGGCCTTGAGAGGGTACTATAGTAGTTAATTTTTATGTAAACATAAGAAATTGAATGAAATCAATTAGAAGCTCGTAACTTTGATGTTTATTGGAATAGTGAGCAAAATTAGCTGAAAACTAAATTTTTCAACCTCAAAGGGATTGTTGACTGGTGTTTTGAAGGATGTAATATTGTAGAGATTTTAATTCTGGGGGAAAATGTTTTTGTCCAAAACGCACCCAACCTGACAAATCAGGATTTAAAGAAGACAAAATAGACGAAAAGCAGTTTGGGAAAGAGTTTGAAATTGATTCCCTTATGAGCGTGAAATTGATCTCAGGCTTGTGCGTGAGTAATGAGAGGGATAAGGTTTGGAAATGATCACTAATTTTCTTAATTTATATTATTGAAGAATATTAAAAGCCTACAATTACAATAATAATTTAGATTATGTGTGGATTCATTCTTCATTTCTTCTGGCTGAACCAGCTTATTGACAATCATTGAACTCCATTTCTCTTGAAAAATTAATCTTGGCTAGTCTGATTGAGCAAAGAAGTAGAAATAGTCTGGGAAAACGATTCGTGCTCGGTCAATATTGGTTAAAAAAATATATATTTGGTCTCAAATTGTACAAAACATTCTGCTGTACAATTTGAGACCAATATTAACTTAGTCATTTTTCCATCTTTCCAGAATTTCTTCTCTACTCGACCAGACTATACCTAGTCATGTGATGCATGATTTCAATTAAATTATTAAAATGTATTGAATGCCGCTAACGGCACATCAATATGTTGAACCGTTTCAAATGTATTTCAATTATTAATCATAACATGAACCTTCCCATTTGAAAAAACTTGGATTCAATATGGCGGACACACGATGATATGTGTTCTGGGCTGCACTTTTTTGAACTATTTTATTCAACGAATTTCTTTCTGACATTTAGTTCTTCGGTCCATATTCGCAGTAGCAAAAATTACTTTGTTCTAATCATAAAGCTTTCATTGGTTAAAACTTTAAATAATTAAAATCGAAGTACCCTTTTTTTGAAAAATATTTTTATTTTACACTACATGTTTCGGCGATATGGCCATGTTTCTTTAGTAGCCCTAAAAGAAAATAAGTATTAGCTTTCATTGGCTATTCTAATGAATTATTGTTATGATATCCCATCAGTTGGTCAACTACAATGTCTAATAATTTTTCCAACTTTAATTAATTAAATATAATTTTGTCAATATTTGCTGTAGCAGAAATTACCTAGTTCATATAGCTTTCATTTGATGTTCGAATTAATTATTGTTATGGTATCCCAGCAGTTGGTTAACTGTAATATCTGATAATGTTTTCAACCGAAAAATGAAAAGAATGTTTTTGCTAGGTGGATGCCACATGGACATGGGATCTGTTATTCACAGAAGTGGCATCGGACCTGCGCACTGAATGGGAAACCCAGGCTGTAACGCATCAACCAATCACAACACACCATTAACACCACACATAAAATCAATGAAAACTATAAAATTATACCTGTAGATCAAATCTTGTTAATCATTCACGATAGTTGATAATATTGATGATCTCACTATATTATTGTATTATGGAATTTTGAAGTTAGCATAAGCGCAAGTTCAAAACTATTTATTTTGATAGAGAATTCATGAATTATAATATTGATCTATTCATGTGAGATGTGAATGAATTTGTGAGTTGATATTATTTTGTCAATTCCAATTCATGGAGCATAGGAGCCTATATAATCTGTAGGTAAATAACTTTTTAACATGAAGTAAAATCAGTCCGTCCAAGTACTTATGATGTAGTTTTGTGATAAAATGATAAAAGTTGGATAGCCTTGCAGATGCAAGGGAATATACTTAAATTATTCAAATTAGGTTTCAAATTAAAGTTAGTATAGTGGTAAAATGTATTTTTTCCCAAAAATTCTATAATATTTGGTTGGTGGACAATGTCTTGAACCGAATTACATATATTGTAATTGCACATGATTCCAACGAATCAGATTAGTTTATTGTACTTTATTGAATAATTGTGATTTGTCCAGTAAAACACTAATGGCGATTCTATCTTGATATGTAGATTCATTTTCTCTTCCTGAAAATACTCTTTAAGGTCGTAAATCTCCTGAATTAAATTCAAAATCGTCTATCTTGTCATTAATTTTTTTTTTTTGCTGCGGATGATGCCCATATAAGTATTCAAATTTACTTGTGCATGGGTAATGGAGTGTGCGAGGGTGATTTATGAGGTGCATAAACAACCATGCCTCTGGTGGGATTCGAACCCACGATTTATTACAATTAATAAATTTATTACAATTACAAATCATAATTGTTAACAACGAATATGAGAGGTAGTCAGTGTAATCTTGCAATGATAACAGTACAAAATTATATAAATTTTCAAATTTGATATAATTTGGATAGTTTTAAATCGAAAAGAAAGTTGAAAAAAGATGGTATCCGTCAAACCAAATCAATAGTTGTGTTCAAAACTGTCAATCTGATCAATACGAATACCTATGTCATCACTAAAACGTTCAGTCTGGTCGAGCAAACAAGACACTCTGGCAAGATTGGAAAATGACTCCAGCTCGGTCAATACTTGTTCAAAAATTATAAATTTTGTCGCAAATCGTAGAGAACATTCTGCTCTTTGATTTGAGATAGAATGTACAATTTTTGAACCTGTATTGACCGGGCTGGAGTCATTTTAAAATCTTTCCAGAATGTATTCTTTACTTGGACAGACTATAGTCTATACACCAATAGTTATGTTCAAAACTGTCAGTCTAATCAATTTCTACCTATGTCTTCAACATCATTATGCATAATAACTGAGTATAAAAGTGAATAACTTATTTACAATCATGTACGAAGTTCGTTTCCTCTGAAAATTTTCTTTTAAAACTTAGTATTTATTTTCTTTTCGACATACTCAGCCCCAAATCAGTTTGTCATAGTAGGTCAAATGCATTAAGGAAAAGTAACGACGGAATCGAATGAAAAATCGAACGACGACACTAATCTAAATGGCCGTACATCGACCAACAATTAGCTCAATTATCGGTCCGTTTATTATCAATAAAAGATGAGCAAATAGAAACTGATTGCTTAGTGCGTCGAGATTAAAGATTGTTGAGGCAGTTGAGGCGGTCTATTTTATCTGCATCGCGCCTGCGGCAAACATGCAGGCCACAATATTCTATGATTTGAGCTGCAGGAGGAATTGGCTGGCACTTGTTTTAGGTGCTCTAATAACTCTTCAACTATTCCACTCTACAAATGGTGAGTAAATACCTACTTCAATCTATTGATGAGCAATTTGTTGACTATTCAATATTTGATGAAAGGAAATAGTTGTTCAATATATTTGAATCTATTATTGTGATAATATTGATGGACAAAACTATAGAGACTGTATGATACAGTCTCTGTAAACAAAACTATCTCTAATTGTTGATGAAAAATTCTTGATCATAATGTAAGTATCTTAGTGTTTTTCATCAACAATATTAGACAACAAGTTTTGCCTATCAATATTACTGTACTTAAAATTGACTTCTAAGTTGTGCTAAATGAATCTATTATTGTAATAATATTGATAGTCAAAGCTAACTCCAATTGTAGATAAAAAACACTTGCTCATAATGTGAGTTTCTTATGTTTTTCATCAACAACAATATATGAGTAAGTTTGTCCATAAATATTATTACAATATTATTTAAAAGTGACCTCTGTGGTGTACTAAATGAATCTATGATTGCGTATTTCGTAATTTCCTTTTTAAAGTAGTATCTGAATAAAATAGTTGTTTAATATTCGACAATAGGTACTTCAAAATAGTTATAAAACATTGTTAAACGTTGAATAAGATGTGATGAACTTTAAAGCAAACTGAACAAGTCTCATCTATCAAAATTCCAATTACTCACTAGAATGAAGTTTCAAATTTTGTTCGACATATTGAACGTATAAATTTGAAAATATATTCTAGATAGAACTTCAAAGATCTTGTTGAATCTCTGACAACGCTAGAAGAAATTCAATGATTTTTGAATTTCAAATTCAAATTTTCAATTCACAAATTGTACGTCATGTCTCATCCTAAGTTTTTCAATGAAATAAACGTTCTCAATTTTTTTTCAATAAATAAGAGGAAATATAGGTGTAAAGATTCATTATAGCTTCTCAGTGTAAACCTTCACAAGCTATTTCCAATAGTGTATTGTCCAACTATTTCCTATTCCAATTGTTTAAGTTACATGTCAATCAGAAAAAAATGATGGATTTCGAGAGAATATTCATGTTCATTTTGTTAACACTTGATGATATTTCTCTCTAGATCGTTGAATTTTCGTGTTTGACATTCAGCTTAATCTGGTAGATATAAACTTGTGAAAGCTTGTTTTTGTTGCAGATTATGTTTTAATTTAACTTATTTCCTGTATAACGATATTTATACATTCAACATGCAATTTAATCGCTACTTTTTGGGCATTCTAATTGAAGAAATTTTCTCAAAGATTGCATCTAAAATGTTGAAATTGAAACGAATTTTGCAGGCTCGCTGGAGCAACAGTTGGAGCACTGCTGTTCGCTGGGCCAGAGCGTGGCGAGTAGAAATGCTGACTGCAGCAGTTTATCTGTGACGTCACCGGTGAGAGAGGTCGACCCCGAGTCGCAGAGTGTCTGCCTCGCCATGATGCAACTTTGCTGTGCGCATCAGCTCAGGTAAAAAATACAAAAAAAAACTCCAAATAGCTCTATTGATAATGAAGAATTCTTGTATACTTGTCATTTTTATAATGGCGTGTATGCTCTTAGAAGAATGTCTTTTTTCTGTAATCAAAAAACCCTCAAAACTGTATACTTTGCATACATCCATTCAATTATTTCTTTTGGAATCTGTCTATATGGCGCCACCACAAACAGAAATATGGACTCAATCTTGAAAATTCAAAAAAGCTATTAGAGTGATTTTGAAATTAAACTAAAATGAATCAGTAAAAGAACATTTTTCCACTTTAAATATCATGACAGTGTATAGTCTTTATATTTTTGAGACAATTTTATGTGTTAAGAAAGACCTTGACAAAGTTCCAAAACTTGGACACTGTCATGAATATCAGACAAGAAACAGGAACAGACTATTCTTAGACAGACATAATTTAGAATTCTATAAAAAGAAGCCCTTCTACATTGGGGCAAAATTTCATAATTGTTTACCTCCGGAAATTCAAAGAGAGGAAAACTATTTCAACTTTAAGAATACATTGAAAGATTTCCTTACTAGAAAAGCCCTTTATAGTGTTGAGGAATTTTACAAATTAATAATAAGGTACCTATTGCTTAACTATTGAATTGTTCAATGCGCCTGTGTATTTTATAAGAATTTAGTTTTATTATGTTAAATTTCAATGATCTTTTAGTTTTACTATGTGTATAGTATGATATATCTGTATTCGACACTATTCAATGTACTGAATGTATATTACTTGAATAAAGATATTTTAATTGAATTGAAAAACATATCAAAGCCACCCGCAATGAGGCGATGGCTTCAGAATTAGCAACTATGTAGAGTAGGTAAATCGTTCGATTTGAAAGCATTGAAATAATTTTAAATCAGCTGTTTCAACGGATTTAACAGCTGTTTCTTGTGTGCTTTCCCATCACATTCGACTTGCTACAAATCGTAGCTATTTTGAGACATGATTGTTTTCAAGCTATTTTCTATTTTTTTTTTTGCTAATTTCTATAATAACCCAGGACAGTAAACACAAGAGGAGTTCTATAAGAATAGTTTCATGATCATATTTCATGAAAATTATGCTTAAAGAGAACAAAAATAGGTCAACATGCATGATTTGTAACTGTACTCAATGCTATTTCAATTTCAATTTATTTATTCACACACACACACATAAGATACATCAATATGATATAAAAATTAATTACATCAATAAAAAAAACATTACAGTATAAAATAAATAACTTAAATATGAGAACACATTACAATATTTGAAGGCAATTCATACATACATGTTATGTGGTGAAGAAGGGTAGAGGATCAAAAGTTCTTCCAACTATGGCTACCCATGTCATAGGAAGGCTTTTGATCCTTGGAATTTTTGGAAAGGATTGGGAAAGGGATGTGATAGAGCACAAGTAGGGGAAGTGAGCGCACTAATCAGAAAAGTTCTCTGTTAACTTAATATAGTTCTCAAAGGTAGAAGAAGTAGTTAATTTTGATCCAAGCATTGATATCTGTTTTTACTTTTTTTGTTATCTTGGCACAGCTAATAATTTGTTCAGGAATTTTATTTATAATTTTAGTGCTTAAATATATGAGTTGTCTTCTAATATTTTCAATGTTAGTATGATAAATTAGGTACTTATTTGAGCTGGGTCTTAAATTGTATTGATTATTGATAGTATTATTAGTGCAAATGAAATTATTTTTATATTTAAATATATACTTCACTACATTCATTATATACAACTGTCTAACTGTCAACACGTTAAACTCTTCAAAAGTCAGGTTGGTTGGGAAAAGTCTAGGCTTATTTAAGATTGTTTTAATGATTGATTTTTGAATTATGAAAAGCTCTTCCAAGTGGGAATTATAACAGCCCCCCCCATACTGAAATACCATACTGAATTATGGACTGTACCAGTGCAAAGTATACCATTTTAAGATGACTTGAGTTTAGAATTTTTTTTTCGTAGAATTTATAAGAAAGATCTGATTCTTTTGCATAAAAATTTGATATGGATGTCCCACTTCAAATATTCATCTATTATGACGCCTAGATATTTTGTGCTTGTTACTCTTTTTATTATGGGACAAGTGCAGTTATTGAAGTTCATGTTGCATTTTGAATGTAGTCTCAGATTCATATTTTCGTCGGGTTTACCAGTTGTATTGAATGCAAAGGTGATGTAATTGGTTTTATCAATGTTCAAGCATCAATGTTTGTATCAATGTTTTATAAATGTCCATATTATATAGGTAGATTGTACTATGGTGCAATATGTTGCCATTTTCTAATAAAACGGGCCTTCTATTAAAGGCAGCTGTGGCCACATTCATTCAAATGCTCATTTCTTTTATTAAATTTCAAAAGTGAATATTTTTCTGAGGGTGATACTCATATGAGGTAGAGACATGTTGAGGTAGAGCAATATCAGTTCCATATTGAAATGTTACAGTCCGTGAGAATACCAGGGAGAACCCAATATTGCCCTCATAACAGAAAATTAATTAAGTTGAAATGAAATTGAATTGAACTTGAGAAAATTAGATTGATAGGCCTAATACAAATAGCTGGTACTAGAAATAAATACGTCTGCTCCTTGTGCGCTCCAACAGCTGATGTGGCTGCAAATAGGCTGCCTAACTGTATAGTCTGTCCAAGCAAAGAAGACCTCCTGGCAAGATGGGAAAATGACTCCAGCTTGGTCAATATTTGTTCAAGAATTATAAATGTGGTCTTAACAGTAGATCAAATTGTTTCCTACAATTTGAGATCAATTAATAATTTTTGAACCAATATTGAGCGAGCTTGAGTCATCCTCCCATCTTGCCAGAGGGTCTTCTTTGCTTGGACAGACTATACCAAACCAGCTAACAAGAGGACAGAGTTAGGAAAGGTCAGCTAGTCCAATCACTGGATAGTGGTCTGTCCAAGCAAAGAAGACATTCTGGCAAGATGGGAAAATACTTCAGCTCGGACAATATTGATTAAAAAATTATAAGTTTGGTCTCAAATTGTACATCAGTATGTTTCCTACAATTTGAAACTAAATTTATAATTTTTGAACCAATATTGACCGAGCTGAATTCATTTTTCCATCTTGTCAGAATGTCTTCTTTGCTTGGACAGACTATTAGTAATCTGAAGAAACAGTATGGCTATTCTCTTGAAACGTTCCATAGTGGTCTGCTGTAATCATAAATATATGTGTTTTTATCATTCAAACTAATTTGATGTTATTCTAATTTCTAATAATATATATTTTTGAGTGTATTATTCCATTTGATCATTTTCTCATCCCACTGAATTCAAAAATTTTTGAAGATTTATATTTTTTAATAGAAATTTTCGAGTTAGAAGTAGAATCCAAACTTCAGTCAAAATTCTCTTTTTTAAATTTTACAGAAATCTGCATTGCGAGGTTGGTTTACTGGCAGCTCGTACAGGCAACAGCTGTCCCAAACAGGACAATGAAAGCAAGGTAAATCCATTGAAAAAATATAACATTTTTTTTATTTTTCAAGTAAACGATAAGGGACGTGATACAGGTACCCAACCAAGGGGTTTCTCCTGATATTCTATCAAGAATCAATGTAATTTTTTTTCTGATACACGATTTTTAGGTTCTGTAATCGAGCACAATAATGTCTGAATTTCAAAATAATTCGAACGGGTGATTCATATGTATAGCTGAATGTATTGTATGAATAATTTTTATTTTAATTTGTATGAATATAAATTATTATTCATAGTTCCTCCATTAAATAGAATTTTCTTCAAACTTTTATTTTAGAATTTATAGAATTTTGTCCTAGATCATGATAGAAAATGGCATAAAAGATTTAAAATAGACAATTATTTCATGAGATAGCTATAACTTGTAGCAAGTCTGATGTGATATCGCACACATCCGGTGAAAAAGCTTTCAAATGGACCGATTTTCCTACATAGTTGCCACTTTTATGCTGCTTTCACATTGGTGTATTGTATCGTGTATTATATTGTATTGAGCCTCATGTTTTGAATTTTGTCCCTATAATAACGCAGTGCATTATGGGATCGTGTCCTGACCGTCTTCTATAGACCTTGGTTTCAAATTTGTCACTACGAACGCTGTAGACTGTCACGTGACCTATAAGCTGATAAGTTCACAAGTCACTTTATATATTCTGAACACGTTCAGAATTAGGTGTCCTGGGGCTTGTTACTTACCTGAGGGTTTCTACTGTCCTAAAACCTGGCTTGTTGGTGTTTAAACGTGTTGCTAGCCGCCAGTAAGAAGCGGCTTGCTACACGTCTCGTCTAAGACCCCTTTAATACGTGATATAATAAACCAATGTGAAAGAACCAGGCTAAACCTTATATTGAAGGTTGCTATGATGTCTCTCAATTTTATTGTGTACACAATTTTTTTTTACACGTCATGTATCAATGAATAAATGAATGATGAATTGCTGTTCGCAGTTCTGCTGCGAAGCGTGCAAAATGGGCATAATAGTAGCGTCAATGACGCCATCACGTCAGGAGTGTCGCGTACAAAACGCCAGCCTCGACTGTTCGTGGAATAGTGCCTTCACTCAATGCTGCACTCACACCAGGAGCATGACAACAGCTGATAAGACGCCAACTCAACCACCGCCCTACCCAGTCACCAAGAACACTAGCAGTGCTAGCCCATCTGGTAAGTATACACTTTATGTTTATGTTCACTTTTAGTGCATTTCATTCGAAAAAATGCACTATTGGTCTTGCCCTGACAATCGAAAATTTATGATGTGACATTTTTTTACACGTTTCCGAGCCCCTAGAACACGAATTTGATGTCCGTTCAAATTCATATATATATATATATATATATATATATATATATATATATATATATATATATATATATATATATATATATATATATATATATATATATATATATATATATATATATATATATATATATATATATATATACATCTGGTAAGTATACACTTTATGTTTATGTTCACTTTTAGTGCATCTCATTCGAAAAAATGCACTATTGGTCTTGCCCTGACAATCGAAAATTTATGATGTGACATTTTTTTACACGTTTCTGAGCTTCTCCCTAGAACACGAATTTGATGTCTGTTCAAATTCATATATATCTATATACATCTTATATCATATATAAGATCATATATAAGATTATATCATATATATCATATATATTTATATATGTACAGATTCTTGTTAACACAATGACTCCCGAAGAGCTTGTCGGAGAGCGACCAAATTTTGCACAAAAATCATTAGTGCCAATATCTCGGTTAAGTTCGTTAACCAGCCAAATTGGTCCAAAGGAGGGGGTGAAATTTGGGGATGAAAATTTTGAAAAATCACTACAAATCGAACAATAACTTGATCGTTTTGAAAATTGGCATGTATAATACCCTTATTATGCCCTGCAATTTGAGCCATCAACAAAAAAATCCAATAAAAATGGCAGGGAAAATGGCGAATAATAATATGCCAAAAATGGTGTTTTTCATGGGTTTTTCGAAAACGGCACCTTTGAATTCATACCTGGAATAGCTCATTATAAGTCATATGATTTGAGCCAACATAGAATTTCATATGGAATGCACTCTTTCCGACCGCCAGCTGCCGAGCGAATTTTTTTTAATGTTCACTTTTTGTCGTTCTGTTTATGAGTTGTTGTGATGGTGAAACTGTGGTAAAGTTTGTCAAAGCAAAGTAGACATTCTCTGGAAAGATTGGAAAATGTTTTCAGCTCGTCAATATTTACTCGCCTATTCACTTTTGAGTAGCTGTGAAGGTGGTATTGTGTTAAAGTTTGTGCAAGCAACAAAGACATTCTGGCAAGATTGGAAAATGTTTCCAGCTCGTCAATATTGGTTCAAAAATTATAAATTTAGTCTCAAATTGTGGGAAATATTGTGATCGACCAATTTAGACTAAATTTATAATTTTTGAATCAATATTGACCGAGTGGAAGACATTTTCCCATCTTGCCAGAATGTCTTCTTTGCTTGGACAAACTATATTAACTCATATTGAATAAGAATTTAATAATGGCTAAAAAGCCGAAACAAGTCATGTAAAAGAAAATGATTTCAAAAGGGTTCTTAGATCTACGTTAATTGAAAACTTTCACAAGCTAATGGTACGATTCCCAAGCGGCTCGAACTGCTCTACTCTAGCCAGAAAAACGCTCTATTCAAATAACTATATTAGATATGATCACCATGTTATTAGGGCTAATAATCTATAATAAATCAATGAATAGTGAAATTAACCTGAAAAAGGCTTGAAAGGGGTGAATTTCACTATTTATTCATTCATTATACATTAGTTACCCTAATAAAATATTGAACATTCATAAAATTAAACTTTGAACTTAAAGCTATTTAAAATAATTGATAAATAAGATGAAAAAATCAAATAGCCTACCTTTTTTTAACTTTCCGAAATATGTCTATGGATTATAATACTTTTAAAGTTTAAAAAAAGGTGTTTGATTTTTTCATTTCATTGAACATTTTTAATATGATTATGTGAATAGAGTTGTGATGGCTATAGCAGTGAGGCTTATTTTCAAAAATAACATTGTGAACATTTGATATGGATAACTACCACAATATCTCCTTCACAACTACTAAAAAATTGATAATATAGTTATGTGAATAGAGTAATTATGGCTATAACAGCGCAGCTAAACCCGGGCAGCTCCAGCAGCGCAGCTAAAGCCGCGAAAGCTCGAGCTGCCGCTCGGGAAACGTACCTCAATAATATTTGTTGCAATTTAAACAGGAAATTATTGAACTACTAGATTGAAGTTTTTAATGCATCAGGGCCCAGTTTAGTAACTCTTTAATATAGAAGCAAACTCTGCTTGTTCATAATATTTTAGTAGTAACTTAACTGGAATTTTCGCAATAAGGTTTGCTTTTGAATGTTTTAGAACGAGCTAGAAGTGGGGAAACAGATACGGACATATGCGACCTGTACCCAGGCGAGCTATGCGCCCACATTTGCGTTTCCACTGCCTCCTCCCCCTCCTCGTTCGTCTGCCAGTGTCATCAGGGATTCTCTCTCATGGCGGATGGCAAGTCCTGTATGGTTGATTCCGCTCAAAACAGGTACAGTTCAAAGTTTTTTCAATTATTAAAAAAAAGATTGATCCCGGTTTTTCCAAGCACACTCAAATTTGAGGGACCCTCAAATTTTAAGGGCCCCTCATATATTTGAGGGACCCTTAAATTTTGACTAATCATCGATTAACAGCTGATATTTTTTATACTTTTAACAAAGGGAAGTTGAGGGACCCTCAAATTTTGACGAATGCTCAGGTAACCATCAGCTGACATTTTATTAAAAATTTCTGAAGCGTATCTGCATTTTCATTAGTTACATACGGTACTCATGTTGTAAACAATAATATTATCATCAGTTCAAAGCGACAACCTAAAATCCTACTTCGAATGTTTGCATGATATATTTTGTATTTTTTTAAATGAATGAAGACAAAATAAATTGTGGCATGAATATTTCGATATATTTCGATTCTTCCTTGAACAATAAATGAAGATACTTCAATGTTTGCTAATTTGGAAAATGCATAATCTCACAACATATAGTGGTGCCGCAAACAGAAGAGCCTTTGGCAACATGGCTGCCATTCACTGCTGCCAGCAGTCCAAATGAAAATTGTTCTACTCTCACCATCTGTCGCAATTAAAATATTATTAAATATATTTAATGAAATAGATAATATATTCTTGAATTGAATATATTTCCATTTGTGGAATCAATATGATTATGATTTCCCTGCAACACAATATTTCATAATATTATTACAGTATGGTACTTATCAAGGTCTATAGAAGAAGGTCGGGACATGTGTGCCATATTGAGTCTTGAAACGGGCGGTAGATTCAAAACTTTTTAAAAGCTCAAACATCTGCTTATGAAATTTGCTCATTCTGCGCAAAAAATTACACTTTCATTCAAAGTCACTACAGCTGTGATTAAGACTCAATAAGACTAGCTTTGAAGTTTTGAATCTACCGCCCGTTTTAAGACTCAATATGGCACCCGAGTCCCGACCTTCTTCTACAGACCTTGGTACTTATGTGCGGGGTCTGTGCTCTCTGGTGGTGAAAATTGATACTTTGATTTGTAATCATTCATGTTTAGTTTTTGTGGCTAAACACCGCTCATGGCCAACATATTGTTATGAAAACAAACTGGGAAAGGATTGAAATTAAATAAAAATATAATTACCATTTGCAGGAGACCATAATAGGCTAGGTACTAATATTCATTCATATTATGCTTGTTTCAAAACCATTCAATATTCCAACAAACTGCAAACAACCTACCTATTTGAGGCTACTGTAAAGCTCAGTACATAATTATCAAAAATGTCTCAAGGGAATTAGTCGAGTCATTCTAGGGTTGGAGGTGGAACTAATTGCAACAAAGATGTTTTATGGTGGAAATGGTAGCTGACACCCTCCTATTTAACGTGTAAAAAATCCCACTCTCAACTCGTGTCGGAAAGTTGTTTTTTTGGCCGCCATAATACAATTAAGTTGTATCAGCATGCAATTTCCAGATCATGTTTTTGTTTTAATAAATAAATCATTTATACAATAATGTGATAATTATTGATTCTAATATCTATTTTGAATAAGTACATTTGAATATTCTGCCACTACTATCACATTTCAATACTTTATTCATTTGAACGTTTTTCCACTTTGACACGGTGAAATAACGGTGATTAAACTAACAGAACGTACGTGCAACCGGCCCTCTGTGTTCTAGGACTCAATTATGGGTGATTTCGTTCAAAATTTTAGAATTTTTTATGAATTTTCTAGTGCATTCGAAAAAGTGTTTATATTTTCTAAAATTACTGTCATTTTAAATTTTATTTCAGATGTGTGAACGATAACCCATGTGATCAGCTTTGCCATGACTCTGGGAAATCCATAGAATGTTCATGCTACACTGGGTATCAGCTACATTCAAACAATCGGAGTTGCATTGGTGAGTCTCTGATAAATTGATAATCTTTTTGTTTTCTAATAAAGACCTACACTCCATTCACGATTACTTGAGACGGAATAAACAAACTTTTGAGTGTGTGCGTGTAATGGAAGGTCTTCTTCTATGCGAAACTTCAGGCCACAGACCAACAGCTGTAGCCAATCACAGCTCAAGACAACAGTCTTGAGACAAGACAAGTCGGACTGTAGCCAATCACAGCTCCAAACAAGAGTCAGCTGTTCAACTGAATCGGACTTTTTCGCATAGAAAAAGACCTTCCATTACACACACACACACACACACACACACACACACACACACACACACAAGCAAAATGTTTGTCTATTTTGTCTCAAGCCATCGTGAGATGACTATAGTCATAAACCCAGTAGCACATGACCATTTTACCAGAGGTTCAGTGAATCTGGGCCTACAGGTTTCAAGAGTCGTTAAATCTATTTCATACACAAATTCTTTGTATGTTGCAAATTTTATCTACCGTAATATCCCACCAGATATTAGAAATCTAAATTGCTCAAAACAAAGATATAAGTTGTCTGCTAACTCTATGTTGGTCGATATAGGTATAGAAAATGCTGAAAGACTTATTCATGCAGAATACAACAGTTAGGTTTTAATACAATTTTTAATGCTAAGCTATTACAATAAAAATTAATTTAGCATTGTATCAAATGACATCATCATTCCGCTTCGAGCATATTTATGTTCATTAATTCAATATACAGTAAATTAACAATAAGTTACTGTCAATTTCAACTCTATACTGTTCATTTTTTATAATATCACATAGCAGATTTTTTTATTCTTCAACTGCAGTTATTATACTTGAATATTTTTATTTTTGTTTCTAAGTCTCATTATTCATGAATAGCATTATAACAACAAAGTTTATTTATAATGATATTATTAGTTACTGTCCTTCAGCAATTGAGGTATTTCTAAGAAGTAATATAGCGTAAGTTATGTCTAAATGTATTTATTCTATAATGATGAGAACTCGGTGTCAAGCACAGGTTTTTGCAAACCCATGTGACACCAAATCCAATTTTATTGTAATGTTTGTTCTATGTTATTTTGCAAATAAAAATGTCTGATTTCTGATTTTTCATTTGAGCTCCATGGAAATCTTTAGAGAAAGGCCGAGAGATTTATTGGATATCGGGTTGAACCTTTGGCAAATTTTGAAGAAGTTTTGCTGTATTCATGCAATACTGATTATTCTGATCTGAAGATTCATAATTCCATAGTTTTGTGGGCAATTGAATTGAATAGTTTTTAACTTGTAATGCAGCTCAGTAGAATAATAGAGTATCAGAGATATCAGTAAAATGTTGAAAAATTTAATGCAACTTCAAATCATGCATTTTGACATAGTTTTTCTTCCTTTTTAGCTTAATTTCTATCAGTTATGACCATGAAACTATTCAATTTGTGTTTTCTCTACTGTAATGTAATTATGAAATAGAAATTAACAGAATATATTAAAAATAGATAATTATGTCTAAAGATAGCTATGCACACATGAAACACATCCGTTGAAACAGAGGATTTGAAAATTATCTCAATGCTTTCAAATTGACCGTCTCACCTACAGTACATGGTTGCCACTTTTAGGCTGAGGCCGCACTGCCGGTGGGTAGAGCGTGGAGGGTAGTTGGTAAATCTATAGAACATACACACCAACCACAGTAATACATCGTATGAATAGTATGTGTTCAGCCGCCATCTTGAAATTCTTAAATATGGTCAACATAACCTCAAAAACAGTATGACGTCATACACCATTCATACGATGTATTACTGTGGATGGTGTGTATGTTCTATAGATTTACCAACTACCTCCACCCTCCACGCTCTACCCACCGGCAGTGCGTCCTCAGCCTCAGGGTCATAACCTTCTGAAAGGTTACCCACAATTATGAAATCATTAAGGAAACCCGAATTTCCGTTCAATTGAATGTTGTAAAAACATTTGGCCATTGATTGATTGAGATATTATGAATGTTTTAGATATTGACGAGTGCAGAGAAAACGCTTCGGAAAGTGCCTGTGACAGCAATCAGATCTGCGAGAATACACAGGGCAGTTACAGGTGCGTCTGCGGCCCTGGCTATCAACAGGATCCTGTCACTAACGCCTGTGTTGGTATGATTCCAATATTTATTTCAATGTTTAATTATTATAAGAATTAAATTAAGTTTCTCCTTCTTCTTATTCTTTTTCTTCTTCTTCTCCTTCTCCTCCTCCTCCTCCTCCTCCTCCTCCTCCTCCTCCTCCTCCTCACCTCTGCTGTATAGTGGAGTGAATATGAAACTAGCAACCAGCTGGTAGGCCTAAGCAACGCACACTGGTCAGCTGATTTTTAGTTTGCGTTGCTCCATATAACTACGTGTTTCTATTGCATCTTGTGCTCGTGTTTTGTAGTAATGGTTACATTAAACAGTAGTTTTCATTACTGGGCCCAGGGCCCTGGCTTATAAAGATTTACAGCTTGTTTTTCTGATGAAAAACAAGTGATTGGGATTGTAGATACACCAATAAAACTCTCAATTTACAATGTCCCAAATTTTGGAACGAATCAGCTGTTGAATCAACGATCAGCCAAAACTCACTAGAAGACCCTAACATTCAAATCCAAATGGCCGCAATGGTTCGAGTGGAATAGGAAATCCCATGTATTCTTTATTCTTTCTTCACAATTGCGACTTGGTTTCCAAGTATTTTAAGCAAAGGATGAATGAGTGATGATGAATGATGAAGGTTTAAGATGTAGGTTATATGTTCTATGTGAATTAGTTCAGACGAAAAATTCACGATATCGCTGTTCAAACTTGAATCATTGCGGCTATTTAATATTACAAGGCTAGGGTCTTCTGACTTGGTTTGTTTACGATTTTCTTTGTAGGTTATGATAATATTTTAGCAACAAAAATGATTCCTGTTCAAATCTTACTATAAAAATAATGGTTGATATTTATTATTAAATATATTCATAATAATAAATCAATTTATATATCAAAATCATTAAATTAGGAGCAAAGTTTTGGTTTTAAAAGAATAGCATTGGACTATTCCGATATTCTATTTACTTGAGGTAAATTTGTTTCATGTCATTTTTTTAATCAGCTGAAACTGTAGAATTTGCTTTGTATTGAAACGTTTATGAGACAGAAACGCCCGCAAATCCACGAATTATGAGTAATGTGGATTGTAAAATGTTTATAAGCCAGGGCCCTGGCTTACAAACCTAACACAGGGCCCTGGCTTATAAACATTTTACAATCCACATTACTCATAATTCGTGGATTTTATGGGCGTTTCTGTCTCATAAACGTTTCCAATAAAAAGCAAATTCTACAGTTTTAGCTGATTAGAAAAATTACATGAAACGAATTCACCTCAAGTAAATAGAATATCGGAATAGTCCAATGCTGTTCCTTTAAAAAAAACTTTGCTCCTAATTTAATGATTTTAAAGTATAAATTGATTTATTATTATGAATATATTTAATAATAAATATCAATCATTATTTTTATAGTGAGATTTGAACAGGAATCATTTTTGTCACTAAAATATTATCATAACATTCATAACCTACAAAGAAAATTGTAAACAAACCAAGTCAGAAGACTCTAGCCTTGTAATCTAAAATGGTTGCGATGATTCGAGTTTGAACAGCGATATCGTGAATTTTTCGTCTGAACCAATTCACATAGACATATAACCTACATCATTCATCCTTTTTTAAACACTTGGAAACCAAGTTGAATTGTAAAGAAAGAATAAAGAATACATGGGATTTCCTATTCCACTCGAACCATTGCGGCCATTTATGATTCAAATGTTAGGGTCTTCTAGTGAGTTTTGGCTGATCGTTGATTCAACAGCTGATCCTTTCCAAAATTTGGAACATTGTAAATCGAGAATTTTATTGGTGAATCTACAATCCCAATCACTTGTTTTTCATCAGAAAAAACAAGTGAGATCTTTATAAGCCAGGGCCCAGGTTACATTTTTATTGCACATCAGAAATCAGCTAACCAGTGTGCGTTGCTCTGCACAACTCCTTGTTTCTATTGCATCTTCTGTCCTACATGTGCCCATGTTTTGTAGTAATTCAAGTTAAAACCTATCTACTTAACTTGTTATTTGAAATGTTGCAGACATAAACGAGTGTCAAATGGAGGTTCACAATTGCGCCACCAGTCAGCGCTGCGATAACACGATCGGCTCGTTTCAGTGTGTGCGCTACGTCAACTGCGGCACTGGATACACGCTCAACGCTCAAACTGGACTATGCGAAGGTATGGAGCAAAGAACACATTCTGGCAAGATGGAAAAACGACTCCAGCTCGGTCAATATCGGTTCAACAATTATAAATTTGGTCTCAAATTGTAGAGAAGATTGTGTTCTACAATTTGAGATTAAATTCATAATTCTCGAACCAATATTGACCGAGTTGTAGTCATTCTCCCCATCTTGCCAGAATGTCTTCATTGCTTGCTCGAACAGTCAATCAATGATTTGTAATGAAAAACTCTGTAAACAATGGATAATAATAGAGTAGCTCCCTTTATTAATAGAAGGCCTGGCCTTATAAAGTGACAACATTGCTCCGTAGGTTAAATCTAACCATATGATTATAACATTGAGTAGCCTACACCCAAGGTTGTTGCAAAATAACCTGTCCTTAATAACCTTGGCCTACACCTATAAATCATAATTAATCATGCATGTTGTATGTCGACTTATTAGTTATTTTCTCTTTTAAGTAGAATTTTCATGAAACTTTTCTTTTAGAATTCTTTCAAAATAATTCTTCCTTTAAGAATTTCTTTTAAAAGAGTGGAACAGAAAAATTTAAGATGGAAGAATTAAAACTTCCTAATAAAACTAGTAGTTTGTCGACACCAGTTCACCTATCTTTGCAATATATATTCAAACAAAATTCCGATAAAATTCATTAATTCAAAAATTACTAAAGCACTAATCAGGGAAATAAATTTATGGGTTGGGCAAAATATATATTCTACAATACCTAAATGTTAATAAGTCTGTTCATGATTTATTTGAATTTTGAATGTCTTTCTATCTTCTATATTTACTTTTGAAAATTGATTAAGCACTGGGATGTGCTCATAACTGAAAATTTATTACTTTTGTATTTTTATTCATTAATTTTCATTTGGGAGAATAAACATGATTTGTTTTTGGTTATCACCGGTATATTGATCTCAACACGAAATTATTCAAATTTTATCATTGTATTATTTATAATAAGCATTATTATTGCAATTATCTTCATTTATTTTAAGTCTTGTTTTTTTCATTTTTGGGTATTGCTTTACTTTGTGCTGTTCGCTTTATGAACTCGCAGCTAGCGCACAAGTTTTCTTTGCTGGCTGTGCCAAATCAGTTAGATATATTTTAATTTAAATTTATTATGCATTTTGTATGTATCATTCATATTTTGTAATTAACTACTGTATGTAATTTTTGGCGAAATAAATATATTATATTATTAGATATTGCAGTATACCAACTGCTGGATAATTATTAATAATTATAATTGGAATCTCCATATGTTGCTATATAAATAGACAAAGGACTTTTTTGAACAGTTTCAATCAATGGATCTTGCTTGCTATTCAGTACATTGGTCAATATTTGTAGTTTCAGAAGTGCTTTGTCTATTTATATAGCAATATATAGAAATTCTAATAATTATAATAATTAATGAGAAAAATTTAAGTTCTATTAAAATGAAAACACAAAGATTTTGTCAGGTTTACGGTATTTTTATGAAATATTTTTTAAGAGTTCTTGGAATAATTGTTTCTCACCAATTGGGTTTGTCCATCAACCTCTCAATATATTTCGTTTGTATAAAACCTTTATCGAATGGACAGACTATATACAGGGTGTTTCAGGAGGAATGTGCAATACTTCTCAGGCTGATTCCTTACACCAAGTAGACAAAAAAGTTCCATGGGACCAACCCCCCAAACCGCTTTGTTACCGAGATAACAATGGCGGAAAATTGAGATTTTTTTAAAAATATTAATTTTTCTAATTTTTAGAGGCTTTAGAGAGGTTCTAAAATAATCAATTCCTATGTAAAATTATCTGAGAAATTCAATGGAACCAGTTCCAAGTTTGTAACTTCAACTGTTATCGAGATAATTGGGAGATAACTGTTATCGATATAACCCAATGAGGGTTATAACTGGATAAGGAATCATAAAATTGTATTTTTTATTAATGGAACTTGAAGAGAGTCGGATTCTAAAGAAAAAGTTAAATGGTGGCGATTGTGTAAATCTCACCCAAATCTCAGAAATGGCGATCAAAATTCGTAAAATTGACAAAACATAGCACAAGTGATGAATTTGTGTTTAGTAGCGATTTTGCGATTTTTGATTGTTATTTCTGAGATTTGGGTAAGATTTACACAATCGCCGCCATTCAACTTTTTCCGACTCCCTTTAACTTCCATTAATAAAAAATACAATTTTATGATTCCTTATCCAGTTATAACCCTCATTGGGTTATATCGATAACAGTTATCTCCCAATTATCTCGATAACAGTTGAAGTTACAAACTTGGAACTGGTTCCATTGAATTTCTCAGATAATTTTACATAGGAATTGATTATTTTAGAACCTCTCTAAAGCCTCTAAAAATTAGAAAAATTAATATTTTTAAAAAAATCTCAATTTTCCGCCATTGTTATCTCGGTAACAAAGCGGTTTGGGGGGTTGGTCCCATGGAACTTTTTTGTCTACTTGGTGTAAGGAATCAGCCTGAGAAGTATTGCACATTCCTCCTGAAACACCCTGTATACCTTTGATGAGTTCAGACATAGATGAATGATGTGAGTATTCATCTATATATTAACTTATATTATTCCTCTGTGATTCAACGATGCAGAGAATTTTTTACAGGTTATAAAAACTATGTTAAGAATGCAAGTGCAAATAAAGAATTTGAATTTGAACGATTCTGATTTGAATTTGCCGCTTAGACGACAACGAGTGCACTCTGAACACACACAACTGCAACTACATTGGCGAGGGCTTTGTCTGTCGCAACACGCTCGGCTCGTTTCGCTGCGAAAAAGTCGACAACCACACTTCCGCTTCCGGCGCTCATCCATGTCCTTCCGGAGCCAGCAACTGCTTTGCTTCGTGCGCACCCGGCTATGAGGCTAGCAAAGATGGAGGAGCTACTTGTGTCGGTATGTATTTTGTTTGTTTTTTTTTTTTGTCAAAGAACAATATTACAAAATTGCATATAATAGTACATTACGCCACAAGCCTTGGAAGTGAACGTTTACGGTATGAGGATAGTTTCCCGGGCGAGGCTTGCCGAGCCTGGGAATAATTCCGAATACCGTAAACAAACTTCCTAGGCGAGTTTGCGTATATTTCTTTTCGCCTCACTTCAGATAAGCATTATCAATCAAATTTCATTTAATCAATACTTCACGATTAACAATTCAATCTGAATGAGGTTATAGCGATTGCTGATTCAAACTGATAACTGAATAGGTTAAAAAGGTGCACTGTCACCCGATCTAGCGCACGGCTTGATAACTATTACGTTAATCCTGTCAGCTGCTGTTGTCCACGCGCGGAAAGAAAGTCCTCGCATGGAAAGGAAGTCTTACCGCTCGAGGACAACAGCTGACTGTTTGCGTATGTAAATAACGACTTTCAAGTCTACATAGGGACCGGTAAGCAGCTTCTTTCTGTGAAGTGTGGCGAAAATAAATAATCTTTATTCCTTCTTTACAACATAAAGGTACCTACTTTACAAAAAAAAGATACATCGGTTACACAGAATTCCTCCACAAAGACCAATCGTCTGCGTGTGGAGTAGAGTACCATGGACAACATATTTGCAATTATTTACAAAATATTTTTTATAATTACAAATTAGATAAATATTTTTAAAATTCAAGTAAAATGAAGAAATAACTGATTCATGATGAGAGAGGAAGACTCTGAGACCGCGACAAACTGGGTGACAAAAAAGAGAAAAAACAAGTTTATCAGTTTTAAAACAAAAAGGGGGAAAAATTTATTCCCTGTAAGGAAAAACTAATGTATTATTTGAAGGGATATATATACACAACAAATACAAATTGCATATTGCACATAATATGGCTGTATAGTCTGTCCAAGCAAAGAAGACATTCAGGCAAGATATAGGAAAATGACTCCAGCTCGATCAATATTGCTTCAAAAATTATAAATTTGGACTCAAATTGTAGATCAGAATGTTTTCTACAATTTGAGACCAAATTTATAATTTTTGAACCAATATTGACCGAGCTGGAGTCATTTCCCTAACTTGTTAGAATGACTTCTTTGCTTGGACAAACTATATTTTGTGTATATTTTGACTGTACCATATTCTGACTTGGCCCATTGCAATTTATTTTGTTCAGAGGCAATAAAATAGTACATTTTGCACCTAGGGCTGTAAATGTCGGTTATCTGGCTCGAGATCGAGATGATAAATGTATAAAAGGCTACAGTTGTCAACTTGAAATTGGGTAACTTATAAAATCGATGAAAGTGAAACAAATAATGTGATCAGCCTATTGAAGTAATAATTACTTCAATAGTTCACTTCAATATTACTTCAATAATTACTTCAAACATTACTCCAATTAACATTGTTGGTACAAAAAACAACCTGTAACTAACTATGTTTTGAAGAGATTTCATTCAAAATTGGGTGTAATAACAAACAATCTTGAATGAAATCTGTTCAAGACAAAGAAGTTCTAATAGTACCTATTCACTATTAGCCTAGTTATAATAGACAACACTGTCATCCTGCTTTCACATTAGTATATTGTATCATGTGTATCGAACGTCATCTTTTGAAATTTGTCCCTATAAGTTGATTATGATCTTGGATATTTGACATCATGTTATTATAGAGTTAAATTCCAATACATGAGGCTCGATACATATAATAGAATATGAAAGCGGGCTCACATTTATGGTACGATACCCATTTTTGAATGAAATCTGTTGAGAATAGTCATTTGTAGGCCCAATGACATTTATCATACAATCAATAAATCAATTTTATTTGAAATAAACTGTTACATTTTTTGGCCCTGCTAAACCCTTGGGTTTTTCAGCAGGTGCCATTTCAATAAAATACAAAATTATTCACAACGTTAGACTAAAATAAAGTATAAATAATAGTACATTACACTACAAGCACAGAAAGTAGGTGTTTACGGTATGAGGATAGTTTCCTGGGCATGTTATGTTATCCAAATACCGTAAACACCTTTCTGTGTGAGTTGAGTACGATACTTTTCGCCACACTGCGAGAATAAGAATAATAAATATTGTATAAGAATGTTTGCGGCGATCGCTGATTCGAACTGAAGTAGGCTAAGCAGTGAAGTAGGCAGAAAGCAGTGCATTGTCGCCCGATCTAGCGGCCGGATAGGTAACTACCAGTCTCTTTCTGTGAACTAGCTCCAAAAGAGCCCTCTTTCAGAGCTAGTAGCAAAACCGCCTGTAAATGGCGTCTTTCGGATCTTTTAGTGCACAGAAAACAGCTGCTTTCTGTGCAGTGTGGCGAAAATACAATTACCTCATTTGTTGTAAATTATAAACAATCTTAACAAGAATGAAATAAGAAAAAAAAATTATAATGTAATGAGAAAGCAAAAAAAAACAAAACAAGGAACACAATAAATAAAAATCAAGAAAAATAGAGTTATAAGATTAACTTAACCTTAAGCATAATAAGGGGTTAGTAAGAAAAAAAACAATTAAGGAAGGAAGAAATATTTCATACCAAATGAATTATTACTACGATATTTAATCAATAATGATATAAATTAATATTAAACTACAAATTATAAGTCGTTCAGGCTGGCCAATTCATTTATTTATTAATTCATTCATTTTGAATGAAATCTGTTGAAAATAGTCGTTTGTAGACCCAATAATGATTTTGTTTTCACTTTTCAGACATTGACGAGTGTACAAGAGGCTTGGCGCGCTGTGGATCGGGCCAGAAGTGCATCAATCGGCCGGGTGGCTACATGTGCTCGACGCTGCGCTGTGAATCGGGCTTCAGGGTCAACGACGATCGCACCAGGTGCATTGGTCAGTTTGCGTCCAGCAGACGCCAACAAAACTGGTGCTTGGCTCTCTCAGGACAGTCAGCGAGTGGTCTTTAAGCGCATATCACGTAGAGAGCGATCTCAGCTAATAGGTTTCGGTATTGTAGACAGCTTTCAGACTGTTCTGAGTGAGCTATCATGACTTATTGAAGGCATCTCTCAACCACCAATTTTTTTGGCTTCTACTATATTCATCTTGTTTATTCTTTGCAAGGAAATTGTACAGTCCAATTGAACAAGTTTTTGTTTCGTATCAAAATCAAAACCTAACGTTCCAATAATGATTGACCGAACGTAAGTGAGGTCTAGATTCAAGACGATGATTTTGCATTTCTCTTTATGTTTGTTTGTTCCGCATTTACGACAAAACGCGGCAATAGATTCTGATGATTTTTGACATGAATGTTCCTCTTGAAATTGCGCGTCGATGTGTATGTAAGGTTTCTTGAAATATTTCATTTTAAGGATAATATGAAAGGAAAAGGAATAACCTCCATGCTAAAATATTACTATATACATTTATACTTTTGATCGTAGGAGAACTCACACTATAGAATTATTCATGCTTAACCAGCTGTCGAGTTTATTATTAATTGCATGCAATTAATGAAACTCAACATGGCTAAGTATTCCCTTCATGAATAATATGCCTCATCCATGGGTGACTTCGTGAGGTCTACTGTTCACAGAACTACTAGTATACTATGATCGTATAAAGTTGACATTCCTTCAAAATGGCCAACTAAGGAAAAGGTGTAACTGCGCATGCGCAGAACTGTAAATTTTAGTGTACAATCACTTCTGCCAACCTACCACTGGTGAGATGTGTTGAGAAATAGATGGTGGGAGTGGGACTATTTCTATTTCGACTGCTGGCAGCATTGAACAGCCGCCATTTTGAAGGTATGTCAACTTTGTGCAATCATACTGTACAATGGGCTTTGTGAATGAGTTTCCTGTATTAATTGTAATTGTTTATACTGTAACTGAGTCAGATATAATCTGTCCAAGCAAAGAAGACCCTCTGGCAAGATGGGAAAATGACTCCAGCTTGTTCAATATTTGTTCAAGAGTTATAAATGTGGTCAAATTTATTGTTTCCCACAATTTGAGATCAAACTGATAATTATTAAACCAATATTGACCGAGCTTGAGTTATTTTCCCATTTTGCCAGAGGGTCTTCTTTGCTTGAGCAGACTATACCTAGTAAGTCTACGACAGTAAAATTTATTTATTACTTGATATACTGAACACTCATGGTTGAGTCGTGGACGCGTTCGAACTGAAACTCAAATCAAACTTTATTGATGTTCTTCAAAACAAAACATAAGTTCAAACAAAAAGGTCAGATAATATAGAAAAATACAAGGAATTAATCACCTGCAAGGAAAATCCTGTGCGCAGGTAAGAGTTGCTAGCATGATTCAATACAACAAGCCGTTACCTACTCATTTTCATCCTCAGAGTTTTGGCTGAAAGCGCTGAGAATGTGCAACATTGTCCGAAACGCGTACGCGACTCAACAGTGAGCATTAAGAGATTCAGTCAGATCTTATATTTTGAATATTTATTTATTTTTATTTATTTATATTTTGAATAATATTTATTTATATTTATTTATTTATTATCAAGGAAGACTACAGGCATTATGCCCAATACAGTCTTCACTACGTCCCTTGATACACTTTAGTAGTCCCTTGATTTTCCACTGTTTAAACAAATTATTGATATTGAAGTGGATCGGGCCAGAAGTGCATCAATCGGCCGGGTGGCTACATGTGCTCGACGCTGCGCTGTGAATCGGGCTTCAGGGTCAACGACGATCGCACCAGGTGCATTGGTCAGTTTGCATCCAGCAAGCAGACGCCAACAAAACTGGTGCTTGGCTCTCTCAGGACAGTCAGCGAGCGGCCTTTAAGCGCATATCACGTAGAGAGCGATCTCAGCTAATAGGTTTCGGTATTGTAGACTGCTTTCAGACTGTTTTGAGAGAGCTATCATGACTTATTGAAGGCATCTCTCAACCACCAATTTTTTGGCTTCTACTATATTCATCTTGTTTATTCTTTGCAAGGAAATTGTACAGTCCAATTGAACAAGTTTTTGTTTCGTATCAAAATCAAAACCTAACGTTCCAATAATGATTGACCGAACGTAACTGAGGTCTAGATTCAAGACGATGATTTTGCATTTCTCTTTATGTTTGTTTGTTCCGCATTTACGACAAAACGCGGCAATAGATTCTGATGAAATTTGACATGAATGTTCCTCTTGAAATTGCGCGTCGATGTGTATGTAAGGTTTCTTGAAATATTGCATTTTAAGGATAATATGAAAGGAAAAGGAATAACCTCCATGCTAAAATATTACTATATACATTTATACTTTTGATCTTAGGAGAACTCACACTATAGAATTATTCATGCTTAACCAGCTGTTGAGGTTATTATTAATTGCATGCAATTAATGAAACTCAACATGGCTAAGTATTCCCTTCATGAATAATATGCCTCATCCATGGGTGACTTCGTGAGGTCTACTGTTCACAGAACTACTAGTATACTATGATCGTATAAAGTTGACATTCCTTCAAAATGGCCAACTAAGGAAAAGGTGTAACTGCGCATGCGCAGAACTGTAAATTTTAGTGTACAATCACTTCTTCCAACCTACCACTGGTGAGATGTGTTGAGAAATAGATGGTGGGAGTGGGACTATTTCTATTTCGACTGCTGGCAGCATTGAACAGCTGCCATTTTGATGTAATGTGCAATCATACTGTACAATGGGCTTTGTGAATGAGTTTCCTGTATTACTTGTAATTGTTTATACTGTAACTGAGTCAGATATAATCTGTCCAAGCAAAGAAGACCCTCTGGCAAGATGGGAAAATGACTCCAGCTTGTTCAATATTTGTTCAAGAGTTATAAATGTGGTCAAATGTATTGTTTCCCACAATTTGAGATCAAACTGATAATTATTGAACCAATATTGGCCGAGCTTGAGTCATTTTCCCATTTTGCCAGAGGGTCTTCTTTGCTTGAGCAGACTATGCCTAGTAAGTCTACGACAGTAAAATTTATTTATTACTTGATATACTGAACACTCATGGTTGAGTCGTGGACGCGTTCGAACTGAAACTCAAATCAAACTTTATTGATGTTCTTCAAAACAAAACATAAGTTCAAACAAAAAGGTCAGATAATATAGAAAAATACAAGGAATTGATCACCTGCAAGGAAAATCCTGTGCGCAGGTAAGAGTTGCTAGCATGATTCAATACAACAAGCCATTACCTACACATTTTCATCCTCAGAGTTTTGGCTGAAAGCGCTGAGAATGTGCAACATTGTCCGAAACGCGTACGCGACTCAACAGTGAGCATTAAGAGATTCAGTCAGATCTTATACTTTGAAAATATTTATTTATTTATTACAATATCAAGGAAGACTACAGGCATTATGCCCAATACAGTCTTCACTACGTCCCTTGATACACTTTAGTAGTCCCTTGATTTTCCACTGTTTAAACAAATTATTGATATTGAAGTGGAATGCCAGGATTTTTTGTTTTTGAGAGCATTCATCAACCATTTTCAATAGATTTCTAAACTGATATTCATAGGCAAATGAAATTTGTTTACAGACATTGACGAGTGTACCGAACAGCCAAGAATCTGTGATCACAAATGCTCAAACTACTATGGATCTTACAGGTGCTCATGCAATCCAGGATTCACGCTACAGAGTGACAACAGGTGATTATTATTTATTTACAAGTTAATCTAAATGTTAATTCTATCAAATTAGCAAACCTATATACCGTACCAGAATATAATAATAAAACACTAAATTTTTATTTTAAGCTTAAAAACTTTGTAGATACTAGTGACTTTCACTTTTACAACAGTACTCACGATTCTTATGCTTGTTGGACGCGTTTCGTGGCACTGAGCCACATCTTCAGCATACAAGGAGTAACTAGATACTCAGCATACTCCTTGTATGCTGGAGATGTGGCTCAGTGCCACGAAACGCGTCCAACAAGCATAAGAATCGTGAGTACTGTTGTAAAAGTGAAAGTCACTAGTATCTACTAAGTTTTTAAGCTTACTATCATCAATAGTAATAATAGCTATCATCAATAATAGCTTACTATTATTATTATTATTATTATTATTATTATTATTATTATTATTATTATCATCAACAGTTCAAGTAGGATGAAGACAAAAGAAGAAACTAAATTTTTGTACACTAGTACAATTTTTGTACACTGAGCGCGCTTTAGCTGCCCTACAATCGACATTCCTTCAAAATAGTGTCACACTTATAGTCGTCCAAGCAAAGAAGACGCTCTGGCAAGATGGGAAAATGACTGCAGATCGGTCAATATTGGTTCAAAAATTATTGATTTGGTCTCAATTGTTACGTAGGAAACATTCTGATCTATAATTTGAGACCAAATCAATAATTTTTAAACCAACATTGACCGAGCTGTAGTCATTCACCCATCTTGCCAGAGGGTCTTTGCTTGGACAGACTATACCATCTGTCTCTCATCACATCTTATTAGCAGAAGTGATTTTACACTAGAATTTTCTGATCTGCGTTGTCGTTGTTACACTCCTGTCTCAAGTGGCCATTTTGAAGGAATTTCAACCGTGTGCGGCCATACTATAGGCTGCCAATCTTTTCTTGATTTTGTAGTGTTATTTGACGAAAATCAAACCAAAATAGACATTTTTTTCTATTTTTAGGACGTGTATAGACTTGAACGAATGCGAACTGTTCAAGGACAGGCGGCTGTGCAGTGGCTACTGTCGCAATGAGCCGGGCTCCTACAGCTGTCAATGTCCCAGCGGATACACGCTGGCCAGCGACGGAGCTTCCTGTCAAGGTAAACAAACCCACAAAGTAAACGAGCAGGGCGATCAAAAACCATAGCGACGACACAACACAATCCAAATATAAAAAATCAACGCACATACGCATCGCCATAAACTATTACTATAAAAACTATATAGTAATAAAAGTGATATTACTTATCACTTAGGTACTCAATATAGCCTACTTAGTTTTCTCAAGTGAACTGTAAATTTAGACAAATTTTTATTCTTATAGCATAGGATTTAAACCGATTTACTGTATTATATAATCTACATATGAATAAATTGTCTGAATTTTAATCACATCTCACCAATAGTAGTTTTGCAGAAGTGATTTTACACTAAAATTTTTAGCTCTGCGCAATACATTTTATTCTTTACTACTGTTGTAAAGCCTGTGTTACACCTGGCTACTTTACTAGCTGCTACCGAAGCAACTGATGAAAAATAGCAAGTGTGACATAGGAAGTAGCTTCTAATTGTAGAATGATCTTCGAAATTTTCAAATTTATGTTATGTAATTGAAAACTAAAATGAGAATCAAATACCCTTTTAAAAACTTTAAAATGATTAATGCACATACATGTTTCGGTACTTTCAGCCCATTATCAATGTGGATAAAATAATAATGAAATAAGTGAACAAGATTAAAAATATATGTCTAGATAATATCATATGATTGAAATTGAAAACGTTTTAATCATTTTAAAGTTTCCAAAAGGGTAACTTATTTGATTCTCATTTAATTTTTCAATTATTTTAGATAGCCCTAAGTTTTAAAGTTTAATTTTTCATGTAATGTAAATATTGATACTTATTTTCTCTTATGGATACTGTATTTTTTTATTGAAACTTTAAAATAATTCAAATTAATGTACCCTTGAAAATGGCATTAGAACGCCGAAACATGTTGTGAAAAATGAAAATATTAAAAAAGGGTAGGCTACTTTGATTTGAATTATTTTAAAGTTTTAGTAAATATTGATGTCTACTTTTTTAAATTTTGGTAGAGTGGACATAACTGTCCAAACTTCGTGACGTTGTTCAAATGAAGAAGTCACTTTATCTATATTTTTGTCTAATTTGTAATGAATGAATTTGAATTTATCACAGATATTGACGAATGTAAGATGGGACCGGGCTGCACCAATCAGGACGAAATCTGTATGAATATGCGCGGGAGCTATCGCTGCAACCTGATCACGTGTCCTGCCGGCTACACAAAGGACAAGCAGAATACCAAGTAAGACTCGTCGGGTTCGATTCATGCTCCTTATGGCATTCAACATATATTTCATTTCATTACATTGTGATAAATGTAACTTAACCACGTAAATCTTTTCACACCACATCAAACTAATAATATTATAGTTTGAGATCTGAACTGAGATGCCTTGTTTCTAGAACTGATATGCAGAATACAGCAATTAATTCAACTATACAACGAAAAAAGTCAATAATACAGGGTGTTTCAAAAAGGACGTACATCGGAGTTTGAGAATGTGTTTTTTTTTACTTTGAAACTACCAAATAAATGTTCAAAATGCTTAGCCTACTCCTCTAGAACGCCTAATTCACGTTTCATAAAATTTGTTCAACACTGACGGTCAACCTTTGCTTTTCCGATCCTGTACCAGACTCATGAAATTTATAATATTCAGACCAGACGCGTTACTCTGGTGTAATCAGGTAGAGCTGTAAAATTTTTACTTGTATTTTTCCACTCGTTTGTTAGATTTGTATGTGAATTAACTTTCAATGATAACCACACGATTATTCCTTGGAAAAACCATAGTTGAACATAGACACTACAGATTAAAATTAATAATAATTCAAGCTCTGGTAATGTTGAACGTTGCTTGCCGGCTCAAAAATGAGTACGGTAGTCCCCACTTTTATTTGGAAGGAAATAATATTCCCCATGCAGGAAATATATCCCCTCATGTGCGTCTTTTTTTTCAACACCCGTTATTATTCCAGAACATTTCATAGTAGAAAAACCTACAAAAACACTTGAATTAAAAACTGAGAACTGTATAAAGACAAAATATGTCATACCTAAATATTTTAATTTTATGTATAATATACTTTCTTCCTCAGTTCCTTAGGTTTTTTCATTAGTGAGGCTACACTCTATAGATACTTCTTGATTTTTCTTCTCTCTTTGAGACCAAGGCCCTATTTCACAACGTAACAAGTCTTGTCACTAACCATGATTTATAACAAATTTACTAATCCAGCTGATTACAGGCGTTTCACGAACGCACAATTTTAGACTTGTGATAACAAGTGAATTTTAACAATTTTAAAAGCGTTCCGCCGGTTATGAAAAGTGTTTCACGAACGTTGGCATGGTAACGAACAAGTCTTGTCAAAAAAACTTGTAATTAACCATGAAATTTCTACCTATGAATAGACCTAAGTAAGTGAGTTACAAGTGTTAATAAAGATGCTTTTCAAGGCTTCAATATTATATTCAATGATTAAAACTATTTTATATTGTTTCTTTGTACATTTTATTATGCCCAATAGGAGTCAAAAAATTTAATTAAATAAATTAGAAAAATCATCAGTACCAGTAGAATATAGGCTATGTTTATAACATGTGAGATGAGGGGAGACCACTCCAAGCTCACTATAATATTTTTTTATTAAAGTAAAGGATCTAAATGGATTGAAAATGTCTTATTAATATTATTATTTTTATTCCAAATAACATGAGGGTTGAGCGATTTGGATTTCTAATGATTGATTTATTTTCAAAATCAATTTTATCAATCTATCTTTACCACAAATAATTCAAATTTCAACCAAAACTATCAGTGCAAACTATAGAAAGTATCGAAAACCGATACAGATGGCACTGATGGGTGGGAACACTTGTCAAATTGTAGAATTGTAAACTTGTAGCTCATTTCCTTTGTGAAACGCCTGTAATTAACAACTTGTTATCACAAGTACTTGTCAGTAACCATGGTTAATAACAAGACTTGTTGCTTTGTGAAATTGGGCCCAAGTTTTCTTTATTGTATTGTGTATGTGAATACTGTATTGTTTCTCTTTTTGTCTTTAAAAAATAACAATCTTTGATGGATTACATATATGTTCAGTGAATGATCAATTACATTAATTATTGATTAGATTAATACATTACATAAATCACTTTTTGCTCTTTGCTTGGTTTCTACTCTCGTACGATTGCAGTTTTGACGTCTAGTGGGATCGTACTCCCCAAATAACTTAGTTCCACTTAATGTTCGTTTCAGTTTATAAATTATCATCAAGTTTTTTGTACATTACTTATAGTTGACAATGTACTTTGATGCTTTTTTATGATTCTACTCTATAACAATAAATTTATACTCATCACTCAAACTACCTTTTGCTGGTAAAGACAAAATGTTGATAATTCACAAATATTATTTAGTGGAAACTATTATAATATTACGTTTCATGTTTGCGAAATTTGTTTCCTGATATGGCAATAAATATTTTGTTCTTTCTTTCTTGTTTTTGACAATGAAAAGTGAAAAATTGAATTGTAATTTTGCAGCCGATGCAGGCGAGAAGTTGCAGAGAGCAGCAGTAGCAGCAGTAGTCAGCCGACTTCGATATCGTTCTATTTTATAACGATCACGGCCAACTACTCGACTCCCGCCGACGGCTTGCCGCTGTTCACGCTGCGCGGTCCCGCGTGGGCGGGCGGAGCGAGCATGCACTTTGTGCTGACACTGCGCTTCACCAACACACCGGCGCACGTCCTTACGGCCAGGTATTATATAGGGTGATTCAAAAAGAGCGCCGGTTTCGATATATCAAAGACGTACAAGAAGTTGAAAATGAATACATCAAAATGCTCATCTCACTTTCCGATTTCATGTTTGAAAAATTATGTCACGCATCAACTTTGTTCGTGAAATTCACTATTACTGCACGAAAAGTTTCCACTTACATTTCGCCGATAATCCGTCGAATTTCCTCCATCAATTTATTGTTGTTTTGAGGTTTGTTAACATGTACCAATGACTGAAAGTAACAAAAAATCAAGTTAAATGACCTTGCCAGCGGGTTATCGGCGAAATGGAAGTTGAAACTTGTTGTGGACAGAGTTGATGCGTGCCAGCGCAGTAAAGGAGACTACATGCGCGTCATCATTTTTCATACATGAAATCGGAAAAGAGATGAAAATTTTTATGTGTTTATTTTTGATTTTCTGTTCAAAATTTTCGATTCGATATATTAAAGGCGGTACTCTTTCTTAATCATCCTAGTGATTAATAGTGCATCCTACAGTAATAATAATGATTTAAACATAAAAAGACAATACAGTAAAATTTTGATAAACATTAGTATAACACGCAAATAAGTGAAAGAACAGTACCTACTTCGAATTCTTATAATACAAATACTACATAATAATCTTAGTTTTCTGATGCAATTACGCATGTACAAAACTTTTCTCAAGCTTGGCCGCGTCTGGGAGTACAATTCTCATAATTTTTAACCAACGGTACCAATAAAATACAAGTACATTAAATATGAATCAACACATCTTACAGGATTATATCAGTTCTGAAACACTAATAACAATAAAAATATGACACTTGAACATAGTACAATTATCATTAAGATTAGAAACCATTTTACTATATTTATTGACATATTTATGCTTAAATGATGAATATTTATGATTAGTAATAATTTGAAACTCACACTGGCAAAGCGGCATAGGCGAAGTTTTGGATGGAAATGTATTACTTGAACTTTACATATTTTTTCAATACGGTACTAATCTTATGGGACTTGTTGGCGAGGTGGAGCCTCCCTACCAGTAAAAGCCATACGCATATTTTTTTCAAATAAATTAAATAATTTTTCATCTTTTCAATTACATATCTTTCAATAGTAAAACATTCTGGCTCCGACAAGTTGAAAAATAGCTTCACCCTCCTCACTCCAGGGCCACTTCATCTTACCAGTTCTCTTTGCAGATAAGTACCTTCATAGAATTCAATGTTCAATAGGTCTTTCCCAGTTAAGGCTTCGCGTTTGTGGAACTCACTGCCATTTCAAATAATTTCAGCTCCTTTTATTATAACTCTTTCAAGTAGGTACCGCCTATACATAGGTCTACATTTATAAAGGGAATGACCATTGTAAAGTGATAGGGGAGTATGCTTGAGCGGCTAATTTTAATCATCAACAACTCTTCTTTTACTCCGTTTATTTCTCCTCAAATTTATTTATTTTATCTTTCTTATTAATATTTTATTCTCTAGCTTTTCACTCAACTTTATTAATAACACATAATTTAATTTTATTACTACTTCTCTTGTCTTGATTGTCTTCATGATTACTACATAATCCTTATTTTTTAACAAAGATAAAATATTATTTTGTACCTACTGTCCTTATTATTCAATGATATGACTATACTCTATTCACGATCACTTGAGACGGAATAAACAAACTTTTTGAGTGTGTATGCGTGTAATGGAAGGTCTTCTTCTATGCGAAACTTTCGGCCACAGACAAACAGCTGTAGCCAACCACAGCTCAAGACAACAGTCTTGAGACAATTACAAGTCGGACTGTAGCTAATCACAGCTCCAGAAAAGAGTCAGATGTTCGACTGCAGCCAATTTTTTTGCATAGAAGAAGACCTTCCAATACACGCACACACACATGCAAAAGGTTTGTTTATTTCGTCTCAAGTGATCGTGAATGGACTATAGTTGTGATGACCCTTTTCATTCTAATTTCTAAGTGTCTACAGCAGCTCCTCCATGCGAACAGGGAATGTTTCCCTTGCATGAGAGTAATTATTGTCATTAATTTGTAATTTTTATGCATATGTTATCAATTCATTTCATTAGAGTACCTAACAAGTGAGTCTTATGCCCGGTTTTTCCAAGCACACTCAAAGTTGAGGGACCCTCAAATTTTGATGAACAGCTGACATTTTCTATGATAAGTATATGAAATGTAGTAAAGTGTAGTAAACTTGAGGGTCCCTCAAATTTGAGTGTGCTTAAAAACCGGGCATTAATCTATGTTAAGAGAAATTATTTCATTGTTATTATTTTTTGTAAAAATTGGTTATTTTGGCAATAAAAGAATTTATTATTATTATATTTTGTTTCAAAAGGCTAATGCCTGAAAACGATTGTCTTTTTTATCAAATGAATAAAGTAAGAATACTGATATTAAATTGAAATAATTAATTTATTTTAAAAATATACTTTTAAAAAATAAGAATAATGATATCATTTGCGTATCTCTTTTAGCAATCAATTGAATATTTATTAATTAATTTGCAGCGCGGACCACTTCCGGCTGAAACGCACGGCGCCCAATCAGGTTGTGCTGCTGCTTGTACGACCGCTGCAAGGGCCGCAGGATGTGCAGCTCGATCTCAGCATGACTGTGGCCAATCTCGGCCAAACGCTCTCCAAACTGACGCTATTCGTATCCGCCTACGACTTTTAACTATTGGGCGACTCTCTATGTCGCTAGCCTAGGCTACGAGAATACTTTATGCTCTCTCCAAACTCACTCTACGTATTAAATTTATTTCAAAAATCCTCATTCTAATACTTGCTCATTTGTCAAACTTTTTCCAAGAGGAACTACATTAAAAATCAATACTCTGTACTTGAAAATTGTCTCTTTATTGCTAGTATCTGCCCTGAATTATTTAAAACGATAGAAACTAACACTGGCAAAGTGGCTTCAGGATGGAAATATCCAACAAAAATCAACATAACGGTTGTTACATGTATCTTTTCAATATAAATGTTGGAGGACTCGGCAACAGTAAAGGTGCGAGTGGATTCCTAAACGGCAGCTCGAGCCGCACGGCTCTAAATCACTGGCGGCTCGTGTCCACGAAACAGGTGAAGTGCTGTACAGTAGAAAATGCGGGCACTTCACCTGTTTCGTGGGCACGAGCCGCCAGTGCTCTAAATTAGCTGCGCTGCTCTAGCCATTACAACTCTATTCACATACCGTAACTATATTATTGATGTTTTCTCTGTTATTGGGGCACTAATGTACGTATAATAAATCAGTAAATAGTGAAATTTACTCGGAAATGACTTGAAAAGGATGAATTTCACTATTTATTGATTTAATTACCTGCTGTATTTTCTGTCAGGGCTGGGTGGGCATTCTGGCTTCGGCTCGGTCGGTGTTGGTTCGGGGGTTATGGGTTCTTTCGAGAATTTATGGCTTTTGGGCCGGTTTTGGCCGGGCTGGGGTCGTTTTCCCGTCTTGCCGGGGTGTCTTCTTTGCTTGGACGGACTGTATAGTTTGGTGAATATGAAACTGGCAACCAGCTGGTAGGCCTAGTCCCTTCATAGGGCTGTTGCGCCATTGACAAACAAATTGATTTAATTAACATTAGTAGCCCTAATAACAGAGTAAACCTCTACAATATAGTTATGTGACTCTATAGTTGTGATTGCTAGATGGCACCCCTTTTCAAGTCATTTCACTATTTATTGATTTATTATACATTAGTAGCCCTAATAACATAGTAAACCTCTACAACATATTTACCTATGTGAATAGAGTTGCGATGGCTAGAACAGCGCAGCTAGAGCAAGGCCACGCGGCTCGAGCTGCCGCTTGGGAATCGTACCTTAAGGCGGATTCAAACAGGCTAGCCAATAAATAGCCAACTACAGTCAATGCCTCATTACAAAGTCTCTATACTAGTAGTTCTGTGAACAGTAGACCTCACGAAGTCACCCATGGATGGGGCATTATTCATGAAGGGAATACTTAGTTATGTTGAGTTTCATTAATTGGCATGAGTCATTGCATGCAATTAATAACTAGTAGTTCTGTAAACGGTAGACCTCACGAAGTCATAAAAGCACTGTCTGTATTCACGGTATACGTTCAGATTGTGCGCCGATTCCGAAAGTCGGCGCGAGGAGGTCAGCAATGCAGTGGCCACAGTCACGTACTATGTCGGCATCAGGGTGCTTGGAAAACCAGGCATCAGTCTCTATAATTATTTTAATAATGTTTTCCTTCATGCGAAACGGTCCGACGGTCGGCTGCAGTCGAACAGCTGTAGCCGTCGGACCGTTTCGCATAAAGAAAAACTTACCTTAAAATCTATCTGAAATATCTCAGCTGTCTTCAATGAAAGTAGGTACCTATATCATCTAAAGTAGAAACTTTTTTTATTATGAATGTCATAATATCAGATGTTTAAGGCCGTTATTACACGATAGTTCTATGAGCATTTAGTTCATAGATTTTTAAATCGTTGATATTCCCACACCTTATGTATTGCAATTCTGTTCTTAATGACATGCAAGTTACTCTAAATAATAAACTTCAGCGTTGCCAAAATTACTGCCTACGGTTTGTGTACTCTCTTGAACGCCATGAAAGGATCACTCAAGCACACATTGATAGTTCAACTCTTAAATTACCAGAACAAAGACTTTTCCGAATAGTGAAACTTACTAGGGACACTTTAAAGTATGGAAAGCCTTATTATTATTTCAAAGATTATTTTCAATTTGTCTCCGAAGGTAGGAGGTTAGATGTTTCAAGCACCAGGACTGGTGAAAATACTTTAAGGATACCTAATAATCGAACTACAATTTATATTAAATCATTTCTTGTTAGCGCTTGTCGTGCTTGGAATGCACTCCCCAATTACATTAAATCCATTGAGAGTCGAGCGGGCTTCATTTCAAAATTGAGAAAGCATCTTTTTGAGAGAATGACGGAGGCGGTCCAACATTAGAGCAGCTACATTGCAGTTTCCCTTCCCTTTCACCCCACTTTACATCCTTTTAATAGTAGAATTAATCATTCTATTTCAAGTACGTTTAAATCAAATTGAATTATTTAAGTCTTAATTATTATTATTAATATTCATATCAAAACATAGTACTTTTATAAGAATAGATTTCCAAATACCTAGCTCATGTGGTATTAGCTTCAATAATTATAATTCAACTATAATAATCTCATTTAATCAACATTCCAGTTTTAAATAAACTTCATTCATAATTCCTATCGTTTTCATCTTTCATGAATTACAGTATCCATTCCACATTTTTGTTCAAGTTATCACAATTTCATAGAGTAGAATTCATTAAATCAATTTTCAGTCGATCCATCTATCAGTATAAAATTTGTTACGGTTGAGTGTTAATGGGAGGGATATCCTTGCATATCCTTCTCCAAGAATGGAAATCTTTGTCCAAACTCCGCCATTTCATGTAGACACACCACAATCATATTATAACTGTAAGAATAGAATATTGAATCCTATATATCTGTTATTTAGCAAGTATAGAATATTGAATCCTATATATCTGTAATTTAGCAAGTACCTTGTATATGTATTTCTTATTTGAACCAATCGTGAAATTAGATTTATGTCAAATTTTCAGAATCTAGGATTTATGATCGTAAATGCTGCACTCTACTTGAATAAAGTGAATAATCTAATCTAATCATTTGGAAAGAGATGAAAATACCGAATCATATTTTCATCTTTTTCCACATGATCAGGTATGATCATAGAACTATTATCAAAGATATTATAATATGTTCTCTATAGGAGAACATATGACATAGAATATGATCATTTATGATATTTGGTTCATTACACGGTAATATTTCATCATCACAGATGTGAGGATCGACGTGCTAACCACATGTTACCTCTATCCTGGTTGATTTTTTCGCCTGCTATATGGTCTGTCCGGGCGGGGAGGACATTCTGGTGGGGTGACTATGGCTCAATCAGTGTTGGTTTGGGGACTGCGAGTCCTGAATTGGATTGTGGGGAACATTCTAATCTACAGTATAAGAATTTATGGCTTTTGAGCCGGTATTGGCCGGGCTCAAGTCGTTTCCTCGTCTTGCCGGGATGTCTTATTTTTTGCTATGATGGACTGTATAGTGTATAAAAATGGCGACCAGCTGGTAGGCCTAGGCCTTTCATGGGCTGTTGATCCATTGACGAACAAGCTAACAAACATGGTAATTATTATATCAAAACATATTCTTGGAATGCATATATTACAGTGGAAACTCAAATACAAGAATATAGAGACTTATTTTCATGGTTGATAGTGCAAATATTGTCTTTTTTGTTGTGCAAAGGAACATATTAACAGCTCTTACTCAAGAAATATACGAGATACATGAGACCTTTTTGGTCTCGAATTGTGAATGAGAAAATTATCTCCCGAAGGATCTTGGAATACACTTACACATTTCTAGCTCATCATACGAAAGATAAATGAAAAACTGGGAAAGGTGAAATATTAGTTTCTCTCAAAAATACCAATATTTAAATCGAAGCTCGGTCCTTGTTCAAGATAAAGGGTTGAATTTGACACAAATCTATTGGAAATGTTATTGGCCAGGATAAGTATAAGAAATCTATTCTCTATCTGACGCTTTTTTTCGTGAATTGCAAAAAACTAAAAACAGAACCAAAATTCAGTTATTTTCTTGTCACCCCGTATGATGCACACCTCAGAATCCATCGCAAACTTATATTGGACTTATTATTGGGATGCCAAAAGTAGATTGAGACGATTTCCAGCCTTACATTAATTTTTTTGTAGGCAAAAGTCTAATTTGCCTGACCTATATACCTAGTACAGAAAACTTACAAATTTTTGAAAATTCATAGCTCGGTACTCATTGATAGTAGAAAAATGAGATGGATACTATTCTCTTGTGAATTTTATGCCCAAAACAATAGTATGATTATTTTTCACCTAAGAATGTTTCCTTCTAAAGTAAATTGCAAAAAAACTGAAAAAGGAACCAAAATTTCGCAGTTTTCCGGGCACCCTTTATAAAATGGTACTCAGGATCCGTCAAATTCGCATATAAGTCTTACTTGTAGTGCCCAGAGTGAGTTGAGATCATTTCCCGGTCTTCATTCACCTTCTAGGACCTAGAATTTAAATTTTCCGGAGCAATTACTATAGATAATAGGGGTGAACAACAATGGGCTGTGGGGGGTTGTTGCACCAAAATAGCGCCTGGCAACATCCGAATTCATAATCAGCATGCTTTTCTGAGTAGGAAACCGTTGAGAAAGTGCGGTCCTCATATTTTGCATACTCAACTACCTCCAGCCCCTGGTCTACTGGTCTAAAATGCAAAATCGTCAACTTGAATCTCTGACCTCACTTAGGTTTGGTCAATAAACTCGACAGCTGGTTCAGCATGAATAATATTCTTTAGTCTGAATTCTCCTATGTTACGAAGTATAAATGTATATAGTAATAATTTAGTATGGAGGTAATTCCTCTTTCTTTCATATTATCCTTAAAATGCGATATTTCAAATGACCTTAAATATACATCGACGCGCAATTTTAAGAGGAACACTCCTGTCAAATTTCATTAGAATCTATTGCCGCGTTTTGTGGTAAATGCGGAACAAACAAACATAAAGAGAAATGCAAAATCGTCGTCTTGAATCTAGACCTCACTTACGTTTGGTCAATAAAAAAATAGAAAAAGAACATAACCTGAATTTGGATATTTTAATCAAAATTGGAATAGAAGAAGTGTTGGGCTAATGCCTGTTTTTCTTTACTTTTATTGTACTTTTTCAATAAAATAAACAGATGAATAAATAATATGAATTACTATAGTCTGTCCAAGCAAAGAAGTGGGAAAATGACTCAAGCTTGGTCAATATTCGTTCAAAAATGATCAATTTGATCTCAAATTGTAGGGAACAATTTAATCTACTTTTAAGACCACATTTACAATTCTTGAAAAAATATTGACAAAGTCATTTTCCCATCTTGCCAGAGGGTCTTCTTTACTTGAACAGACTATAGAATACTAATAAGAACAAGACCTCGTTCGGCTCTTCATAATGCTATATCAGCAGATTGATCAAAGCATATGGATTTATCATAAAATATGTGATAAATAACTTTGGAGAATAAATAAATAACAAGTTTAGTTTAAAGATAAACTCAAAGTGTAAAGTTCAAATAAATACAAAGTTGTGATTTAAAATGTTATTTCATTTATAGTGAGACAGAAATCTCCTATAATAATACACTCAATGGCTACACTGTAACTATACAGTCTCTGTAGCCTGTTCTGTCTCTAACAATGACAAATAAGTTTAATACAGACACAGCGTTATGTTTCTTGGAAATGGTGGGGACACAGAGGTGGTGTGTAAATGGAAATGCCTGCCACACCTTCCCTACACTAATAGTATTGATTAATTAGGAAATTCGGAAACACTGTTGTGGAAAATATTCAGCAGGTAAATTAATAAACACCTTGGAAGACTAGACACTCAAATAGTGAGAGTTGGAGAATATTAGTTTGAATGTGCCCTAAGATGCTTCTTCAAATTACTTGATCGATTGGTCCTATAATCACACAACTCACATATGTAAGGTTTGTCCCCTGTGTGTGTCATGACATGTCTCTTCAAAGTACTTGAATGATTAGTCTTGTATTCACAGAAATGACAGCTGAAAGGTTTATCCCCTGTGTGTGTCATGACATGTGTCTTCAAAGCACTTGAATTAGTAGTCTTATAATCACAAAACTCACATATGTAAGGTTTGTCCCCTGTGTGTGTCATGACATGTGTCTTCAAAGCACTTGAATGAGTAGTCTTATAATCACAAAACTCACATATGTAAGGTTTGTCCCCTGTGTGTGTCATGACATGTGCCTTCAAAGCACTTGAATGAGTAGTCTTATAATCACAAAACTCACAGGTGTGAGGTTTGTCCCCTGTGTGTGTCATGACATGTCTCTTCAAAGCACTTGAATGAGTAGTCTTATAATCACAAAACTCACATATGTAAGGTTTGTCCCCTGTGTGTGTCATGACATGTGTCTTCAAAGCACTTGAATGAGTAGTCTTATAATCACAAAACTCACAGGTGTGAGGTTTGTCCCCTGTGTGTGTCATGACATGTATCTTCAAAGCACTTGAATTAGTAGTCTTATAATCACAAAACTCACAGGTGTGAGGTTTGTCCCCTCTGTGTGTCATGACATGTGTCTTCAAAGCACTTGAATGAGTAGTCTTATAATCACAAAACTCACATATGCAAGGTTTGTCCCCTGTGTGTGTCATGACATGTCTCTTCAAAACACTTGAATGAGTAGTCTTATAATCACAAAACTTACAAGTGAATGGTTTGTCCCCTGTGTGTGTCATGATATGAGTCTTCAAAGTACTTGAATTAGTAGTCTTGAAATCACAAGACTCACATATGTAAGGTTTGTCCCCTGTGTGTGTCATAACATGTATCTTCAAACGACTTGATTGAGTAGTCTTGTATTCACAGAAATGACAGCTGAATGGTTTGTCCCCTGTGTGTGTCATGACATGTGTCTTCAAAGTACTTAATCGATTAGTCTTGTATTCACAGAAATCACAGATGAATGGTTTTTCCCCTGTGTGTGTCATGACATGTCTCTTCAAAGTACTTGAATTATTAGTCTTAAAATCACAAAACTCACATATGTAAGGTTTGTCCCCTGTGTGTTTCATGATATCTGTCTTCAAAGCACTTGAATTGGTAGTCTCGTATTCACAAGAATTAGATTTATGTTCCTTGTAAATGCTAATGTCATTGTAGTTTCGGTGAACAAGATTACTGTTTCCCCCAGTAGAATGAGTTCTTCTGATGTGTCTCAGCAAACTTCCAATTGTGGGAGATTGATAGCTACAATGAGCACATCTGTGAGGCTGCTGTGGATCTTGATGAGTTGGCCGATTATTCTCAGCAGCTGTTGTCTGTTTGGCAACTTCAACACACACTGATTGTCCATTTGTGACACTTGCAGACGGAATGCTGTCCCCTTCCAAAGAAATCAAACTCAATCTGTCCTGGCTGTCTTCAAATCCTGTATGAACAGCACATTCTTCAATGGAATGGGAATCTGGAAATACCAGGAGTAAATGGGATTATTAGAATGTAAGAAGTGACAGAAACACAAATGAGCTCAATATTGGGTGTCAATGATTTCATTGAATATGATTGACAATAGAATAATTATCATTGTTCCCAAATTGATTAGTCACTTTGGCTGAAACAAATATTTATTATAATTATAAAACATGTGAATTTAAACTATTTATTATGCGCCTAACCCAGGAAGTGAAAATGTTTTGGGCAATAGCCTGATTATGTTTTCCTTCATGATTATTGCATCTCTACTATTTGTCTTCTTTTATAATAAATTTTGGCTCGATGAGAATTGTCAACTCTACTAGTTAAATTACTCAAAGAACTAATATTTCATGCATAAATTTCTCAAATTTGTGAAATAGCACAAGAATGTGAATATTGTTCAAATAGTTACAAAGCCTTCCAGCAGGTGTTTCAGATTTTGAGCTGAACGCAGGACAATTATCAAAGACAATAACTATGTATTAATGACAAAAGCCTAATAATTTTCTGACAATGGAACTAAAATTTACATCCAATTTTTTTTATTGTATAAAATGAAATTTGAATTGGCAAATAACATAATAGAATTTCTTACCACACAATTCTTCCTGTTTGATCAATGTGGTGGAATCTATTTCTGCCTTTTCCCTGCATTGAGACAATGCATTGTACTCTGATGCTTGATCTCTCTCCTGACCAGCCAACGTTGTCTGTAACAAATTACCATCAAATTTCAATTAATGGTTGATTAAAAGCTATCAAATTTAATATCACAATGGAAAATGAATTCTAACTGGAAAAAAGGACTTAGTGTAGTAGGAGATAGGTGAATCAGTGTGTTAAGATTGCCATGAGGAATGATTCAAACTGTTAATTGAGAAACAATTCACTTCATTGTTTAAGATTGGATGAAATAATTTTAATAAAATTTCACATTAAAATTGATGAAACTGGTTGAAAAGCATCATATTATGCATCGAATATAACATTGAGAATATCCTTATTTCATTTTATATTCTACCTCAGAGATATTGTTCTTATCAGAATTGAGAATAAAGTTTCAAATTGTATTTTCCAGTCATTTTCAAATAAAATTGAGTGTGTTTTCTCCTTAATTAGGATTTCAGAGATATTTGTTAACTTCAGGCTATTTAGACATACTAGGTACCAGGACATTTTGAACAAACTCTGTAATTACAGCTAATCAAATTATTTTACACCAGGGAACAAGGAGTTCTCATTGGCTCCTAGAGGGCAGTTCTAGACTAGAAGAGGACTAGAATTATAACTAGACCCTTATTATCAGAAGTATTTGGAACTGGAACATATTAATACTCAGAAATGAAATTACATATAAAAAAATCAACCATATCTTGATTAGACCATAAATTAATTTATATTTGGTTCAACTGATATGGTGCTCAAGGACCTTAGTGTGTTAAATTCAAACCTACTCTTTCTTATGGAAATAGTGGCTTCCATCACATTGCATGCTAAGCTCAAACAGACTAAAGGCTGAAATAACAGCATACTAGGATCTGAATAAGTGAACTGAAATAATAATATTCATTGGATTTTATCTATTTACCTTGGAATCCCCAAACAACATTGACTTGACTGCCTCTTTGTACTGACTGTCATCTATGTCCATTGGAGCATTCAAGAATTCTTCAATCTCCTTCTTGATATCATCATCAGTTGCCTCCTGTAGCAAAGAGAATCAAATCAGACTTGTGGTAATGATAGAATTATTTTCAATCAACTTATTCTTTGTTATCATTACAGACTTATTGTATTGTTTGTATTTGGGGGAAAAAATTGGTCTGAACCAAGTAGTAGCAATATTCTTACTAAATAATTGAGAATGGATTATGTCTGGTTTACATCAAAACAGGGTACCTACTCTCAGCAGCTACTTTTCATTCAACAATTTTTTATTCAGTTTTGTATCCTGACAATAAATAAGGAAAATATGAAGTTTATAATCAGTATTCAACAACTTAACAAATTCAACTTTAGACAAGGAACATCACATCTATAAATAATGAAAGGCTGGATTCCATGACTCATTACAATGACTGCTCCTGGTATAACATGACATGATAATTGATTGTATGTGATAAGATATTCAGGAATTTCTCCATAATGAAAAGTAAAAGAAATAGATGTTGTTAATATCACTTACATTTGGAAATTTTTACATAATCTATACTGGATGATTAGGCTACCATAAGAATGGATTATATCTGGTTTATGACTATTGAGTATAGATGACAGCAAAATGTTAGGCAGTTTCATCTGCTCCTTTGCGCTCCAACAACTGACGTTATCAATTGAAGTTGTCATTTAGCTATGCCTAGATGATGTTTTTGAGAAAAATAAATAAATGCTTTACATCAGCTGTTAGTACAAGAGACAGATGAAACCGCCTAACTTTTGACATCAGCTATACAGAGAACTCTGTTTCAATTACCATTTTGTATCCACTGCTATCCAATTGCGTTGCTTCATTCCCATTCTCTCCAATTTCCTTTTTGACATTATTAACCGCCTGAAGATAAATAATAATAATCAATTGTAATAACAGATACAGATGAGTACAGCCAATAAGAAACACTGAAAGACATAATAAAACTAGTTGAGTGATTGAATTTGCTACTCATGCAATAAAAGGATATTTAATGGTCTCTATTGGCCAACAAAGTTTAGAAAGATTGATTCTCAAATTCGTACAAGAATGAATTGTCTGCTGACTATTTGCTAATTGTCAACATTTGATTCATGTTCAATTCCGTTGATAGATCTTCATGGAAGAGGCACTAATCTAGGTAATCCAGGTAATGGGTGGCTCATTTGGAGTACATGATAACATACCAATCAGTGACAGATAACAAAAGGTTCCAGGTTCTATTGTTGATCTGGGTACCTAATTTGGTCTCTGACGTTGGAGACAATAAGCCGTTGGTCACGTCTGTCTGGAAGGTATCCATCATTTCCCATTACTTATGCACAGGCCTAGAAGCCCATGTAGGCATCAGCCTCAGAAAAATCTAGCTTGCAACAAAAATACTGGCGGTTGAGTCAGCTTATTACAATAACACTTTTGAGTTCTCTATTTCCCTCTTTCTCAACATCTATAATCCACTTATTAATAATCCAACTTATCTATTTATTGAAGGAATATTATTCACCAGTTGCCAATTTTTTTTGTTGAATATATTGTCAAACAAATAGATAATTTTCGTCTGACAGCCTTACTATGCCTATACACCATTACCATTAGCCAATTGAATTTGCACTATTCAATCCTATGTTACAAAAAAAACATTCAAAATTTAATTATAACTCCTGAATACTTACGGATATCATGCTTGGCTGATCTTCTAATCTTATAAGTCTCACGATTGGTAAACTCAATTTCAGCATATTACCTGAAAGAAAAAAAATCAGGATTTTTATTTGTCATCAATAATGCAAAGGGACTCATGGATTAGACATTTCAAGTAGTTTAAGAGCTGAGAAACAATATGAAAATTCATAAATTCAGCAAAATGGGACCTGAGTTCTTCATAATCACTCTAACATTTCAAAATTAATGCATGCATGTACTTATCATGCATTAATTCAAGCATTCAGGTGGGACCATCTAAGCATAGCTATCATCAATATTAAGTTATAAATTGGTCTCAGACTCAAGAGTCCTCTCACTAGGCGGTCATACTAGGCCATATAGCCTATATTTTTTGGATTGGGTTGAGATTTCAATTCTGTGCCAATCCCAGTCTTCAAATTGAGCCTCAATTTACATTATTTTCTTTATTCTTGCGGAATGAGAAGTATAATGGAGAGAAATAATTTTTTTTCAACTACTGGGATGAAGCCCTGATGTTGTTGGTTTGTTGGATTTGTGTAACATTAGCATACCAAATAATAATAATAATAATATTTGTGTAACCTGGCTGGCTCAGGTCTGTTGTCAGAGTTTTCAGGTCACTCCTGATTAATTTCAAGGTCTCTGACATAACTTAACGACCAAATTATACTTATAGATAGGGTTACCATACGTCCAGATTTGGAACTCGTGTCCGGTTTGGTGTCCGGATCTGTGAAATGTCCGGATTTCACTAATATGAACTGAAAACGTGGCCTAATTGGGGAATTTTACGCCGCGTGGCAACTTAGCTTTGTAACACTGTCAGAACAGAATGCGCATGGGATTCCCTACCAAAAGACAAAAAACCCAAAACTTAAGACAAATGGAAACAAGTATTTGAAGTATGTTCCAAAAGCAATGTGTCCTTTGTGAATATTTTCAAAATAGTGGAATTCGCCTTGTGTCTGCCTGGTACTTCGGCTCCAGCCAAGAGCATTTTTTCAATGATGGGGTCTGTCTGGACGGCTGAAAGAGGAAGATTATCTCAACCTCAACCTTATAGTTGTAAGAGATCTTCTTTACATTAAAGCAAATTCTGTTTTGACATGCTCAGAATTCCACGACCACATAAAAAATGACAAACCTTTTTTGAAGAAAGTCAGTTCATCTGAAAAGTATGAATGAAGGAAAATAATATGAATACTCGTTTTTTTACTATTAATATGTAATGGAATTCGAATTTGTGTGATTCTAATTAAAAAGGCTTAATTCTGATAAATTTGTAATTTTTTTAACCCAATAATCCTCATTTTTTTATATAGAAACGTATAAATTGAGTTTAATAACATTTTTCATGCCTCAGAAGGCTAAAAACAAATATTTCAGTGCTTAATTTTCTACAATTTTACGTGGGAGGACCCCAGGACCCCCCTTTGTCTGGGAGGTATTCCATACCCCCCAGGCCACCCGGACAGCCCCATGTCCGGATCTGGCATAAAAAAAATATGGTAACCCTACTTATAGATATGGTATGAATATTTAGTATCCCAGTCTTCAAATTGAGCCTCAAATTACATTATTTTATATTGCTTATTCATTATTCTTTATACTTGCGAAACAAGAAGTATAATGGAGAGAAATAAGTTTTTTCCAACTACTGGGATGAAGCCCTGATGTTGTTGGATTTGTGTAACATTAGCATACCAAATGATAATATTCGTGTAACCTGGCTGGCTCAGGTCTGTTGTCAGAGTTTTCAGGTCACTCCTGATTGATTTCAAGGTCTCTGACATAACTTAACGACCAAATTATACTTATAGATATGGTATGAATGTGTACAAATCAGGAAAGTTCCTTGGTAACTTGCAAACTGTAATAGATTAATAGGATTTTTTCAAGATAATACATTTTGATTAATTAAAACATTATTAATCAGCCGCCCACTGCATAGCAATCCAAAATTCTTAACTTACTTGAGTCAAGTTTTGCTGCTCACTAAACAAATACATACGCCTTACAACATCACAAAGATCAGAAATCAAATAACTAGTGTGATTTTACACACTGAACTCTATTTCAAGAAATAAAATCATGTAGAAAATATATACCAAATAGTTTCTACTGAAAAGTGCAAAGATAACCTCAACTGCAAATTAATTTTGAAAATTGAACTGCAATGCCTGCTAAATATTCAAAAACACGACTTCTCATGATTTATACTAACAGCTGTGAAGACAGACTCCATCACAGATTGGTGCGAAATACAAATAATGAAGAATCTGGAAATGTATTTTCATAAATTGAATTACTCAATTGCTTATTTAATTTATTGAACATAATCAATTTAATTACATTCAATATAATGTCAATATTAGCCAAAAATGTCCTGCAATGATATTTCAATGATAAGCAGCACAATGTCATTGCTTGGATAGACAATATAAATAACTTACAGCCGTGTCATCTCATATGATGCAATGAACCAGTAGCATACCGATACCGTAATAATTTATACGCTCTAGATGAAAGAATCCAAGGTGTATAGAAGAGTAGATGTGGGGCGGAGTGAATCAGCTGGCTGTGAAAGTTATAATTTTGATGTCACAGAGTTCCTCTAGTCAAAAATATTTAGCATTGATTTCCCTTTCCTGGACAAAAAATTGTGCACTTTTTCTCAATTTACAAATTATAGAATTGTTCAATAGGTAAATTTCTTATATGAGCTTGTAGAGAATTTCAAGACCTACATTTTGAGTGATTTAAATCTATATTTCACTAAAATTTAACATGAGAAAAACTCTGTTAAAGTTTCGTGGGAATGCTCTGCAGCTGGGCTAATACAATAATTATGAATAGCAATGCTATTGATTGTAATGCTATCATGAATATTCCCTTCCAATAGTTTACCAAGCAAGTCTTGTCATTCAATTCGAACGCAATGTTATAATATAATAAAATAGTTCTTCCAATATAATAAAATGTATCAATTATGCCTCAATATTGCTTATACTCTACTCCCAGGTGTTTTATACTCTAAATTGTTCAACACAGCTTGTATAACAACACAAACTATCAATCAAATAGTTTCACATTTTTTTCCATGGAGGTTACGTTTATAAGGTAACATTTTCAGAGAATCTTATTGTTTTTTTGGTACAGATACAGTATTTCTATCTATACCATGAACAGGTAAGATTTTTTTAAAGATCCCCATCACACTTTATCCAGGCTTTGGACATAGCAATGACATTTTGACCCTTCAGGCGTTTTTAAATCTATGTACATATTCACATTTTTACACTTATTTGCACATATTTACACGAGTATATTAGCTTATATATGTTTTGTGACAATTATACACACTTCAACATTCATCAACATTAAAATCTATTTACATATTTATACGTATTCCCACGAGTTTAATACTATACAGGCTGTTTCAGGAGGAATGTGCAATACTTCTCAGGCTGATTCCTTACACCAAGTAGACAAAAAAGTTCCATGGCCCAAAAACGCTTTGTTACCAAGATAACAATGGCAGAGAATTAAGATTTTTCAAAATATATTAATTTTTCTAATTTTTTAGAGGCTTTAGTGAGGTTCTAAAATAATCAATTCCTATGTAAAATTAGCTGAGGAATTCAATGAAACCAGTTCCAAGTTTGTAACTTCAACGGTTATTGAGATAATTGGGAAAAATATGCTAGAAAACGCCATTTTTCAACAATAAGGGTTATAACTGGATAAGGAATCATAAAATTGTATTTTTTATTAATGGAAGTTGAAGAGAGTCGGATTCTAAAGAAAAAGTTGAATGGCGGCGATCGTGTAAATCTTACCCAAATCTCAGAAATAACAATCAAAAATTGCTTGTGCTATGTTTTGTCAATTTTGGGTTCCAGGAGAGAGGTCAACTGCACCAGCACAACACCAGTAGGCAAAATGAGATTGATCTGCCCTACTCCAGACTTAAAAGAGCACACAACAGTTACCCATTGCATGCCCTGAGAGTACCGTCTACAATACACTACCTAATCAATATGTGCGCGATCTACAGCCGAACGGATTACAGCAGGATAAACTGGTTGCTTCGCCAATGTATTTGCTTGGTGATGAAGAATTGAGCTTGTTTTTTACGAGTTATTTTGAGACCAACCACACCACCCGGCGATGTCTCAATAAGTGATGAATCTTAGGAAATGATAAAGTCCATCCAGTATAATAATACTGGTCAAATAGTTAATTGAAATTGAATTGAATCATATCAAAAAGGGAAAAGGATTCATATATTTGAATGGGATTTAGTTATAAGGCGGGAAGAGAAGGTTACATCAAATTTGAACAGATTAATAAAACTTCAAAAAATCAAAAAGATTTATGAGTATTATTTAATCTAGAGAGACAAGTATTTGAAGTTATCTGGAGATATTATCAAGAAGTTTGAATAAAAAGGTTGTGGAGTCGTTATAATTAGCCTACAGGAAAATATTTGATGAAAACAAATGAGCCCAATTCCAATATGCAAAATAATAATATGAATGACAAAAGACTACAAAACTAGGAACAGGACCTTCTTTCACAAACATATACAAGTGACAAATCTCTTCTTGAAATGGAATTGACCATAGCTTCCTTAAATAGAAGGCCATTGCCTGAAAATTGACAATTATGTAGAGTAAGAAATTGGGTTCATTTAAAAGCATTAAAATCATTTTCCAATCAGCTGTTGTAATGGATGCGTTTCTTGCAAGTGTGTCCTCCCATTTGACTTAATAAATAACTGTCTATTCTTAATCTTTCTTGCTAATCTCTATCACAACCTATTACAAAAAACACCAAAAAAATCTATACAAAGAGTTTCATGAACGTTTTTCATGGAAATTATGCTCAAAGAGAGAAAAACCAAGTCAACATGCATGATTTGTATCTGTACTTAATGCTTCCAAATGAAAAGGCTGTGACTACAGTGCGACGTTGCCATATTATTAGGGCATGGCCTTCTATTAAAGGAAGCTATGTGCATACTCATGAAAATTTTGATGGATGTTTCTGAAACCCTATACTGTACTTTAATTCTGGTATAAGAATCAGCTGAAATAATGGGAATCAAAAACATTTGTTTGGTGTGGGCAGGGATGCACCTGAACTACAGGGACTGTATACTCAATTACTCATAGTTACAGAGACTGTATACTAACACTGTAGCCATTGGTGTGCGGTGCTACATTACACAGAGATGAGATTGAAATAATCTTCTTTCTTTGAAACAATTTGAATTTGAAAGCTTTAAATTGATAGAAAATAACACTGGCTAAAGGGAAGTGAAGCTAAGAATCAATCTTTCCAATACAACACAATAATGATTTGAAAAGCATTTCAATTGAAATCTAATGAGAGTTGATAAAAGTTTGTGGGAAAGTTTTGACCAAGCTTACCAATCACAAATGTAACACTAAATGGCTACACTGTGACTGTGACTATACAGTCTCTGTAGCCTGTACTGTCTCTACCAATGACAAATAAGTTTAATACAGACACAGCGTCATGTTTCTCAGAAATGGTGGGGACACAGAGGAGGTGTGTAAATGGAAATGCCTGCCACACCTCCCCTACACTAATAGTATTGATTAATTAGGAAATTCAGAAACACTGTTGTGGAAAATATTCAGCAGGTAAATTAATAAACACCTTGGAAGACTAGACACTCAAATAGTGAGAGTTGGAGAATATTAGTTTGAATGTGACCTAAGATGCTTCTTCAAATTATTTGATCGATTGGTCCTATAATCACACAACTCACATATGTAAGGTTTGTCCCCTGTGTGTGTCATGACATGTGTCTTCAAAGTACTTGAATGATTAGTCTTGTATTCACAGAAATGACAGCTGAAAGGTTTATCCCCTGTGTGTGTCATGATATGAGTCTTCAAAGTACTTGATACATTGGTCTTGTATTCACAGAAATGACAGCTGAAAGGTTTATCCCCTGTGTGTGTCATGACATGTGTCTTCAAAGCACTTGAATGAGTAGTCTTATAATCACAAAACTCACATATGTAAGGTTTGTCCCCTGTGTGTGTCATGACATGTCTCTTCAAAGTACTTGAACGACTAGTCTTGTATTCACAGAAATGACAGCTGAATGGTTTATCCCCTGTGTGTGTCATGATATGTTTCCTCAAATTACCTGCTTGATTGGTCTTATAATCACAAAACTCACAAATGAATGGTTTGTCCCCTGTGTGTGTCATGACATGTCTCTTCAAAGTACTTGATTGAATAGCCTTAAAACCACAAAACCCACAGATTAATGGTTTATCCCCTGTGTGTGTCATGATATGAGTCTTCAAAGTACTTGAATGAGTAGTCTTGTATTCACAGAAATCACAGCTGAAAGGTTTATCCCCTGTGTGTGTCATGATATGTTTCCTCAAATTACCTGCTTGATTGGTCTTATAATCACAAAACTCACAAATGAATGGTTTGTCCCCTGTGTGTGTCATGACATGTCTCTTCAAATTACTTGAATTAGTAGTCTGAAAATCACATAACTCACAAATGTAAGGTTTCTTGCCTGTGTGTGTCATAACATGTGTCTTCAAAGCACTTGAATTGGTAGTCTTGTATTCACAAGAATTATATTTATGTTCCTTGTTAATCCTAATGTCATTGTAGTTTTGTTGAACAAGATTGCTTTCCTGCCCAGTAGAATGAGTTCTTCTGATGTGTCTCAGCAAACTTCCAATTGTGGGAGATTGATAGCTACAATGAGCACATCTGTGAGGCTGCTGTGGATCTTGATGAGTTGGCCGATTATTCTCAGCAGCTGTTGTCTGTTTGGCATTTTCAACACACACTGATTGTCCATTTGTGACACTTGCAGACGGAATGCTGTCTCCTACCAAAGAAATCAAACTCAATCTGTCCTGGCTGTCTTCAAATCCTGTATCAACAGCACATTCTTCAATGGAATGGGAATCTGAAAATACCAGAAGTAAATGGGATTATTAGCATGAAAGCAGTGACAGGAACACAAATGAGCTCAATATTGGGTGTCGATGATTTCATTAAATATGAATGACAATAGAATAATTATCATTGTTCCCAAATTAAAAATTGATCATCCACTTCTGGGTTATATTTTCTTTTCTTGGAGTGGACATCTTTGGCAGAAACAAATATTCATAATAATAATGAAACATATGAATTTAAACTATTTATTATGTGCCTAACTCAGGAGTTGAAGATAGCCTGTTTTTAACTTCATGATTAATGCATCTCTACTATTTGTCTTCTCTTTAATAGATTTTGGTTCGATGAGAATTGTCAACTCTACTAGTTAAATTATGCAAAGAACTAATATTTCGTGGATGAATTTATCAAATTTGTGAAATAGCACAAAAATGTGAATATTGTTACAAAGCCTTCCAGCAGGTTTTTCAGATTTTGAGCTGAACGCAGGACAATTATCAAAGACAATAACTATGTATTAATGACAAAAGCCTAATAATTTTCTGACAATGGAACTTGAATTTACATCCAATTTTATTTTATTGTAGGCTATATAATGAATTTGTAAAAATGAATAATTTGAATTGGCAAATAACATAATGGAATTTCTTACCACACAATTCTTCCTGTTTGATCAATGTGGTGGAATCTATTTCTGCCTTTTCCCTGCATTGAGACAATGCATTGTACTCTGATGCTTGATCTCTCTCCTGACCAGCCAACGTTTTCTGTAACAAATTACCATCAAATTTAAAGAAAACAAAAAACATCAAGGGTTGATCACAAGCTATCAAATATCACAGGAGAAAATGAATTCTAACGGAAAAAATAAATTAATGTGGTAGAATTCTAATTCACTTTAGAAATTGTTCACTTCACTGCTCAAGTTTGGATGAAATAATACCAATAAAATTTCACATTAAAATTGATGCACTGATTAAAAAGCATAAAATTAAGCATAGGCCTAGATTATAACTTTTTGAGTAGTTGTGAAGGTGGTATTGTGTTATCCATATTAAATGGAAAGACAAGACGTTGTCAAACCACTGTTTTATTAAAAAATCGAGATACTGGTTTCGGTTGTTACACCATTATTAATTTCTGGTAAACTAAAACTTAAAGTACAGAGCAGCAGTATTTATACTAACAGTGCAGCACCGCTATTGGTAGATGCTTGACCGCCAATGACCGTGAAGGTCTGCCATTGGTCTATCACTACTAATAATAATTATCTATCACTACTGATACTAAATGGGGAGGAGCTTGTCTAGGCCAATGGCAGACATTCACAGTCATTGGCTCAAGTGTCTTGTCTTTTTATTTAACTGTAATATAACGTTTAGAATTTCCTTATTTCATTTTATATTCTACCTCAGGGATATAGTTCTTATCAGAAGTGAGAATAAAGAATTGAATTGTATTTTCCAGTCTCTTTCAAATAAAAATTTGCATAGACAATATGAATTGAGTGTGTTTTCTCCTCAATTAAGATTTTAGAAATATTTGTTAACTTCAGGCTATTTAGGTACCAGGACATTTTGAACAAACTCTGTAATTACAGCTAATCAAATTATTTTACACCAGGGAACAAGGAATTCTCATTGGCTCCTAGAGGGCAGTTCTAGACTAGAAGAGGACTAGAATTATAACTAGACCCTTATTATCAGAAGTATTTGGAACTGGAACATATTAATACTCAGAAATGAAATTACATATAAAAAATCAACCATATCTTGATTGGACCATAAATTAATTTATATTTGGTTCAACTGATATGGTGGTAAGGCCCTTAGTGTGTTACATTGAAACCTACTCTTTCTTATGGAAATAGAGGCTTCCATCACATTGCATGCTAAGCTCAAACAGACTAAAGGCTGAAATAACAGCATACTAGGATCTGAATAAGTGAACTGAAATAATAATATTCATTGGATTTGATCTATTAACTGAATATTTTACCTTGGAATCTCCAAACAACATTGACTTGACTGCCTCTTTGTACTGACTGTCATCTATGTCCATTGGAGCATTCAAGAATTCTTCAATCTCCTTCTTGATATCATCATCAGTTGCCTCCTGTAGCAAAGAGAATCAAATCAGACTTGTGGTTTCTATAGAATTATTTTCAATCAACTTATTCTTTGTTATCATTACAGACTTATTGTATTGTTTGTATTTGGGGGAATAAAATTGGTCTGAACCAAGTAGTAGCAATATTCTTACTAAATAATTGAGAATGGATTATGTCTGGTTTACATCAGAACAGGGTACCTACTCTCAGCACCTACTTTTGGATAAACAATTTTTTATTCAGTTTTGTAATCCTGACATTATATAAGGAGAATATGAAGTTTATAATAAGTATCCAACAACTTAACAAATTCAACTTCAGACAAGAAACATCACATCCATTAATAATGAAAGGCTGAATTTCATGACTCATTACAATGACTGCTCCTGGTATAACATGTCATGATAATTGAATGTATGTGATAAGATGTTCAGGAATTTCTCCATAATGAAAAGTAAAAGAAATAGATGTTGTTAATATCACTTACATTTGGAAATTTTTACATAATCTTTACTGGATGATTCGGCTACCATAAGAATGTATTATTTCTGGTTTATGAATATTGAGTATAGCTGACAGCAAAACGTTAGGCAGTTTCATCTGCTCCTTTGCGCTCAACCAGCTGATGTTGTGAATTAGAGTTGTCATTTAGCTATGCCTAGATGATGTTAATAATAAATGCTTTACATCAGCTGTTAGTACAAGAGACAGAGGAAACCGCCTAACTTTTGACATCAGCTATACAGAGAACTCTGTTTCAATTACCATTTTGTATCCACTGCTATCCAATTGCGTTGCTTCATTCCCATTCTCTCCAATTTCCTTTTTGACATTATTAACCGCCTGAAAATAAATAATAATAATCAATTGTAATAACAGATACAGATGAGTATAGCCAATAAGAAACACTGAAAGACATAATAAAACTAGTTGAGTGATTGAATTTGCTACTCATGCAATAAAAGGCTATTTAATGGTCTCTATTGGCCAACAAAGTTTAAAAAGATTGATTTTCAAATTCGTGCAAGAATGAATTGTCTGCTGACTATTTGCTAATTGTCAACATTTGATTCATGGTCAATTTTGTTGATAGGTCTTCATGAAACAAGGCTCTAATCTAGGTAATCCAGGTAATGGGTGGATCATTCAAGTAAGTGATAACATACCAGTCTGATAATCAAAGGTTCCAGATTCAATTCTTGAACTGGGAAACAAATTTGGCCTCTTACGAAGCAGACAATAAGCCTTTAGTCCCGAAGTAACCATCATCCTCTCATTACCCACGCACAGGCCTAAAATCCCAAGTGGGCATCGACCTCAGAGAAATCTAGCTTGCAACAAAAATACTGGTGGTTGAGTACGCTCATCACAATAACACTTTTGAGTTCTCTATTTCCCTCTTTCTCAACATCTATAATCCACTTATTAATAATCCAACTCATCTATTTATTGAAGGAATATTATTTACCAGTTGCCAATTTTTTTTGTTGAATATATTGTCAAACAAATAGATAAGTTTCGTTTGACAGCCTTACTAGGCCTATACACCATTACCATTAGCCAATTGGATTTGCACTACACAATCCTATTTTACAAAAAAAAAACATTTAAAATTCAATTATAACTCCTGAATACTTACGGAAATCATGCTTGGCTGATCTTCTAATCTTATAACTCTCACAATTGGTAAACTCAATTTTGGCATATTACCTAAAAAAAAAATCAGGATTTTTATTCGTCATCAATAATGCAAAGGGACTTATGGACTAGACATTTCAAGTAATTTAAGAGCTGAGAAACAATATGAAAATTCATAAATTCAGCAAAATGGGACCTGGATTCTTCCCTTGAAATAATTCAGTGGAATAAGGTATACCGATTACATTTTGCATGTTTCATGTCCTGTTTGGGGACTAGGCCTATATCATAATCACTATAACATTTCAAAATTAATGCATGCATGTACTTATCATGCGTTAATTAAAGCATTCAGGTGGGACCATCTAAGCATAGCTATCATCAATATTAAGGTATAAAATGGTCTCAGACTAAGAGTCCTCTCACTAGGCGGTCATACTAGGCCGTATAGCCTATATTTTTTGGATTGAGCTAAGATTTCAATCCTGTGCCAATCCCAGTCTTCAAATTGAGCCTCAATTTACATTATTTTATATTGCTTATTCATTATTCTTTATACTTGCAAAACAAGAAGTATAATGGAGAGAAATAAGTTTTTTTCAACTACTGGGATGAAGCCCTGATGTTGTTGGATTTGTGTAACATTAGCATACCAAATAATAATATTCGTGTAACCTGGCTGGCTCAGGTCTGTTGTCAGAGTTTTCAGGTCGCTCCTGATTGATTTCAAGGTCTCTGACATAACTTAACGACCAAATTATACTTATAGATATGGTATGAATGTGTACAAATCAGGAAAGTTCCTTGGTAACTTGCAAACTGTAATAGATTAATAGGATTTTTTCAAGATAATACATTTTGATTAATTAAAACATTATTAATCAGCCGCCCACTGCATAGCAATCCAAAATTCTTAACTTACTTGAGTCAAGTTTTGCTGCTCACTAAACAAATACACACGCCTTACAACATCACAAAGATCAGAAATCAAATAACTAGTGTGATTTTACACACTGAACTCTATTTCAAGAAATAAAATCATGTAGAAAATATATACCAAATAATTTCAAAGATGAAAAGTGCAAAGATAACCTCAACTGCAAATTAATTTTAAAAACTGAACTGCAATGCCTGCTAAATCTTCAAAAAAACGACTTCTCATGATTTATACTAACAGCTGTGAAGACAGACTCCATCACAGATTGGTGCGAAATTCAAATAATGAAGAATCTGAAAATGTATTTTCATAAATTGAATTACTCAATTGCTTATTTAATTTATTGATCATAATCAATTGAATTACATTCAATATAATGTCAATACCAAGCCAAAAATGCTCTGCAATGATATTTCAATGATAAGCAGCACAATGTCATTCTATGAAAAAGGAAAAGTTAGGTAACAAAAAACAACTTGTGAAATATAGATCAGAATGTTCCCTACAATATATGAGACCAAATTCATATTTTTTTGAACCAATATTGACCGAGCTAGAGTCAGTTTCACATCTTGATAGAATATCTTATTTGCTTGGACAGACAATATAAATAACTTACAGCCGTGTCATCTCATATGATGCAAATGAACCAGTAGCATACCGATAGATGAAAGAGTCTAGATGAAAGAATCCAAGGTGTATAGAAGAGTAGAGGTGGGGCGGAGTGAATCAGCTGGCTGTGAAAGTTATAATTTTGATGTCACGGAGTTCCTCTAGTCAAAAATTTAGCATTAATTTCCCTTCCCTGGAGAAAAAATTGTGCACTTTTTCTCAATTTACAAATTATAGAATTGTTCAATAGGTAAATTTCTTATATGAGCTTGTAGAGGATTTCAAGACCTACATTTTGAGTGATTTAAATCTATATTTTACCTAAATTTAACATGAGAAAAAATCTGTTAAAGTTTCGTGGGAATGCTCTGCAGCTGGGCTAATACAATAATTATGAATAGCAATGCTATTGATTGTAATGCTATCATGAATATTCCCTTCCAATAGTTTACCAAGCAAGTCTTGTCATTCAATTCGAACGCAATTTTATAATATAATAAAATAGTTCTTCCAATATAATAAAATGTATCAATTATGCCTCAATATTGCTTATACTCTACTCCCAGGTGTTTTATACTCTAAATTGTTCAACACAGCTTGTATAACAACACAAACTATCAATCAGTTTCACATTTTTTTCCATGGAGGTTACGTTTATAAGGTAACATTTTCAGAGAATCTTATTGTTTTTTTGGTACAGATACAGTATTTTTATCTATACCATGAACAGGTAAGATTTTTTTAAAGATCCCCATCACACTTTATCTTGGCTTTGGACATAGCAATGACATTTTGACCCTTCAGGCGTTTTTAAATCTATGTACATATTCACATTTTTACACTTATTTGCACATATTTACACAAGTATATTAGCTTATATATGTTTTGCAACAATTATACACACTTCAACATTCATCAACATTAAAATCTATTTACATATTTATACGTATTCCCACGAGTTTAATACTATACAGGCTGTTTCAGGAGGAATGTGCAATACTTCTCAGGCTGATTCCTTACACCAAGTAGACAAAAAAGTTCCATGGCCCAAAAACGCTTTGTTACCGAGATAACAATGGCAGAGAATTAAGATTTTTCAAAATATATTAATTTTTCTAATTTTTTAGAGGCTTTAGTGAGGTTCTAAAATAATCAATTCCTATGTAAAATTAGCTGAGGAATTCAATGAAACCAGTTCCAAGGTTGTAACTTCAACGGTTATTGAGATAATTGGGAAAAATATGCTAGAAAACGCCATTTTTCAACAATAAGGGTTATAACTGGATAAGGAATCATAAAATTGTATTTTTTATTAATGGAAGTTGAAGAGAGTCGGATTCTAAAGAAAAAGTTGAATGGCGGCGATCGTGTAAATCTTACCCAAATCTCAGAAATAACAATAAAAAATCGCTTGTGCTATGTTTTGTCAATTTTGGGTTCCAGGAGAGAGGTCAACTGCACCAGCACAACACCAGTAGGCAAAATGAGATTGATCTGCCCTACTCCAGACTTAAAAGAGCGCACAACAGTTACCCATTGCATGCTCTGAGAGTACCGTCTACAATTCACAACCACAATATGTGCGCAATCTATAGCCGAACGGATTGCAGCAGGATAAACTGGTTGCTTTGCCAATGTATTCGCTTGGTAATAAAGAATTGAGCTTGTTTTTTACGAGTTATTTTGAGACCATACACACCACCTGGCGATGTCTAAATAAGTGATGCATTTTATGAACTGACAAAATCCGTCCAGTATAATACTAATTAAAAAGTCAATTGAAATTTAATTAATCAAATCGAAATGGGAAAAGGATTTATACATTTGGATGGGATTTAGTTATAAGGCGGGAAGAGTGGGTTACATCAAATTTGAACAGATTAATAAAACTTCAAAAAATCAAAAAGATTTATGAGTATTATTTAATCTAGAGAGACAAGTATTTGAAGTTATCTAGAGATATTATCAAGAAGTTTGAATAAAAAGGTTGTAGAGTCATTATAATTAGCCTACAGAACAATATTTGATGAAAAAATGAGCCCAATTCCAATATGCCATTCAATAATATAAATGACAAATGTCTATAATACTAGGACCATGACCACGTTTCACCATAACCTTCTATCATTCTAGAAATGATAGATGGTTATGGTTTCACAAACATATACAAGTGACAAATCTCTTCTTCAAATGGAATTGATAGTTTCAAAAGTTTCATTTTATGGAAAAAACTTGCATATTCATGAAATTTTTGATGAATGTTTTTGAAAACCTATACTTTCATTCTGGTACATGAATCAGCTGAAATAATGGGAATCAAAAACATTTGTTTGGTACGGCAAGGATGCACCTGAACTACAGGGACTGTATACTCCTAGTTACAGAGACTGTTATTATTTACACTTGAAAATTGCAAATTAGCCGAAACATGTTGTGTGTGAAATAAAAAAATACTGTATTTTTAAAAGGGTACTCTGATTATAATTATTTTTTAAAGTTACAGAGACTGTATACTAATACTGTAGACATTGGTGTGCGGTGCTCCATTACAGAGAGATGAGATCAAAATAATCCTCTTTTATAGTAATTATTTTGATTTGAAAGCTTCAAATCGATAAAAAATAACACTGGCAAAAGCAAAGTAAAAATAAGAATCAATCTTTTCAATACAGCATATTTATAATATGCATAGCATTTCAATGGCTACACTGTCACAAATAGCACTAACCCTCAATGGCTACACTGTTACTGTGACTATACAGTCTCTGTAGCCTGTACTGTCTCTAACAATGACAAATAAGTTTACTATGAATCCAGCCTAAGGGTAAGAATATGTCAAAAACGTGAGGCTTGAGGTTTATACTATACTATGATACAGAAATCATATAATATGATAGAGTATAGAGATGTAGAATTATATACTATGTAGCACCCACAGCCTAACATTAAGCCTCACCGTATTTGACATGTCCTTACCCTAATGTTTCTTGAAATTGGTGGGGACACAGAGAAGGTGTGTAACCTGCCACACCTTCCCTACGCTAATAGTATTGATAATTAGGAAATTCAGAAACACTGTTGTGGAAAATATTCAGCAGGTAAATATCAATAAACAGCTTGCAAGACTGGTCACTCAAATAGTGAGAGTTGGAGAATATTAGTTTGAATGTGGCCAAAGATGCTTCTTCAAATTACTTGATCAATTGGTCCTATAATCACACAACTCACATATGTGAGGTTTGTCCCCTGTGTGTCATGACATGTGTCTTCAAAGTACTTGAATTAGTAGTCTTAAAATCACAAAACTCACATATGTAAGGTTTGTCCCCTGTGTGTGTCATGATATGTCTCTTCAAATTACGTGATTGAGTGGTCTTAAAATCACAAAACTGACATATGTAAGGTTTGTCCCCTGTGTGTGTCATGATATGAGTCTTCAAAGCACTTGATCGATTGGTCTTATAATCACAAAACTCACATATGTAAGGTTTGTCCCCTGTGTGTGTCATGACATGTCTCTTCAAAGTACTTGAATGATTAGTCTTGTATTCACAGAAATGACAGCTGAAAAGTTTATCCCCTGTGTGTGTCATGACATGTGTCTTCAAAGCACTTGAATTAGTAGTCTTATAATCACAACACTCACATATGTAAGGTTTGTCCCCTGTGTGTGTCATGACATGTGCCTTCAAAGCACTTGAATGAGTAGTCTTATAATCACAAAACTCACATATGTAAGGTTTGTCCCCTGTGTGTGTCATGACATGTGTCTTCAAAGCACTTGAATAAGTAGTCTTATAATCACAAAACTCACATATGTAAGGTTTGTCCCCTGTGTGTGTCATGACATGTGTCTTCAAAGCACTTGAATTAGTAGTCTTATAATCACAAAACTCACAGGTGTGAGGTTTGTCCCCTCTGTGTGTCATGACATGTATCTTCAAAGCACTTGAATGAGTAGTCTTATAATCACAAAACTCACATATGTAAGGTTTGTCCCCTGTGTGTGTCATGACATGTCTCTTCAAATCACTTGAATGAGTAGTCTTATAATCACAAAACTTACAAGTGAATGGTTTGTCCCCTGTGTGTGTCATGATATGAGTCTTCAAATAACTTGATTGAGAAGTCTTGTATTCACAGAAATGACATCTGAATGGTTTGTCCCCTGTGTGTGTCATGACATGTCTCTTCAAAGTACTTGAATTAGTAGTCTTGAAATCACAAGACTCACATATGTAAGGTTTGTCCCCTGTGTGTGTCATAACATGTATCTTCAAATGACCCGATTGAGTAGTCTTGTATTCACAGAAATGACAGCTGAATGGTTTGTCCCCTGTGTGTGTCATGACATGTGTCTTCAAAGTACTTGAATTATTAGTCTTAAAATCACAAAACTCACATATGTAAGGTTTGTCCCCTGTGTGTTTCATGACATGTCTCTTCAAATTACTTGATACATCAGTCTTGTATTCACAGAAATGACAACTGAAACGTTTGTCCCCTATGTGTTTCATGATATGTGTCTTCAAAGCACTTGAATTGGTAGTCTTGTATTCACAAGAATTATATTTATGTTCCTTGTTAATCCTAATGTCATTGCATATGTGAGGTTTGTCCCCTGTGTGTCATGACATGTGTCTTCAAAGTACTTGAATTAGTAGTCTTAAAATCACAGTTTGTCCCCTGTGTGTGTCATGACATGTCTCTTCAAAGTACTTGAATGATTAGTCTTGTATTCACAGAAATGACAGCTGAAAGGTTTATGTGTCATGACATGTGTCTTCAAAGCACTTGAATTAGTAGTCTTATAATCACAACACTCACATATGTAAGGTTTGTCCCCTGTGTGTGTCATGACATGTGCCTTCAAAGCACTTGAATGAGTAGTCTTATAATCACAAAACTCACATATGTAAGGTTTGTCCCCTGTGTGTGTCATGACATGTGTCTTCAAAGCACTTGAATAAGTAGTCTTATAATCACAAAACTCACATATGTAAGGTTTGTCCCCTGTGTGTGTCATGACATGTGTCTTCAAAGCACTTGAATTAGTAGTCTTATAATCACAAAACTCACAGGTGTGAGGTTTGTCCCCTGTGTGTGTCATGACATGTATCTTCAAAGCACTTGAATGAGTAGTCTTATAATCACAAAACTCACATATGTGAGGTTTGTCCCCTGTGTGTGTCATGACATGTCTCTTCAAATCACTTGAATGAGTAGTCTTATAATCACAAAACTTACAAGTGAATGGTTTGTCCCCTGTGTGTGTCATGATATGAGTCTTCAAATAACTTGATTGAGAAGTCTTGTATTCACAGAAATGACATCTGAATGGTTTGTCCCCTGTGTGTGTCATGACATGTCTCTTCAAAGTACTTGAATTAGTAGTCTTGAAATCACAAGACTCACATATGTAAGGTTTGTCCCCTGTGTGTGTCATAACATGTATCTTCAAATGACCCGATTGAGTAGTCTTGTATTCACAGAAATGACAGCTGAATGGTTTGTCCCCTGTGTGTGTCATGACATGTGTCTTCAAAGTACTTGAATTATTAGTCTTAAAATCACAAAACTCACATATGTAAGGTTTGTCCCCTGTGTGTTTCATGACATGTCTCTTCAAATTACTTGATACATCAGTCTTGTATTCACAGAAATGACAACTGAAACGTTTGTCCCCTATGTGTTTCATGATATGTGTCTTCAAAGCACTTGAATTGGTAGTCTTGTATTCACAAGAATTATATTTATGTTCCTTGTTAATCCTAATGTCATTGTAGTTTTGTTGAACAAGATTGCTTTCCTGCCCAGTAGAATGAGTTCTTCTGATGTGTCTCAGCAAACTTCCAATTGTGGGAGATTGATAGCTACAATGAGCACATCTGTGAGGCTGCTGTGGATCTTGATGAGTTGGCCGATTATTCTCAGCAGCTGTTGTCTGTTTGGCAACTTCAACACACACTGATTGTCCATTTGTGACACTTGCAGACGGAATGCTGTCCCCTTCCAAAGAAATCAAACTCAATGTGTCCTTGCTGTCTTCAAATCCTGTATCAACAGCACATTCTTCAATGGAATGGGAATCTGAAAATACCAGGAGTAAATGGGATTATTAGAATGTAAGAAGTGACAGAAACACAAATGAGCTCAATATTGGGTGTCAATGATTTCATTGAATATGATTGACAATAGAATAATTATCATTGTTCCCAAATTGATTATTCACTTTGTCAGAAACAAATATTTATTATAATTATAAAACATGTGAATTTAAACTATTTATTATGCGCCTAACCCAGGAAGTGAAAATGTTTTGGGCAATAGCCTGATTATGTTTTCCTTCATGATTATTGCATCTCTACTATTTGTCTTCTTTTATAATAAATTTTGGCTCGATGAGAATTGTCAACTCTACTAGTTAAATTACTCAAAGAACTAATATTTCGTGCATAAATTTTTCAAATTTGTGAAATAGCACAAGAATGTGAATATTGTTCAAATAGTTACAAAGCCTTCCAGCAGGTGTTTCAGATTTTGAGCTGAACACATGACAATTATCATAGACAATAACTATGTATTAATGACAAAAGCCTAATAATTTTCTGACAATGGAACTTAAATTTACATCCAATTTTTTTATTGTATAAAATGAAATTTGAATTGGCAAATAACATGATGTTATTTCTTACCACACACTTCTTCCTGTTTGATCAATGTGGTGGAATCTATTTCTGCCTTTTCCCTGCATTGAGACAATGCATTGTACTCTGATGCTTGATCTCTCTCCTGACCAGCCAACGTTGTCTGTAACAAATTACCATCAAATTTAAAGGAAACTAAGAATATCAAGAATAGCACTGCTATTGGTAGACGCTTGAGCCAATGACCATGAACATCTGCCATTGGCCTACCACTACTAATAATAATCTACCACTACCAATACTAATCGGGGAGGAGCTTGTCCAGGCCAATTTTTTTTTTATTTATTGAATGGCAAACACGAGTCTTGTCATCCACTGGAATCATCATTATTTATAAGAAATATTTTAAAAAAACATTTATATTGTAGTCTGAGTTAAAAATCTACATGTACCCAAAAATCTACATAAATCTACATGTTTAAGTAAAAAACATTGACTTATTAATTATTTTTATGTGAGAATGCTCATTAGTGACCCATATTTATAATGCTATATCCAGCTCAGATATCCACTTTAAAGCTGCAGGAGTACATTCAACAAAGTCTCTCCATTCTCCAGAAAACTTCCTCAGTGGGCATTCTTGGACAATATGTGCCAGAGTCTGCTGTTCAGCTCCACTTCATGCCCTTCTGGAACCCAGACTCTATGAAGGATGTAAGTGCTAATACCTGTTCACAGCAGCTTCGGTCTGGTCTGAAACCTGCCTGCTCTGCTGGTAGTTTTTCATTTATGGTTTTTTGAATATCTGGTTATAGATCAACCTTTCCAGCAGTTTGTAGCATACACACAACAAAGCAATGGGGCAATAGTTTGCTGGGTTTTTAAGTGTTTTCCATGGTTTAAGTATGGCAAGAGTTTGAGACATTTTAAATTCTTTAGTGACTCTGCCTGTACTGAGAACATCCTTGAAAAAGTCTTTAAGCCATCCTCGTGTTGCTGGACCCAGATGACTTATAAATTCAGGGAAAATGTTGTCAACACCAGCTGCCTTCCTCATTTTCAGATGCTTTATTGCCAAATCTATCTCAGAGTAAGTGAAGGGTATTGAGAACTGAGAATTCGCTTGCAAAGTGTCCTTCTTTTGCTTCAGTTCATTTATGGTTGATGTCATATCTTTCTTGTCCATTTTCATACCTTCAGCTCTTTTTCTGATATGCATAGCAATCTGGTTTGGCGTTATTGATGGTTTTGGGGTTGGAATATGAGTTTCAGCCCCCAGTCACCTTAATAAGGACCAGCTTTTCTGACCTGAGTGTGTAAAATTCAAATTTTGAGTAGTTTCTGCCCATCTTTCCTTTCTTTGTTGGTTCAGGGATCCCAGTAGCTGGCTTCCCAGTTGGATGTTGTTTGTTGACTTATATTCCTGGTATATTTTTTCAGTATCAGGATTCCAGCATGGAATATATTGTTTCCTGAACCCCCGAGGAACATTTCTTTTGGCTGCTGAAATCAGAAGTCCAACAAATCTGGCATAGTTTTCAACTTTTGGTGGTATAAAGCATATATTTGAGTCCATCTCCTTTTTGTAAGTTTCCCAATCAGCTTTCCTGAAATTCCATCTTGGTTTTTCAACAGATTCTATTTTTGGAATTTGAATCCCCATGTTGACAATGACTGGGCGATGTTGAGTGCGTGGGAACCTAGGCAGTACCTTTCTCATGTGGGGTAAGGGAGTACCTTGCTCATCAGTTGTTACTATACATAGATCAGGATTGGTATCAGTCTGCCATCGAGCTGAGTGGAAAGTTTTCAAATCTTTAGCATCATATACTAGATATAAATTGTTCTCTTCAATCCATTGCATGAGTGCTTCACCACTGACATCATTAGTATTATAACCCCAACATGTGTGATGACAGTTGAAGTCCCCTATGAAAACTGTTGGACTATTTCTGTTTAGAAGTGGGGGACTAGGCCACCACACATTTGTAGGTTTATAGACTGACACTATGCTTAATTCTAAAAGTTCAATTGTTATTACTTCAATGTTGTTTGAGCATGACTTTTTCACACTGCAGCTTGTGATTCCATCTCTTAAGTAAGCAATAGATCCATATGTTTCTGAGAGAATTGACTCCACAATATTGTACCCAGGGACCTTGGCCCTCACTGTCATATCAGTTTCCCTAGCTAAATGTGTCTCCTGTAGCACAATTACATCGATATTCTTTTCCTTGGCCACTCTACTGAGGTACTCACATTTGTCATGACTAATACCCTCTATGTTTAATTGCAAAATTCGAGTTGACGGACCGATATTTATTGTCTGTTTGCTCTGAAAAGAGCGGTTTTTTCTATTCCATTGAGTGCGGTTTTTCGTTTTTCTTTTTGAGTGCTTGTGAGAGCCGTGAGGGATATTTCCAGTTCGGCCGCCATGTGTGTAAACATTTTGCCGCACTGCTCTTGCAGCTCGTTGCCCGGGGAATACCATCTTGGAGGTTGTTTACACTACGCCCCCGTCTATGCCAATCACAGATGTTCACAGTCATTGGCTCAAGCGCCTACCAATAGCGGTGCATCACTGTTAGTATAAATACTGCTGATCTGTACTCTAAGTTTTAGTTTACCAGAGATTGAGAGATTGATAATGGTGTAACAATCGAAACCAGTATCTTGATTTTTTAATAAGTCAGTGGTTTGAGAACGTCTTTACTTTTCATTTAACTAGAATATAACGTTTGGAATGTCCTTATTCTATTTTATATTCTACCTCAGGGATATTGTTCTTATCAGAATTGAGAATAAAGAATTAAATTGTATTTTCCAGTCACTTTTAAATAAAAATTTACATAGACACTATGAATTGAGTGTGTTTTCTCCTCAATTAAGATTTTAGAGATATTTGTTAACTTCAAGCTATTTAGGTACCAGGACATTTTGAACAATAGTGATTTCCATCACATTGCCTGCTAGGCTCAAACAGACCAAAGGCTGAAATAACAGCATACTTGGATCTGGATAAGTGAACTGAAATAATAATATTCATTGGATTTGATCTATTTACCTTGGAATCCCCAAACAACATTGACTTGACTACCTCTTTGTACTGACTGTCATCTATGTCCATTGGAGCATTCAAGAATTCTTCAATCTCCTTCTTGATATCATCATCAGTTGCCTCCTGTCGCAAAGAGAATCAAATCAGACTTGTAGTTTCTAAAGAATTATTTTCAATCAACTTATTCTTTGTTATCTTTACAGACTTATTGTATTTGGGGGAATAAAATTGGTCTGAACCAAGTAGTAGCAATATTCTTACTAAATAATTGAGAATGGATTATCTGTATTTATCTCTGGTTCACATCAGAACAGGGTACCTACTCTCAGCAGCTACTTTTGGATCAACAATTTTTTATTCAGTCTTGTATCCTGACAATGAATAATATGAAGTTTATAAACGGTATTCAACAACTTAACAAATTCAACTTTAGACAAGGAACATCACATCTATAAATAATGAAAGGCTGAATTCCATGACTCATTACAATGACTGCTCCTGGTATAACATGACATGATAATTGATGTTAGATGTTTGATAATTGATAATAGATGTTGTTAATATCACTTACATTTGAAAATTTTTACATAATCTATACTGGATGATTCAGCTACCATAAGAATGTATTATTTCTGGTTTATGAATATCAAGTATAGCTGACAGCAAAACGTTAAGCAGTTTCTTCTGCTCATTTGCACTCCAACAACTGATGTTATCAATTGGAGTTGTCATTTAGCTTTGCCTAAATGGTGTTTTAAGAATAAATAAATGCTTTACATCAGCTGTTAGTACAAGAGACAGACGAAACCGCCTAACTTTTGACATCAGCTATACAGAGAACTCTGTTTCAATTACCATTTTGTATCCACTGCTATCCAATTGCATTGCTTCATTCCCATTCTCTCCAATTTCCTTTTTGACATTATTAACCGCCTGAAGATAAATAATAATAATCAATTGTAATAACAGATACAGATGAGTACAGCCAATAAGAAACACTGAAAGACATAATAAAACTAGTTGAGTGATTGAATTTGCTACTCATGCAATAAAAGGATATTTAATGGTCTCTATTGGCCAACAAAGTTTAGAAAGATTGATTCTCAAATTCGTACAAGAATGAATTGTCTGCTGACTATTTGCTAATTGTCAACATTTGATTCATGTTCAATTCCGTTGATAGATCTTCATGAAAGAGGCACTAATCTAGGTAATCCAGGTAACGGGTGGCTTGTTTGGAGTACATGATAACATACAATCAGTGACAGATAACAAAAGGTTCCAGGTTCTATTGTTGATCTGGGTACCTAATTTGGTCTCTGACGTTGGAGACAATAAGCCGTTGGTCACGTCTGTCTGGAAGGTATCCATCATTTCCCATTACTTATGCACAGGCCTAGAAGCCCATGTAGGCATCAGCCTCAGAAAAATCTAGCTTGCAACAAAAATACTGGCGGTTGAGTCAGCTTATCACAATAACACTTTTGAGTTCTCTATTTCCCTCTTTCTCAACATCTATAATCCACTTATTAATAACCCAACTTATCTATTTATTGAAGGAATATTATTCACCAGTTGCCAATTTTTTTTGTTGAATATATTGTCAAACAAATAGATAAGTTTCGTTTGACAGCCTTACTAGGCCTACACACCATTACCATTAGCCAATTGGATTTGCACTATACAATCCTACATTACAAAAAAACATTTAAAATTTAATTATAACTCCCGAATACTTACGGATATCATGCCTGGCTGATCTTCTAATCTTATAAGTCTCAGAATTGGTAAACTCAATTTTGGCATATTACCTGAAGGAAAAAAATCAGGATTTTTATTTGTCATCAATAATGCAAAGGGACTCATGGATTAGACATTTCAAGTAATTTAAGAGCTGAGAAACAATATGAAAATTCATAAATTCAGCAAAATGGGACCTGAGTTCTTCCCTTGAAATACTTCAGTGGATTAAGGTGTATCTATTTCATTTTGCATGTTTCATGTCCTGTTTGGGGACTAGGCCTATATCATAACAACTCTAACATTTCAAAATTAATGCATGCATTTAATTATCATGCATTAATTCAAGCATCCAGGTGGGACCATCTAAGCATAGCTACCATCAATTAAGGTATGAATTGGTCTCAGACTTAAGAGTCCTCTCACTAGGCGGTCATACTAGGCCATCTAGCCTATATTTTTTGGATTAGGCTAAGATTTCAATTCTGTGCCAATCCCAGTCTTCAAATTGAGCCTCAATTTATATTATTTTTTTTTTATACTTGCGGAAAGAAAAGTATAATGGAGAGAAATAAGTTTTTTTAACTACTGGGATGAAGCCCTGATGTTGGATTTGTGTAACATTAACATACCAAATAATAATATTCGTGTAACCTGGCTGGCTCAGGTCTGTTGTCAGAGTTTTCAGGTCGCTCCTGATTAATTTCAGGGTCTCTGACATGACTTACCGACCAAATTTTACTTATAGCCTAGATATGGCATGAATGTGTACAAATCTGGAAAGTTCCTCGGTAACTTGCCAACTGTAATAGATTAATAGGATTTTTTCAAGATAATACATTTTGATTAATTAAAACATTATTATTCAGCCGCCTACTGCACAGCAATCCAAAATTCATAGCTTACTTGGGTGTTGGGTCAAGTTTTGTTGCTCACTAGACAATAATACGCACGCCTTACAATATCACAAAGAGCAGAAATCAAATAACTAGTGTGATTTTACACACTGAACTCTATTTCAAGAAATAAAATCATGTAGAAAATATATACCAAATAATTTCAAAGATGAAAAGTGCAAAGATAACCTCAACTGCAAATTAATTTTAAAAACTGAACTGCAATGCCTGCTAAATCTTCAAAAAAACGACTTCTCATGATTTATACTAACAGCTGTGAAGACAGACTCCATCACAGATTGGTGCGAAATTCAAAGAATGAAGAATCTAAAAATGTATTTTCATAAATTGAATTACTCAATTGCTTATTTAATTTATTGATCATAATCAATTGAATTACATTCAATATAATGTCAATACCAAGCCAAAAATGCCCTGCAATGATATTTCAATGATAAGCAGCACAATGTCATTCTATGAAAAAGGAAAAGTTAAGTAACAAAAAACAACTTGTGAAATATAGATCAGAATGTTCCCTACAATATATGAGACCAAATTCATATTTTTTTGAACCAATATTGACCGAGCTAGAGTCAGTTTCACATCTTGATAGAATATCTTATTTGCTTGGACAGACAATATAAATAACTTACAGCCGTGTCATCTCATATGATGCAAATGAACCAGTAGCATACCAATACCGTAATAATTTACTCTCTAGATGAAAGAATTCTATCATCTGAAAATGGAAACCAAAAAACTACACATATTTAAACTACATTATTAGATCATTTGAAAGAAATTAATACCAGTATTCATACTAATACTTACAAAAAACAAAAATTCACTACCTACCTTATAAATTCATAATTTCAATTAGGTACGGTAGGTATAAGTTTTAGTTTTGTAAATGAGGATTCTTCTGCTACAAAAGAATGTTCTCCGCATCAGTACAGGAGCGCCTCACCAGGAGCTCTGCAGACCAATCTTCAGGTAACTGAAAGTTATGACTGTGTACAGTCAATACATCTATAGCATGCTGCTTTGTCTGAGGGGAGAACATCACGGGTTCCAGGAGAGAGGTCAACTGCACCAGCACAACACCAGTAGGCAAAATGAGATTGATCTGCCCTACTCCAGACTTAAAAGAGCGCACAACAGTTACCCATTGCATGCTCTGAGAGTACCGTCTATACAATACACTACCGCAATATCTACAGCCAAACGGATTCAAGAAGATCCTGCCGGATGAACTGGTTGGTGTGCCAATGTATTCGCTTGGTGATGAAGAATTGAGCTTGTTTTCAAGTTATTTTGAGACCTCACACACCACCTGGCGATGTCTCTATAAGTGATGAATTTCAGGAACTGACAAAATCCGTCCAGTATAATACTAATCAAAAAGTTATTTGAAATTTAATTAATCAAATCGAAAAGGGATAAGGATTTATACATTTGAATGGGATTTAGTTATAAGGTGGGAAGAGTAGGTGTCATCAAATTTGAACAGATTAATAAAACTTCAAAAAATCAAATAGATTTAAGAGTATTATTTAATCTAGAGAAACAAGTATCTAAAGATATTTTCAAGAAGTTTGAATAAAAAGTTTGTAGAGTCATTATAATTAGCCTACAGAAAAATATCTGATGAAAACAAATGAGCCCAATTCCAATATGCAATATGACAAATGTCTACAAAACTAGGAACAGAACCTTGTTTCACAAACATATACATGTGATAAATCTCTTCTTGAAATGGAATTGACCACTTCAGTGTTGTATTCTCTGGGCTAGCTATGCTATAGCTGCATAGCCTAACTAGTTTCATAAAAAATAATTCTATTCAGATATGTATTAGAAGAGGTTTTAATATTTCAAAAAAGTAGTAGAAATAAAGTATTACATGAAATTCAGTGCATGAGCTGCAGCGCGACAAATTCAAGTGCCATACACAATGCAAGTTCTCCAATCAAACAAGCTATGGCTAGCGCGGTAGTCCAACCGCCCATTTAAGTAATGCTAAAGTCGTATACAGGTAGAGTGAGGTGGGGTGAGAGTGAGCATGTTATCCACTGCAGTGAAAAAGACTCTAGTTAGCTCTGTGGCGATAGCTTGATTGCCTAGCCGAGCATTGGCAATCCAAGCCGAGTGCAAACAAAGCAAACCGGTCTTGTTGGGTGGCTATCAATAGGCCAACACAGCTTTGACAAACAAACTTTTGAATATTTTGCTCATATTATCGTACCTTGTTGTATTTTTTGAGAATTCTGTATGTTTCCTAATTTTTTTAACGTTATTTGATTTGCATTTGCGTTGTTAAAGTGCATTTAATAAATTTATGTTATAAATTTTTACTTTCAAATTTTGTTGATCTTTGGATGTATTTGAGGCACTGAGCCATATCTTTAGCGTACCTGGATTTTCAAGTTTTATAACTGCTATTTTTGGTTATGTGATAGTGGGAGGTGGGAGAGAAGAAGGAATTTTACAATTATTATAACTATTCTATATCCTTGACTTCTTAAATGGAGTTTTTAATCCCTATTCAGTCATGAGCAATTTTAAATACTGCATAATTTTGCTATATATTCGTCATTAGGATCAATTTTGTGAGAAGGGAGGGGTAGTTAATTTGATTAAAAGGAGAGTTAGCCCAAAGTAAGTTTTGAGACTACAACTCTGGACCACTTCCTTTAATAGAAGGTCATGGCCTAAAAATTGACAACTATGTTGAGTAGGAAATTGGGTTCATTTAAAAGCATTAAAATCATTTTCCAATCAGCTGTTCTAATGGATGCGTTTCTTGTGTACGTTCTCCAATTTGACTTGCCACAAATCATAAGCTATTTTAACTGTCTATTCTTAATCTATTTTGCTAATCTCTATCACAACCTATTACAAAAAACAAAAAATTCGTTCCGGCAGCTGGCGGTCGGAAAGAGTGCATTTCAAATGCAAATCTATGATGGCTCAAACCATATGACTTATTATGAGCTATTCAGGGTATGAATTCAAAGGTGCCGTTTTCGAAAAACCCATGAAAAAACTCAATTTTCGGCATATTATTCGCCGATTTCTCCGCCATTTTTTATTGGATTTTTTTCGTTGATGGCTCAAATTGTAGGGCATAATAAGGGTATTATACACACCAATTTTCAAAACGATCAAGTCATTGGTCGATTTGTAGTGATTTTTCAAAATTTTCATCCCCTAATTTCACCCCCTTCCCTTGGACCAATTTGGCTGGTTAACGAACTTGACCGAGATATTAACACTAATGATTTTTGTGCAAAATTCGGTCGCTCTCCGACAAGCCCTTCGGGAGTTATCGTGTTAACAAGAAACTGTACATATATAAATATAAATATATATATATATATATATATATATATATATATATATATATGAATTTGAACGGACATCAGATTCGTGTTCTGGGGGCTCGGAAACGTGAAAAAAATAAATCGCATCATATATTTGCGATTATCCGGTCAAGACCAATAGTGCATTTTTTTAAATGAAATTCACTAAAAAGGAATTCTATACAAAGAGTTTCATGAACGTTTTTCATGGAAATTATGCTCAAAGAGAGAAAAACCAAGTCAACATGCATGATTAGTATCTGTACTTAATGCTTCCAAATAAAAAGGCTGTGACTACAGTGCAAAGTTGCCATATTATTAGGGCATAGCCTTCTATTGAAGGAAGCTATTAGTTGACAGTTTCAAAAGATTTATTATATGGAAAAAATATTTTGATGCATACTCATGAAAATTTTGATGAATGTTTTTGAAACCCTATTCTGTACTTTAATTCTGGTACATAAATCAGCTGAAATAACGGGAATCAAAAACGTCTGTATGGTATGGGCAGGGATGCACCTGAACTACAGGGACTGTATACTCAATTACTCATAGTTACAGAGACTGTATACTAACACTGTAGCCATTGGTGTGCGGTGCTACATTACACAGACAAGAGATTGAAATAATCTTCATTCTTTGAAACAATTTGAATTTGAAAGCTTGAAATTGATAGAGAATAACACTGGCTAAAGGGAAGTGAAGCTGAGAATCAATCTTTCCAATACAACACAATAATGATTTGAAAAACATTACAATTGAAATCTAATGAGAGTTGATAAAAGTTTGTGGGAAAGTTTTGACCGAGCTTACTAATCACAAATGTAACACTCAATGGCTACACTGTGACTGTGACTATACAGTCTCTGTAGCCTGTACTGTCTCTACCAATGACAAATAAGTTTAATACAGACACAGCGTCATGTTTCTCAGAAATGGTGGGGACACAGAGGAGGTGTGTAAATGGAAATGCCTGCCACACCTCCCCTACACTAATAGTATTGATTAATTAGGAAATTCAGAAACACTGTTGTGGAAAATATTCAGCAGGTAAATTGATAAACACCTGGTAAGACTAGACACTCAAATAGAGAGAGTTGGACAATATTAGTTTGAATGTGACCCAAGATGCTTCTTCAAATTATTTGATCGATTGGTCCTATAATCACACAACTCACATATGTAAGGTTTGTCCCCTGTGTGTGTCATGACATGTGTCTTCAAATTACTTGAATGATTAGTCTTGTATTCACAGAAATGACAGCTGAAAGGTTTATCCCCTGTGTGTGTCATGATATGAGTCTTCAAAGTACTTGATACATTGGTCTTGTATTCACAGAAATGACAGCTGAAAGGTTTATCCCCTGTGTGTGTCATGACATGTGTCTTCAAAGCACTTGATGTAGTGGTCTTAAAATCACAAAACTCACATATGTAAGGTTTATCCCCTGTGTGTGTCATGATATGAGTCTTCAAAGTACTTGAATGATTAGTCTTGTATTCACAGAAATGACAGCTGAAAGGTTTATCCCCTGAGTGTGTCATGATATGAGTCTTCAAAGTACTTGATACATTGGTCTTGTATTCACAGAAATGACAGCTGAAAGGTTTATCCCCTGTGTGTGTCATGACATGTGTCTTCAAAGCACTTGATTGTAGTGGTCTTAAAATCACAAAACTCACATATGTAAGGTTTATCCCCTGTGTGTGTCATGATATGAGTCTTCAAAGTACTTGAATGATTAGTCTTGTATTCACAGAAATGACAGCTGAAAGGTTTATCCCCTGTGTGTGTCATGATATGAGTCTTCAAAGTACTTGATACATTGGTCTTGTATTCACAGAAATCACAGCTGAAAGGTTTATCCCCTGTGTGTGTCATGACATGTGTCTTCAAAGCACTTGAATGAGTAGTCTTATAATCACAAAACTCACATATGTAAGGTTCGTTCCCTGTATGTTTCATGACATGTGACTTCAAAGTACTTGAATTAGTAGTCTTATAACCACAAAACTCACATATGTAAGGTTTGTCCCCTGTGTGTGTCATGACATGTCTCTTCAAAATACTTGATTGAGTAGTCTTGTATTCACAGAAATGACAGCTGAATGGTTTGTCCCCTGTGTGTGTCATAACATGTATCTTCAAAGCACTTGAATGGGTAGTCTTAAAATCACAAAACTCACATATGTAAGATTTGTCCCCTGTGTGTCTCATGACATGTGACTTCAAAGTACTTGATTGAGTAGTCTTGTATTCACAGAAATGACAGCTGAATGGTTTGTCCCCTGTGTGTGTCATGACATGTGTCTTCAAAGTACTTAATCGATTAGTCTTGTATTCACAGAAATGACAGCTGAATGGTTTGTCCCCTGTGTGTGTTATGACATGTCTCTTCAAAGTACTTGAATTATTAGTCTTAAAATCACAAAACTCACATATGTAAGGTTTGTCCCCTGTGTGTTTCATGACATGTCTCTTCAAATTACTTGATACATCAGTCTTGTATTCACAGAAATGACAACTGAAACGTTTGTCCCCTATGTGTGTCATGATATGTGTCTTCAAAGCACTTGAATTGGTAGTCTTGTATTCACAAGAATTATATTTATGTTCCTTGTTAATCCTAATGTTATTGTAGTTTTGTTGAACAAGATTGCTTTCCTGCCCAGTAGAATGAGTTCTTCTGATGTGTCTCAGCAAACTTCCAATTGTGGGAGATTGATAGCTACAATGAGCACATCTGTGAGGCTGCTGTGGATCTTGATGAGTTGGCCGATTATTCTCAGCAGCTGTTGTCTGTTTGGCATTTTCAACACACACTGATTGTCCATTTGTGACACTTGCAGACGGAATGCTGTCTCCTACCAAAGAAATCAAACTCAATCTGTCCTGGCTGTCTTCAAATCCTGTATCAACAGCACATTCTTCAATGGAATGGAAATCTGAAAATACCAGGAGTAAATGTTACTGATTTTATTAAATATGATTCACAATCAAACAATAATAATCATTGTTCCCAAATTCGAAATTGATTAGCCTCTTCCAGATTATCTTTTCTTGGAGTGAAAACCTTTGGCAGAAACAAATATTAATATAAAACCTGTAAATTTAATCTATTATGATGCGACTCGACCAGGAATTGAAAATGCTTCGGGCATTTAGCCTCTTTTCCATTATTCCTGATTATTGCATCTCTACTATTTGTCTTCTTCCATATAAAATTTTGGCTTTGTCAATTTCATAATCGTCAACTCTGCTAGTTGAATTAGGCCTACGCAAAGAACTAATACAAGGGATAAATTCCTCAAATTTGTGAAATAGCACAAACATGTGAATATTGTTCAAATAGTTACAAAAAAATGACAATGTATAAAATCAATAAAATGAAAAATGGAATGCAAATATCATAATAAGTTTTTTACCAAAGACTTCTTCCTGTTTTATCCATATGGTTGAATCTATTTCTGCCTCTTCGCTGCATTGAGACAATGAATTGTACTCTGATGCTTGATCTCTCTCCTGACCAGCCAACGTTGTCTGTAACAAATTACCATCAAATTTGAAGAAAACCAAAATATCAAGGGTTGATAACAAGCTATCAAATTTAATATCACAAGAGAAATGAATTCAAACTGGATAAAATAAATTAATGTAGTAGGAGATGGGCAAATGAGCATGTTAAGATTGCCACCGATTGCAATGAGAGATGATTTGAACTTTTAATTTAGAAACAATTCACTTTAGAAATTGTTATTCACTTCACTGCTCAAGTTTGGATGAAATAATTGTAATAAAATTTCACATTAAAACTAACGCACTGATTGAAAAGCATCAAATTAAGCTTAGGCCTAGAATACAACGTTTAGAATGTCCTTATTCTATTTTATATTCTACCCCAGGGATATTGTCCTTATCAGAATTTAGAATAAAGAATTAAATTGTATTTTCCAGCTACTTCTAAATAAAAATTTGCATAGGTACACTATGAATCGAGTGTGTTTTCAGATTTTAGAGATATTTGTTATCTTCAGGCTATTTAGGTACCAGGACATTTTGAGCGAATTTAATGAAAAAATAAATCAGTGGTTTGACAACGTCTCATCTTTTAATTTAACATGGATAACTACCACAATATCAACCTCACAACACAAAAGATTTTGAACAAACTCTGCAATTACAGCTCATCAAATTATTTTACAACAGGGAACAAGGATTTCTCATTGGCTTTTAGAGGGAAGTTCAAGATAAAGAGGACTAGAATTATAACTAGGCCCGTATTATCAAAAGTATTCGGAACAGGAACATATCAAGACTCAAAAATAAAATTATAAAAAAAAATTCAACCATATCTTGATTCGATCATAAATTAATTTAAATTTGGTTCAACTGATATGGTGCTCAATTACCTTGATGTGTTACAAACCTACTCTTTCTTGTGAAAATAGTGGTTTCCATGCTAGGCTTAAACAGAGTAAAGGCTGAAATAACAGCACACTAGGATGTGAATTAGTAAACTGAAATGATAATATTAATTGAATTAGGTTTATAAACTGAATAGTTTATTCTTTGTTATCGTTACAGACTTATTGTTTTGTTTGTACAGTATTTGGGGAAATAAAATTGGTCTGAACCAAGTACAGTAGAAGTCCAATTATCCGAGCTAAACGGGAGCGGAACCAGCTTGGATAGTGGGAACTCAACACGGAGATAAAGGAAAGAGGTATGAATTGATAATAGATTTCATTGAATCTGAATAATACAATAATTTATTAATACAGTAGGAGTGTTTTTTATGAAATAAAATTATATAAATTACTTTAGTAATTGTAATAAGTTTACAATTGTTATTATTAATAAGAAAAATAGTCCAAATCTTGTTATAAAAAATTTGTTTCTCTTAAAAATTGGCTTGGTTAACCCGGCGGCACAGATAATCAGAACTCGGATTTCTACTGTATTAGCATATTCTTACTAAATAATTGAGAATGGATTATCTCTGGTTTACATCAGAACAGGATATCTACTCTTTGCAGCTACTTTTGGATCAAACGTTTTTTCTGTTTTGTATCCTGACTTATTAAGAGTACCGTATTGAGTATAGCTGACGGCAAAACTTGAGGCAGTTTTGTCTGCTCCTTTGCGCTCCAACAACTGATCTTATTAATTGGAGTTGTCATCTAGCTTTGCCTAGATCATGTTTCTGGAATTAAAAAGAATCCAATAGATAGATACTTCACATCAGATTCAATATCAGAGACAGACGAGACTGGCTAACTTTTAGGCATCAGCAATACAGAGAACTATGTTTCAATTACCGTTTCGTATCCACTGCTATCCAATTGCGTTGCAACATTTCCATTTTCTTCAATTTCGTTTTTCACATTTTCAACCTCCTGAAAACAGATAATCAAATGTAATAAAAGATACAGATAGATGAACATAGCTAATAAGAAACACTAAAAGACGGTAATGAAAATGGTTGAGTCATTTAACGGTCTCTATCGGCCAACATTGATCTTCAAATTCGTGTACAAATGAATTGTCTGACTATCTGCCAATTGTCAACATTTGATTCATGGTCAATTTTGTTGATAGGTCTTCATGAAACAAGGCCCTAATCTAGGTAATCAAGGTGGTTCGTTGGAGTAAATGATAACATACCCGTCAGATAACCAAAAGGTTCCGGGTTCTAGTGTTGATTTGGGAACAAAATTTGGCCTCTTTTGAAGCAGACAAAAAGCCGTTGGTCCCGAAGTAACCGTAATCTCTCATCAGCCCTCGCATTACCCACGCACAGACCTAAAAGCCCATGTGGGCATCAACCTCAGGAAAATCTAGCTCGCAACAAAAATACTGGCGGTTGAGTCAGCTTATCACAGTAATACTCAAGTTCTCTATTTTCCTCTTTTTCAACATCAATAATCTACTGTTTCAGCTATTTATTAGAGGAATATCATTCAACATTTGCCTATTTTTTTCATTGAAAACTATTACCTATATTGTCTATATTAACAAAAAATATGAGTTCTATTTGAGGCCTATTTGACTTCTGACAGCCTTACTATACACCATTACTATAAGCCAATTATACAGGCTTTATCTGTGACCAGGCTTTATCTACGAATATTTTGCACCGAAACCTTCGCTCCAGCCTTACAGCCCTACAAGGCTTAAGCCAATTAGATTTGCACTATACGTCTATACCATCTTATGTTACAAAAAAGCCATTAAAAATGTAATAATAACTCCTGAATACTTACGGATCTATTGCGAAGCTGATCCTCTAATCGTATGAGTCTTACAATTGGTAAACTTAATTTCGGCATGTTACCTGTAAGAGAAAAATCAGGATTTTTATTTGTCATCAATAATGCGAACTAGGAAGGACTCATGGAGATGGAATAGACATATCAGGAACTCAGCTAGCAAAAAACTGAGAAACAATATGAAAATTCATCAATTAAGATTCTTACTTGATACTTACATTTTGAATGTTTCATGTCCTCTTCTCGGTGTAAGTGTTGTTTACTGGCCCACCTCGCTAGAGTCAAAATTCTTGTTGAAATTGATTCAGTATGTTATTCTGATGTCAAATTAAAAAAAATTATCCGTCGCTGTCCAGTAGTTTTTAAATAAATCAAGTTCAAAGTTTGGTCTGGGGGGGGGGGGGGCACTTACAAATCTGATAACTCTGTTATTTGAAAAGTTCTTAAATTAGTAATAACTGTACAAAATAGCAAGACTCTAGCAAGGATAGACTCTAGCAATATTGACTCTACAGGACTGTAGAGTCCTATTGAGTCTAGCAGGATTGACTCTACTCAATGGATAGACTCTATAATATAGCAAGGTGGGCCAGTAAACGACACTTTAGCCCCTCTTCTCACTTTTGACTCCTCTTCTCATGGGACTTGATCATTTTGAAATTAATACATGCATATTCTATTCTCATTTCTTATTTGCGGATATGGAATATGGTAAAAGCTAGTTCAGACTTGAACTAGAATCATAAACACAAAAAAATTACTCCAAGCTAAGTTTGAATTTCCAACATTCAACTGGTAACGGTAACTTACTGATGGTTCTGGGTCACGTTTCACCGCTCACAAAAGGATCAATACTCAGGCATTAGGTTCACAAGTATGATATTGATAGAATAACACCTTTTTTATAAATAAAATAGTACCGTAGTGAAAATATCAATAATCTACTATCTACTGGATAACCTCAAAATTATGAAATGAAAAGTAAAGCAATTGAGCAATGCCTGCTAAATCTTCGAAGTATGGCATGGTGGCTCATTTAAAACTAAACTAACCTAACCTAGAAACCGCGATATCAATATTAGTATTTTTATTACCAATGAAGTTGAAGTGAAGAATGAAGCTGAACCAATCCATCAACTAGGCTACTATAAAAATCTTTGTATTAGCAGATTTAAAAATATTCTAAATAGATAACCGGAAGTTCAAGCAGCATTACGATACGGTACTCATATAAGACCCCAGGCCAAACTTTGAACTTGATTTATTTAAAAACTACTGGACAGCGACGGATAATTTTTTTTAATTTGACATCAGAATAACATACTGAATCAATTTCAACAAGAATTTTGACTCTCGAGGTGGGCCAGTAAACGACACTTACACCTATAAGACCATTACCATAACTAAAACTATCTGTCAAGGGCTCAAGTGACGGTAAGTATCCAAGTGTCTGTAACTCAGCTTGGTTTGTAGAAATCCTGATTCCTGTCATGATTGAACTTTTTGACAGGAATATCCTTAAGCCTTCTAACTCCTCATCATACATAAGCTATTTTCAATATGTATTTTTTTAGGTAAGTGAAGACAAAGGCTGTCAAATCCACAAGGTTTATTTAAAATCCCATACTTAAGTTTCAATGCTTAGGGCATCATCCACTTTGTGGATCTGGCAACCTTTGTTTTCACTTACCTAATTATGAAAACTTCCACAACATCTCTGATAGACGTGTAAATTTATTTTTCTCAGGGCTACTGACTACTATACTATACTTCTCAAATAATGTAGGCCTTTAATTTCTCACCCTACATTGCTAGCGTTTGGCGAATAACTCTTATTGATGTTCCACTCTGTCAGACCAGACGCCAAGCGGTCTGCAAGAGCATATCAAGCTTATCAAGAGAGCAGCCACAGCTTCACAATCACACTGTTCCACTTTTACAGACCGCTTTAAGACTGTGCAGACAGACTTGACATTCGCCGACCGCCAGTTCGATTCTAACTTCCAAAAACCTTCCCAATCTGAACTTAACTCACGAAGACTAGTTGGGGAAAACTGATGTTTTTTGAACGAACATCTTCGTACAAGTACCTACAGTTTCTCAGACTTTGCAGACAATATCAGCGCACAAAAGTTATACGAAACCGCCTAACTCACTGGCGTCATGCAGTTGATTCAAAGCACTGATGAATATTCAATGACAATGACTTGAAAGTCGAAACTAGTCGTGAACAAAAATGAAATCATTTCAAGGGGTACTGTGATTATTTATTGCGTTAGCATTTGCTAATTCGATTTCAAGAGCATCATCCACGCAAAGGCAATAGTAGACCCGGTTTCGAGTCTCAACCGGGGAACAATTCTTTGACCACAGTCACATAAATATGGCCACCTAGAAACAGCAACTCTAATGCCGGGGTTTTCCAAGCACGCTCAAACTTGACCCTCAAATTTTGATAGAATAGCTGACATTTTCTGTAAAGAAATGTTAACTTGAGGGCCCCGCAAGTTTGCATGTGCTTGGAAAAACTGAATATAAGGCCCGCTTTCAATGCGGCTTGTTGAAAAACATATTTATTAGAACTTGGCAACTTGAATTCGAGCAAACTAATATCAATAAATTAAATGACCAAACTGTGTTATATAATGTGTATTTGTTGAATGTAATGTATCTGTTTAATAATAATGCAAGTTGAAGCTATTTAAATTGGTGATAAAACTGCGATTTGCTGTTCACCTGCCTGGTTAGAGAGTTGAATTCAGATGAATTTTATTTCTTTAAGCTTATAATTATTAACAATCACTAATTATACAGCATACAGTACTTAGAATGAATGAAACTTAGAAATTAATACAGTAAGTTTACAAATAATGAAAATAATAATAAGGCTTGAAACTCTTTAAAAAATATAGTTTCAGATTATTTTTCTGGAAAAATTTTCTCCCTAGCGGGAGAAATACTTCTTCAGTTCACCATCATTGATAGCTATTCTTGTTCATGACCGTGGCAGGGAGTATGAAATTGTAGATAAATTGCTGAGCTGTTCTTATAGAGAATAATTAATTATTGTAATATTTATGTATTATTAAGTCCATAAGGTGGGCAATGAACCCCCAGGGACACGTCAAAAAAACAAAGGCCAAGTGGGCCAAAGCACAAAACAGAGTTAAAAGAGATCACAAAAAAAAGCAAAAAAAACACACAAAGAAAACAGATGCTCTTACCAAGCTGTCAAAAGATAAAAGTCAAACATGCATATCACAGAAATTTAAAAATAAGCACTTACCAAGCTGCTGTCCAACACAAAACTCACGTAGTGAGTACAATGGCACATCTAGCAATAGGCGTCTCAGGGCCCTCCGAAATTGGCCAGCAGGCAAGTTCCTAGCCACCACCGGGAGCTTGTTGTAGAGCCTGACAGATAGATGGGCAAGTCCTGACCGAGTCCTGCTCAGTCTTTGGTAGGGTTCATCCAGTCTAAGCCTCCCCCTGGTCCCATATGAGTGGATGTTCTGCCTAGTGACAAGCTCTCCCACATTTGCATGTGTTCTGCAGAGAGCATGAAACACATAGAGGGAGAAGACCGTAAAGATCTTCTCTCTCACAAAGAGGGACGACAGTGGGCAAGCCTTTCAGCACCACAAAGGATCCTCACGGCCCTCTTCTGAATGAGCAGCACCCGCGACACGTCTGTAGCTCCACCCCAAAGTGTGAGTCCATACAAAAAAACACTCTGAAAAAAGCAGAAGTAGCACACTTTAAGATAAGAAGCTGGGACACAGTATTTTAATTTCCTGAGCAGGAAAACGACTCTGCTCAGTCTGCAGCAGACTGCCTCAATATGGTCAGCCCAAGACAGCTTCCTGTCCAGGATAAACCCAAGAAGCTTAACCGGCACATAATCATACCTTTCTCCATTTCTGAGGCTGAAGATGATTGATTGGGTCTTATCCTCATTGAGGAGAAAGAGGTTAGAAGAAAACCAGTCAGAGGCAAACAGCCTGGTCTCCAGCATAGCTGCCCTCAGTGCATCAACTCCATGGCCATGATCAAGGAGAGTGGTGTCATCTGCATAACAGACAACACTTCTGCCCTCTGCACAAGCAACATCGTTAACTGCAATCAAAAAAAGAAGAGGCCCCAGGACAGAGCCCTGAGGCACTCCACAATCAACACAGCTCCTGATCTGAGACAGCACACCATTGGCGAGAACAGCCTGTCTGCGACCCCCCAGGTAGGATTGAATCAACTTAAGAGGGGAACCAATAACCCCATAGTGCACGAGTTTACTCAAAAGGATTGCATGGTCAAGCGTGTCGAAAGCCTTGCTGAGGTCACACAATGTGAGCCCAGCAAGCTCACGCCTCTCAAAGCACTCATAGATTCTACGCAGAAGGTAATCAATAGCATCAGATCAGCAGTTGACTTCCCCTTTCTAAAACCAAACTGGGTGGCCGCAAACAGGCTGGACCGCTCACAATACTCAAGCAGCTGCTCAGCAATCACAGTTTCAAAAATTTTAGAAACTATAGGCAGAATAGAGATGGGCCTATAATTGGAGGGGTCGGTCTTGTCTCCTTTCTTGAAGACTGGTACTGTCTTTGACACCTTCAGCTCATCTGGAAATACAGCCTGAAAAAGACACTGGTTAATACACACAGTTAATGGCTTGATTATAGACAAAATTACATCCTTTATAAATTTGCTAGTCATATAGTAAATGTCTTTACTTGTAGATTTGCGCAAGCCAGTCATAATTCGCAAAACATCCTCACAGGTCACATGATGCCAGGTCAGAAGCTGAGAGTCTATATGCTATATAGTTATATGTAATAAGTTATATGCTTTGGCAGTTCGCACTACCACACTACCGTACCAAAATTGGCAGTTTGGCACTTTCATTTAATGAAAGTTGAATTCAACTTCGAATGAATAAAATGAATACTTAATAAAAACTTCAGCTTGAAAATCAAAACAGTTCCATCGGGATCAATTATTTTGCCAAGTAAGCAAGTGAAGATTTGCTAGTAAAGACTGTAGCATTGAAAGAATGAGTTGTATAATGTTGAATTTTATCCCAATCTCATAATGAATTAGTTTCCAATAACTCATGAATCTTTCTTGAATTTGTAATTGTTTTTTTAATGAATAATGAATTTTTATTCCCATCGCAAAAAATTACATATTTTCGATTTCAAAACTAACTAGAAATTAATTGGCCACTATATTATCCAGTAAATGTGGCCAGTGTTCAAGAAAAGTTACAAAAAAGTAAGGATACAAATTGTGAGTCTAGTCTATACAATTTACAAAGTTGGAAAACTGCCTGCAACGCATCGTAATAAAATTATACAAAAATAAAAGACAAATTTTCAATCACTCATGATAAAAGTCTTGACTCTAGCTCCTGCACGTTAAATTATAAGTGATTGATACCAACAACATATTACAAGAGGATTTATTAGAAGAAAAAAAATTGCCATGAACTATAAGATTTAGAACCAAGGAAATATGATAACGATTTATTTAGAAAAATATCATATATATTCTAAGAAACATCGAATTCTCACACTACTCTACCTTATTACACTTCTAAGAGGCCAAGTGTCGCTCACAGTAAATAACCATCTTTTGGCTCTTTTACAAAACATTGTATGAGAAGGACATATCCTCAATTCGATTGATATTTAATTAAATAAAAGTGACCCCTGATAATGCTTTTAAATCTTAAACTCAGTACCGGTATTGAATTGATCTTATTTAGGGATAGGCTGTCATTATCAATATATTATTATGCTCAAAAAATAAATATTTTCTCATCTAATAGACCATAGAAAGGCCTTCTGAAACGTAATTTAAAAGTAAATTTTCACAAAATTTCCCGGAGGAGGGCCCCCGCTTAGCTGAGAGGGCACACCCCCAGATCCCCGGCCCCATCAGGTGCCCACCACAAACTGAGCCTAGGGGCACACAGATCCTAAATCCGGCCCTGAGCTGATTGTATCAATTTGTATAGGAACAGATTCTGTTCGAGCCGTAGATTTCTTTGTTCAAGCCGCAAGCGGCATTGGGAAAGGGGGCCATATTAAAAATATCAGCTTTTCGGCGTACCGTAAGCTTTAGCAAAGAATTGGAGCGATCTAGGTGATTGATAATTTTATTTGGTTTTAATAGGCCTACATAATTTGTTATAATTTTATTTTGTTCTCATAGATAATTTTTTATAATTTTATTTTGTTTTCATACATAATTTGTTTATTTTTATTTCTATTGATATAAATGCATTTTCTATTCTATTTTGACAGATTGCTGGAGCCGGTTGTGGTGCAGACTGTGATGCTCTACCAAGATGGTCTCGATCAGGCTGCAATAACATGTCGCAGTTATCATTTTGCACTAAACTCGGTGATAATTGACTTCAGTTTTGGTGATAATTTTTTCAATAAGTGTCGGTGATCATTGTCAGCGATGCCAACTATGTGCTTTGTTGATGGGTGCTCTAATAGGGTAGGAGCTCCAAAGATATCATTCCATAGGTGCGTATATTGCATAAATGATATACAATTTGTGTAGATAATTTTGACAGGTTTGCTGAAAGTTTTCAAGATCATGCTCGTATCTCATTTCCGTGATAGGCTGTCACATAACTTTATAACTTCAGTGTGTCAAAAGCAGGCTTAGGAGATTATTATTTGCTTTTTCTGAGCTCAGCCAAGTGATTGGTGTGGATCAGTGTAGGAAGTATATTTGGCCTATGCTCAGTCGCTGATCCAGTATGGTATCTTGGCTTGGGGGTGTTTTCCTCTACACTCATGGAACCACTGGCGGTCACACAGACAGCAATAATCAAAACAATTTTTAAAAAAGGCCACAGATATCCTACTAGCTTGCTTTTTTCAGAGTTTCCAGATATCAGACAGATCTTCATAAAATCTTTATTAATTCACTTGAAAAAATACAAAACCCAGATCTTGGGTGAATCAAATTTAAACTTCCGATATGAAACTCGCCACAGGGCCAACTACAACTATGATATTTCCCAACCTGACGCACGGGTCAGAGCAGTCAAACTCTTTTTACTTGGCTCATATATTATACAGAAATTTGCCGAGTGAAGTAAGAGAATAATAATAAGAGATGATAATGGCGGAGGTGTACAGTTTAGCCGTGTACCGAAGAGGCGTGGACAGGTGGCTGTATAACATTGGATGGGACGCAGCCGAAGCCCTGCTCCGCTCACGATACATCCGATAACTTGTCCCATGCAAAGCCAGAACTATTAAAATCATAACCACATAACATTATATTTCTTTTTTCTACTTCAACTAATATGGTAAAATAGCTTACAGTAGGAGAAATAAGTTTCTTTCTTTTCTCTCTCTTCACTTTTTTTTAGCTCAAAACCTGTAGGATGCGATCTCACAGCTCTCTTCATTCCTGGGGTTATAAATGTTTCCATTTCCTAATTAATCATTATTTCAATTTCTCAATTCTATTTTATTAGTTTTAGTTTGAAATTATTATTATCATTATTCTATTTATTTACTCTTAATCTTATTTCTCTCTATTATTATTTTGTTTTCTATTATTTTATTTCTGTGACTGCATATGTGTTGTCTGCGGAACTCTCCTTCACACGCAGACAATCAGTCTTTGTGGAGGAATTCCATTGAATTTGAATTTGACCTCATTTTCCCGTCTTATTGGAATTGAGTTGTGACAAAAAAGATTCTTTCACGGATTCCTTACATGATAAAAACATGATAGTTTTATAATTTTGTATGTACGAGTATTCGCTTGATATTTTTTCTTGAATATGCTAGGCTATTTTCAAATAAAATATAATTGAGAGGTGATAATTAAAAGGTGAATATATTTTAAGAGGTGATGCTAAAAATTATTAAGGCGGTTTTGTCTGTTCCAACAGCTGATGTTGCAAAAATCTCACAAAAAATTCATAACTTATTCAGATTAGCACAATGGTTTTGGAACCAGGTTTTATATACAATTAACGAATACCTTAGCAATAATGTAAGCATCTGACTGTTTGTTAGATTTATAATATAATAAATATCTGGTACCGAGCTGCGCTCTGAAGCTGTATGCGGCAGAACTGTTGAATTATATAAATGTGTTATTGTAAAAAATAAATTCAAAATCGATCACCTCTCACAATTTTTTGACATGAACATGCGTTGTAGACTTGAATGTAACTCCATTTACTACCGCTAGATAGCGTTGGTCAGTTACGATAACAACCGTTATACGCAGAACTTGAGACTATTCCTGAAGGAATATTTAATTCTTTTACTAATCCTGCCTGAGAGTTTTCCCGGACTTGAGACCTGGTGCAATCTTATTTTTCCATCACGGTTATATTACATTTTTCAAATTTCGAGGAAATCGTTAGAGCCGTTTTCTAGATCCGTGGTTCCACATACATTTAGATACAAACATACATACCGAAATTACAGGCTTAATATATTAGGATGACGTTTGTTTATAACATTCGTAATGTTCGATAACAGAAATAAAGTTGTGATTTGACTTTGATGCTCTAATATTCGGAATTTCTCTAATGGTGAGAGAAAAGAAGATTTTGGAAAAATTGAGATATTGTTTTTTGTTTTTGAGATTTTTATTGATAAGTATTTTTCAGTTTCCCAAAGGATGAAGATCTCAGACAAAAATGGGTTACAGCATGTAAGAATAAGTGGCCCGCACCAGCAAGCAGAGTATGTTCGGCGCATTTTCGGAAAGAAGATTTTGAAATTAAAGGATCAGCTCCTCCCAGGATTCGACAGGGAGTGGTTCCCGTCATTTTCCCTGGATCATCTCAGGTAAGATATTGCCTAGTATTAGAAAGAAGCATATAAACTACTACTCACACGTGGAGCGCTTTCGGATTCTAGTCCATTTTCAACACTCGATTTACTAGCAGTTCGTGATGGAAAATGAAATAGATGAGTATTCGCTATGAGCATCTACCGTGCTGCGCTCTGGTGGATTATCGTGTGTACTTTTCCACGCGTTTTAGCATACAAAGCATAGCGCTAAATGGGAAAAACGCATTTATAATGTTCGAATGGTATTATTTGCTGCTTCATGCATTTCTCAGTAATTAGAACATGATATTTAGGATATAAATGTTAGTTATTGATAGTATTATAGCTCATTATATTAGAAAAATCCTAGTTTTCAAGTATTTGAGAGCAGACAACCGCAAACAGATGTATTTGAGAGTCGACAAAAACTTTGAGATAACAGCTGATAAGTTATCTTACATGAAAATGAAAAATTGGTGCAAGCTCACATTTATTTGAAAAATTGAATGATATGAATATTCCTTATTAAAACATAATTAATAGAGTTTTTGCGTTGATAGTAACAGCTTATTAGATTAACTAACATAAAAACTATTCATGTACATTACCTCATGTACAGGTTAGAATGGAGCACTCCATGGTCCTACTTGATCGATAAATTCTTTTGCACGTAAACAAAACAATTGGGTTAGCTTCACCTATCAATATTTATTCAATGCAGTGAACTATTCTTTTTATTGATGAAACTTATGTATGGAACTGGAAAAGTGTACAGCTTGAAATTTCCATTGCGTGTTTTATTTTTACAATCCAGAACACAACAAATTCTCCAGGCCATTATTTTAGGTTTAGCCCTATCTCCTCCAATGTTAATTCACTCAATTTTTCGCCGAAATGATCCGCCAATAGCGCCTCGATCGCCAAAAATATCCTTTCCACCCACTTGCACACAGAAAATAAGTATTTGTTGTGCAAGTTATTGTATGTTTTTGAATAAAATTGATTGATTACTAAATACTAATTGTTGATTGTCCTTCAGATTGAAATGACTGATAATTTGACAGAGCGCTCAGTAGGCGTGAACGGTTCAAACATGGATGGTTGCCAATCGACTGTGGAACGGCTGAAAAGAGAAAAAACGGAATTAATGGAGAAAATGGCCGCGCTACAAAAACAGCTGCAAGACGTTATACAACATTCCATAAATGTGGACAAGCAGTTGCAGCAGTATGTAAGTAGCACGGTGGTTCGGAACACACCTAAACATTCATACCAACCCGTAACGAGGTTCTGCAATGATTTAATTTTTTTCAAATTCATTTGTTGTACAACAATTTTTAGGTGTTGGCAGAGTGAATTATTTTTGTAAACTACTATTTATTCCATGAATTTAGGCTTTCTAGCATTCTAGCAAAATGGGGAAATGATTCCAGATCGGTCAATATTGATTCAAAAATTGTAAATTTGGTCAAAAATTGTAGTGCAAAATGTACTATACAATTTGAGACCAAATTTATAATTTTTTAACCAATATTGTTTGAGCTGAAGTAATTTTGCCATCTTGCCAGAATGCCTTCTTTGCTTGGACAGACTATACCATCGCGGTGTTCTTCGAGCTAAAACAAACAGAAAATAATTATGTCATTGGCATGTGTAATTATGTCGAATTCTCCTCAGTTTTCCTGTAATCTGTCATTTTATTCTTTTTTAAAATTTTTCATCATAATATCTCGATAATGAATGGGAACTTCCGTATGATATTTGGTAGGCTCAAGTATAAGTAACTTATGAATTATTCTAGCATATTATAATCTCAAATATTTCAAATTCTCAAAATCACGGCCGACTGAAATTTTAAATTCAAATCTTCAGTATTTGATTCCAGTTAGGTCAATATTGGTTCAACAATTATAAATATGATTACAAATTGTAGGAAACATGCAGATCTTTAACTTGAAACCAAATTTATAGTTTTTGAACCAATATTGACATTTCAAGTCCTAGCAGACGCCAACAAACCTGGCGCTTGGTGAATGATCATTATCAACGCTCAACTCTGTCAGAGCAGTGGGCGAACGGTCTTCGAGAACGTATCACGCTGAGAGCGACCTCAGTTGAACAGTTTCACTCTCGTAGACCGCCATTAGACTGTCCTGAGAGAGCTGTCCGCTCTGAATTACTGACATTCGCTAACCGCCTGTTACGTTGGCATCTATAGTCTGTCTAAGCAAAGAAGACCCTCTGGCAAGATGGGAGAATGACTCCAGCTCGGCCAATATTCGTTCAAAAATTATCAATTCGATATCAAATTGTAGGAAACAATTCGATCTACTATTAAGACCATCTTTATAATTCTTGAACAAATTTTGACCAAGCTGGAGTCATTTTCCCATCTTGCCAGAATGTTTGCTTTGCTTGGACAGACTATTGCCCGGTTTTTCCAAGCACACTCAAAGTTGAGGGACCCTCAAATTTTGATGAACAGCCGACATTTTCTATGATAAGTATATGAAATGTAGTAAAGTGTAGTAAACTTGAGGGTCCCTCAAATTTGAGTGTGCTTGGAAGAACCGGGCATGAAAGTTACATTTGTTTAGAATATGTTGTTTTTACTGTGGAGTAACCGCTTCTGAGGTTTTTTATTTTCATGAGTTGTATTTTTACAACAGGAGAAGGAGATTGAAGACGAAGATGAAGAATCGTCTTCAAGGAAGAAAAAGGAAGTGAAGAAGAAGGAAGAGAAGAAAAAGAAGAGTGTAAACAACGATACAAAGGAAAAGGTGAGTGAAATGAATTGCTGTGGTAATAAATGAAAATAAACAAATAGTAATATGAAATCAGAAAATAATTTCTTTAATAGAAAAAATTATGAAAAAAACAAATATGCTTACACTGTGTCTTCAAAGGAAAATGAAATTACAAAATTGTGAAAATTTTTCATTTATTCAGGAAAGAATAAGAATAAGAATGCCTTTATTCCTTCAATGCATACATACAATGCTATCGGAAACGTCAGTCAATATAATACATAGTTTTGTGTATTCAAATTATACAGTGAAAGTTACATAGTACAATATAGAAAAGTAACTAAATCAAATAAATACAAAATAGTCTTGAATTGTATGCAAAACTGCGGAAGAACAATCTAGTACATTTATAATTATTGTTAGTCATGAATTATACTTATACACTATTTGAATTTAAAATAGTCTTTCACTGGTATACAATATACTCATGAAAACATACTCTTTCAAAACTAATTTAATTGAAGTTCTAAAGCTTTTTCAGTTCATCTTTAGAATGATAATTGCATCTGTTTAAGGTTCGATTCCCGTTCCTCCTTATCCAGTTCAGCTAATTCATCCGCTAGTTTCCTTGTTGACAATTATTCTCCCGAGCTTCTTGGCAAACAGTCAAACTTATTTTGAATTTTTTCGAACTAGGAAACATGATTTTACAAAGATTATTTTTTGAGTATAAGACGGCTTTTAAATTTTTGTATTGTATTACGTATCGAGCCTCATGTTTTTAAATTTGTCTCTATAATAATACAAGTTGATTATGATAATGGATATCCAACATATGTTATTATAGAGATAAATTTGAAAACATTAGGCTTGTTACATAATCACAATACATCAATGTGAAAGCCAACTAAGGCTATTCTTAATACGTTTAAGTCACGGATACGTTAATTTAATATAGACAGTAAATGATAATTTGAATTGCTCGATTGCAGACAATGACTGAAAATAGAATTGAAGAAGAAGAAGAAGAAGAAAAAGGAGAAGAAATGGAAGAGGAAGAAGAAATAAGCAAAGAATGGCTGAAAGAGAACACGCTGATACTGGTGGATACATTTCCTGAACTTAGCGATCAAGGTTAGTTAAAAATTATTCAATTGGAAAATTACCGTTCTTTTCAAGTTTTTGGTTACTCTATATGCCGGTAGTATACTATGATAACTAAAGTTTTTTTGTCATATTTCTATAATCTTATGTATGTGATGAAAAGTTTTTCCTTGAATATCAGTTGAATGGAGCAAATACAGTATCTATCATAATAGTTGAACTATGATCATGATCTCTTCATCAATAGGTGTTGATTGTACGATCATTATAATACTAGAGAGAACATATAATATATTTGATTTGATCATAATATTAATGACATTATACTATTGAATTATTAATTTTAGTGTAATTTTGGCTTAAGGGTGCTAAGAGTTCATGTTGGAGCTTCGATCATTGATAATAGTTTTGACACTAGCTACTCATATAATACTAGATAAACTTGAATAGTTTTGACACTAGCTACTCATATAATACTAGATAAACTTGAATAGTTTTGACACTAGCTACTTATATAATATTAGATGAACTTGAATAGTTTTGACACTAGCTACTCATATAATACTAGATAAACTTGAATAGTTTTGACACTAGCTACTCATATAATACTAGATGAACTTGAATAGTTTTGACACTAGCTACTTATATAATACTAGATGAACTTGAATAGTTTTTACACTAGCTACTCATATAATACTAGATAAACTTGAATAGTTTTGACAGTAGCTACTCATATAATACTAGATAAACTTGAATAGTTTTGACAGTAGCTACTCATATAATACTAGATGAACTTGAATAGTTTTGACAGTAGCTACTCATATAATACTAGATAAACTTGAATAGTTTTGACACTAGCTACTCATATAATACTAGATAAACTTGAATAGTTTTGACACTAGGTAAACGATGATAAATAGCATCGATCCTAGAAGAGTGTAATGCTCTGCTTATTTTAGCTGTACTGTACCAAGGTGTATAGAATAGTAGAGGTGAGGCGGAGTGAAGCAGCTGCCTGTGAAAGATATAATTTTGGTGTCACGGAGTTCCTCTAGTCAAAAATTTAGCATTGATTTCCCTATCCTAGACAAAAAATTGCGCACTTTTTTCAATTTACAAATTACAGAATTGTTTAATAGGTAAATTTCTTATATGAGCTTGTAGAGAATTTCAAGACCTACATTTTGAGTGATTTAAATCTATATTTTAATCAAATTTAACATGAGAAAATGTCCGTTAATGTGTCTTGGGAATGCTCTGCAGCTGGGCTGATACAATTAAGAGTAGTAAGATACATTTATAATATCATTGCATTCGATAGCATTGCTATTAATAACTTGCTTTAGCCCAGCTGGAGAGTATTCCCGAGACACGTTAACAGACTTTTTCTCATGTTAAATTTGAGTAAATCATAGATTTAAATCACTCAAAATGTAGGTCTTGAAATTCTCTACAAGCTCATATAAGAAATTTACCTATTAAACAATTCTATAATTCGTAAATTGAGAAAAAGTGCACAATTTTTTGTCTAGGATAGGGAAATCAATTCTAAATTTTTGACTAGAGGAACTCCGTGACGTGAAAATGATAACTTTCACAGCCAGCTGCTTCACTCCGCCCCACCTCTACTCTTCTATATACCTTGGTACTGTACATGCAACATGTATTATACAATACAATAAAGCTAGAAGCAAAACGTTTCTCTCTTCTAAGATCGTTTATCTAGTGTCAATGATCGTAGCTCCGACATGAACGCAACCTTAGAGACAATAAATATTACACACTTATTTTTAATGATAAATTGCCTGTCCAGAGTGCTAGCAAGTGGATTACTGAATAAAAGACAAAATGACTTTTGAAAAATAATCCAATGTATACAATTGATGAATCTTTACCAACACTTTTGTCTAATTTATAACGTTTTTACATCTATTAGATTTTTCTTGAAGAATATGTGATAAAGAATGATTGACTAGTGGTCATCTTATTATCAGATGAATTTCGAGTTAACAATCAAAATATACGAGCAAATTGAAATAATTTTTTCAACTGCAGTATTAAATCACAACACAGTAGCCGACATTCTATCAGTTTACTATTCAAGTAAATATTTCACAGGTATCTGATTGTGTCAGTTTATTTAATTACCTATTTATTTGTCAATGGAGACAACAGGTCGCCTAGAATATGTCTACTTCACGATCAATTGATACAAAAATATAGCATATCTATATCTATAAAAGCGAAATGGCACTGACTGACTGACTGATTCATTCATCACCAGAACTAAAAATCCACTGAACCGAATGCGTTCAAATTTGGCAGGCATGTTCAGTTGGACGTTTAGACGCGCGCTAAGAACGGATTTTAGGAACTTTTCAGGGATACGCTAAATATTTGAGTTTTTCTATAGTTTTTCGGCGTTTTCTCAATTTTTTCGAGAACCAATCGGTAGAAAATGTCGATATTTGGTAGGTAGGTTCAGATAGGGTCTAGAAATGTTGTGTTGAGGTATTTTTGAATTCCGTTCAAGATTACGCCAGTAATCAGGTTTTTCAAGATTGTAGATGTATTGCGTGTTGCATATCTTCCGCCTTGATAGGACCAATCCTTACTGTAAATTCAATGGGTCAGCGAGATTATAGATAAACTAATTTGGAAGATATTGAATCAAGTTTCAAACTATGTCCGATATAGTTCCCAAGGTTACGCTCAATATTAGCGTTTCACTATTTTTCGGAATTTTCAGAGTTTTTCTTGGATTTTTTGAGAATAAATTGATAGAAAATGTCGAAATTTGGTAAACAGGTCCAGATTAGGTCTAGAAATGTTGTGTTCAATAAATTTCGAATCCCTTCTGAACGAGGGCTCCGCCCCCTGGCTAGGCAGAGAAGGCGAGCGAAGCGAGCCTGCCGGCTAGTTACAGTATATAAAAAAGATATGTTGAGTAAGAATTAAGGGGTAAATACAGTAAAATTTCTTGAAGATAACAAAAGGAGAAAAACTCTGTATCTAGGAACAGACAATCTCATTACTAAAGTAAGAAATCGTTATAATTAAAGACTATCAACTTATTATGGAAGACTAAATTTTCCTTTTAGAAAAACTTTTAGAGAGAGTCCACTTGTTACGAACGCGAGTCTTGTGAGCTTTACATTCTCTTGTATTCTATTTTTTCGTATTTACTTTGAATATTGTCAATTTGATAATTTTTGTAACATTGTGCAAGGAATCAATAAATTTGAATTAGATTTGATTTTGAGAGATTCTACTGTAAGTTTTAATTTGTTAAATTTAAATTTAATTTTTGTTTAATTTAAGTTTAAATCATTGCTGAAAAGTTCGGCGGTTTCCTTGCCTCTTTTAATTGATGTATTTATGATTTAATTGATGATTTCAAAAAAATCATAGCTTTACAGAAGTTGTCGTTGACAACATTAGCTTTTGGAGCGCACAAGGAGCAGACGAAACTGCCCAACTTTTTGACGTCAGCAATAGTCTCTGCAAAGAAGACCCTCTGGCAAGATGAGAAATAGACTCCAGCTCGGTCAATATTGGCTCAAAAATTATTGATTCGGTCTCAATCGTAGGAAACATTCTGATCTACAATTTAAGACCAGATCAATATTTTTTGAACCAATATTGACCGAGGTGGAGTCATTTTCCCATCTTTCCAGAGGGTCTTCTTTGTTTGGACAGACTTGTATACTTGTCATTGTAACTTGAAATTTATTTGCCAAAAAATACAATTTACAAATTCTGATACAATAAGAAGCTGTTTAAACAATTGAAAAAAAACATAATATTTAAATACAGATAATGCAAAATACAAAGTCGAGTTCATAACTTATACTCATAAAATTGAATACGAAAATACGCATACAATTGAAATACGTAAATTACTTATACGCATGAGTTAAAGTGATGTAGTGAACTAACTTTGATGTTGACTTTACAGACGACAATGAAGACAATCTATCTGAACAAGACGAGGCTGTGGATAATGATAGTGATAGTGATGATGATAGTGTTGAAGCTGTTGATCCGTTGGGTGACGATGACGATGATGATGATGATGGCGTTGATGATCTGAGTGATGTCAGTCTTTCCTTGTCCTCTAGCTCAGCAAGTTCTGATGATGAGGATGGAAATGAGAAGAAGGAGAAGGATGGTACAGAGGTGGAGAAGGAAAAGAAGAAGAAGAAAGAGGAAGATAAGTTGGGAGTGCACACATGCAAGTACTGCAAGCTGAAGTTTACCGGGCTGAAAACATTTGCCAAACACGTCCTATCACACGATGAGGAAAGGTTAGTATAACTAGCTTTTTACAAAGTATTGAAGCCTATAGTTTGTCCAAGCAGAGAAGACCCTCTGGCAAGATGAAAGAATGACTCCAGCTCAGTCAATATTTATTCAACAACTATAAATTTGGTCTCAAATTTTAGGAAACAATGTGATCTACAATTTGAGACCAAATTTATAATTTTTGAACAAATACAGACTTTGCTGGAGTCATTTACCCATCTCGAAAGAATGTCTTTTTTGCTTGTACAGATGATCAGGTTCTGTTCAACAGTGGTATACTCTGTTCAAGCAAAGAAGACCCTCTGGCAAGATAGGAAAATGTTTCCAGTTTGGTCAATATTTGTTCAAAACTTATAAATTTGGTCTCAAACTCTAGAAAACATTTCAATGTTCAATTTGAGACCAAATTTATATTTTTTGAACAAATATTGACTGAGGTGGAGACATTTTTCCATCTTGCCGGAATATCTTCTTTGTTTGGACAGACTATAGCAATTTAACTCAATTTTTAAACTTTAACCAATTTCCTTCCACTCACACCAAACAAATTTTGTATTTTGTGGAAGATTATGATTGTTAGAAACTAGAAATTTGAGGCACTAACTCAGAATTGGAGGTATAGTCTGTCCAAGCAAAGAAGACCCTCTGGCAAGATGGGAAAATGATACCAGCTTGGTCAATATTTGTTCAAGAATTATTATAAATGTGGTTTTGATAGATCAAACTGTTTCCTATCATTTGAGATCAAATCAATAATTTCTGAACCAATATTGACTGAGCTGTAGTAATTTTTTTACCTTGCCAGAAGGTTTTCTTTACGTGGACATACTATGCATAATTTTTTTTCAATTTATGTCAGTTTCTAGAATCAAGTCTATTCTAAATTTACTTTTTAATTGAAGTCCATAATATTGTGATTGAATAAATTGAAAAAGTGGCAATAATTTAAATTCGAATTTTATGTAGCCTAAATACTTATGACAAATAAAGTTCATTATTCTCGAATCCACACTTTGACACTGCTTATAAAATTTTATTAGTATTTTCTTTTACTTAGGGCTACTCTATTTATTTATTAATTTTACAGAAACAAGTGAACTTATTGGTTGCAAACACAGACTATTGTCCAAAACGTCTTTATATCAAATTTTGAATTATATAAGTTCGAAACTAGGTTATATTTTTTCGTAGCATTTCAATCAAGAATTTATAGTCCAGGAGAAATAAAATTTTAAATTTTAAATTTAGAGCAATAGGATTTGACAAATGTTTTCTATTTAAAATAATAATCATAGAACGTTTTTTGAATTATTTTTATTTGAGCATGCTACATTGTATTTGTTTCTTGGCAATAAAGTTATATCTCATTACTTTAGTTCAATTTATCTGGCTCTACAGTCCTGGGTGGACCTTGGCCTCCTGAACATAATTCCTTCACTCATATACCTCATTACGGTATCTATTTATTATAATGAGGTTGCTTATTTATTTGTTTGAAGGCCGTACCAGTGCAAGGTGTGCGAGAAACGTTTCCTGGTTGAACCCGAGCTCCGCTTGCACGAACGGGATCACGGAGTTGCTCCCCGCGTGCCACCGCAGTGTGAGTTGTGCAAAAGAACGTTCAAAACAAGCCAGAATCTGCAGCAGCACATGACGAGGTTACACGATAGAGGCGAAGGTGGAGGGTTCAAGTGCAACAAGTGCGACAATTGTAAGTTCGCCACAAAATATCAGCTGAAATATCACCAGTTGAGGAAGCATTTCGAGGGTGAGCCAATTCGGTGAGTAACTTACTATAAAATCTCAATCTATATCTATAAAAGCGAAATGGCACTGACTGACTGATTCATTCATTCATTCATCCATCACCAGAACTAAAAATCCACTGAACCGAAAGCGTTCAAATTTGGCAGGCATGTTCAGTTGGACGTTTAGACGCGCGCTAAGAACGGATTTTAGAAACTTTTCAAGGATACACCAAATATTTTAGTTTTTCTAGAGTTTTTCGGCCTTTTCCTCATTTTTCAAGAACCAATTGGTAGAAAATGTTGATATTTGGTGGGCAGGTTCAGATAAGGTCTAGAAATGTTGTGTTGAAATATTTTTGAATTTCGTTCAAGATTACGCCAGTAATAGGGTTTTTCAAAATTGTAGATGTATTGCGGGTTGCATATCTTACGCCTTGATACGACCAATCCTTACTGTAAATTCAATGGTTCAGCGAGATTATAGATGAACTAATTTGGAAGATATTGAATCAAGTTTCAAACTATGTCCGATATACTTCCCAATTGCGTTTCTTCCCAATATTAGCGTTTTACTATTTTTTTGAATTTTCGGAGTTTTATCTTAGATTTTTCTAGAACAAATTGGCATAAAATGTTGAAATTAGGTAAACAGGTCCATATTAGGTGTAGAAATGCTGTGCTCAATAAATTTCGAATCCCTTCTGAACGGAGTTTGCAGGCGAACGAAGCGAGCCTGTTTGTCTTAGCTGACACTGACTCACTTACACTGGCTATACTGTCGGGGGTCCAGGGGGCGGAGCCCCCTGACTAGGCGGAGAAGGCGAGCGAAGCGAGTCTACCGGCTAGTATAATATACAGATATTAAAAAATCGATTAAAAAAAAATCTTAGTTGATGGAGTTTTTTATAGTATACAAGAGTTCCTATTCGCCTACATTTTTAGAACTTTGTGTAAATGAATAGGCTACATAATATTCTATCTTTATTATTAATAGAAATGAACTGGACTGCCTTTTTATGTAGGTATATGTTACAGAGTTATACCCGACACATATGTATGTAATACATTTACATTATATACATACTGGTGTATTTGACTTGTCTTCCACTCCCTCCTGGAGTCATCAACACGTAAAGTACTGCTCAAAATCAGCCTTAAAGGTGTAGTCTGTCCAAGCAAACAAGACCCTCTGACAAGATGAGAAGATGACTCAAGCTCGGTCAGTATTGGTTCGAAAAATATTGATTTTGTCTCAAATTGTAGATCAGAATGTTTCCTACAATTTGATACCAAATTTATATTTTTTGAACAAATATTGACCGAGCTGGAGTAATTTTGTCATCTTGCCAGAGGGTCTTCTTTGCTTGGACAGACTGCACGTTTTGGTTTGTGTGGAACGTAACAGCTGTCGGCCGCAGTCTATTAGCTGTGACCAATCACAGATCTTGTCTTGTTCTTGGGCTCAAACAAGAGCTGTGATTGGCTGCAAGTGTTCAACTGTGGCCAACTCAGTCGATCAACTGTAGCCAATCACAGCTGTTGTTGTTCAAGAATTGCACGATAATAGTTCTATGTAATACATCTATTATCTAAGATATCATTTTTGTATGTTTATTACTTGCTACTTAGCATCATACCTGCTGTGAGAGGCACCTGACAACCGTGTCAGCTCATCTAATTATAGCATAGCATTTTCTGTAACAATAAAATGATCATTTTTATGGTTTTTTTTTAATATTCCTACTCACTTGAATGAGAAAACTCGTTTCTACTATTTCCAGTTCAATCCGTGCTATGCTGCATCTTGCAACCCATGTCAACCTGACAGTCGTGTCAGCTCATCTGATTATGTGCGCTGCTTTGACTTCAACAATGAAATGATCATGTTTTCGGAATTTCTAACAATAATCTTACCAAATTGAATGAGAAAACACGCTTTAAACCTCCTATTTCCAGTTTATTCCCTGCTGTGTAGCATCATTCTTGCTGCAAAAGGTTCCTCTCAATCTGATAGTCGTATCAGCTCATCTAATTGTTAAGCGCTGGCGTTGCAACCCAAAGGTCCCGGGTTCAAACCCAGGTCAGACCCGGAATTTTTCTCAGGCCACTTTCCCGTGTTTCGGATGGACACGTTAAGCCGTCTGTCCCTGTGCTGCCTAAAAACAGTCGTTAAGTCATGTCAGAGGCCCTGAAATTGATCAGGAGCTACCTGAAAACTCTGACACCAGACCTGAGCCAGCCAGGTTACACGAATATTATTATTTTTTATCCAATTGTTAGCATTGCATCCTCTGTAACAATAAAATGATCATGTTTTTGGCATTTTGAACAACATTCTCATTAAATTGATTGATAAATAATGCATTAGTCCACCTATTTTAAGTTTATTCCTTGCTATATAGCATTATTGCTGTCATTGATAACATAACATCCTTACAGTCGTATCAGCTCGTCCAATTATGAGCATTGCTTCCTCTCTAACAATAAAATAATAATGATTCCGGTTTTTTTAAAAATAATCCTTCCCAACTGAATAAGAAAAAAACTTCGCTCCGCCAGCTGGCGGTCGGAAAGAGTGCATTTCAAATGCAATCAATGTGTTATCAGCCGTTTTCAATTGGATTTGCTTCTATGATAGCTCAAATCATATGACTTATAAGGAGCTATTCAGGGTATGAATTTAATGGTAAAAGTTTAAGCCGTTTTCGAAAACCCGTGAAAAACACCATTTTTGGAATATTATTTTCTCCACCATTTCTAATTGGATTTATTTGTTCGATATTTCAAAATGTAGGGAATATAAAGGGTATTATACATACCAAGTTTCAAAACGATCATGTAATTGGTCGATTTGTAGTGATTTTTCTAAACTTTCATCCCCTATTTTCACCCCCTACCCCTACCGATTTGGCTGGATAACGAACTTGACCGAGATATTAACACTAATGATTTTTGTGCAAAATTTGGTCGCTCTCCGACAAGCCCTTCAGGAGTTATCGTGTTCACAAGAATCTGTACATATATAAATATATAATTAAATATATAAATATAGAGAGAGAGAGAGATATGAATTTGAACGGACATCAAATTCGCGTTCTAGGGGCTCGGAAACGTGTAAAAAATATATCACATCATAAATTTTCGATTATCAGGGCAAGACCAATAGTGCATTTTTTTGAATGAAATGCACTAACACATATTAGTCCACCTATTTTTTATCTTTATTCATTGTTGTATTACTTCATCCCTGCTTTAAGAGGTACATAAAATAGTATGAATGAATAGTATTAATGATACTATTAATGAATATTATTATTGATTTATTTAAGGTGTGAAGTCTGCGATATCATCATATATAGTATTAATGATAATGATATCAATAATAATATTAATGTATGCTTTTCATTGAAGGTGTGAGGTGTGCGACAAGGGTTTTCCAAGCGTAAAGTTCCTGAACAGTCACAAGCTGATACACAGCGAGGAGCGACCCTTTCAGTGCGAGCAGTGTGGCAAAACTTTCAAACTCAGCCAGCAGATGTTCAGACACGTCAACCGGTTTCACGGCGAGAAACGGTTCCATTGTGAGGTAAAGATTATCTTCATTATTCAGATTAATTTTATGAATAAGAATTTTTATTAGCCTTTAAACAAATACATTATTGCAATAGGCTTTGTCAACAGATATATTAAAAAATACATTTAACAATGACGTAAAACCATTCACTGTCTTGTGATAGAGATAATATCATAGCTTTAATAATTTCTAAGGTTATAAAAAGGGTTGTTTTTGAGCCTTGAGCCATTGATTACTGTTTTAAAACTTTTCTCTTGTAAATTTCTCATCTCAACAGGAAGTTTGTTGAATATTATTATATCTTTGATACATATGACTTTTATTGGCTCTTACTTGAAAGAATACAATATACTTGAATGATAAAAACACAGACCATCAAGTCCAAAACGTCTTTTTACAAATTTTGGGAGTTATTTAAAATTGCCTGGTGGCTATGTTTATAATCCACGTTCGCTTCTCACAAATTCTCACTCACAATGGTAAAAAAGTATTATTTATCAATTTATTCAAGATTATCTAAATTATCTATAGTAAATTTTATACATAACCTGAAAATTTGGACAATTTATTCTGTAACTAAATTAGGAATAGAAGATGTTTTGGGAAATAGCCTGTTTTTTCTTTCCTCATCTTGTATATTTGTACATAAATGTAAAAAACAAATAAACTGAAAAACAAAATCACTAGCTGACGTCAAAAAGTTGGACTGTTTCTTGTATAATCATAATAATAATAATTAATTCGAATCTCCTTTTATAGCTATAGTCTGTCCAAGCAAAGAAGACCCTCTGGCAAGATGGGAAAATGACTCCAGCTCGGCCAATATTGCTTTAAAAACTATCAATTTGATATCAAATTGTGGGAAATAATTTGATACACTATTAAGACAACATTTATAATTCTTGAACAAATATTGACAAAGCTGGAGCCATTTTCCCATCTTGCCAGAAGGTCTTCTTTGCTTGGTCAGACTACATAGATAGATAGATAGAACAAAAGGACTACCAATGTACTAAATATCAAGCTAGATTCGTTGAATGAAACTGTTTGAAAAAACTGTGCCCGGACCGGGAATCGAACCCGACCCGGTACCTCTCGGTTGCCGGCCGAGCGGTTTAACACTTCGCCATAGCTTAACTATATAGCTACACTTTATATAGCTATAATAGGAGATTTGAAGTAATTATTATTATAATGTTACAGCAGTTGGTTTACTGCAATATATACTAATTCATTCATCTTTTATAGTCTGTCCAAGCAAAGAAGACATTCTGGTAAGATGTGATGATGACTCCAGCTTGGTCACTATACTTTAAAAAATTATAAATTTGGTCTGAAATTGTGAATCAGCGTATTTCCCACAATTTGAGACCTAATTTATTATTTTCCAACCAATATTGGCCGAATTGGAGTCATGTTCTCATCTTGCCAGAATGCCTCCTTTGCTTGGACAGACTATACCAGAATGTTTTCTCTGGTTGGACCAGACTATAATTTGAAAATTTAATTTTGAATTTTATTTTGTAGGTGTGCAATCGCGGTTACTATTACGAGAAAGACTTGCATGCGCACATGAAGGGGACGCACTCTGTCCTCAAGCCGCATGTGTGCCAAGAGTGCGGCGCAAGCTACAAATTCAGTTATAACTTGCAGCGACACCTGGAGGCGCACGCGGGCATTAAGCGGTTCCAGTGCGAATACTGCAGTAAGGTAAATATCATATCAACTATAGATATAGAGTTTGGTCTCGTGATAGGTCTTTGGGGGTTTGCATCAACTTGAGAGGATAAGACAATTTGGCCCAGGTCAGTTAGTGTAATTCATTTAAATAAGCTATGTGACGAATTACATCTATTTGCCTTGAGATTTAAAGTGCCATTTTTGTAAAAAGATTTTTATTACTCTCAACATACAAATCTACTCTGCTTCTTCAGAAATTCTGCATTATTTCTCAATTATTTCTCTCTCTGTTGTAATTGAATTTATTTATTTCTATTTGTATCTTTTATATTGTATAGTAGAGTTGAATTTTCTAATAAGTATGCAATGGGTTTTATGAGACCTAGTAATACACTTATGAGATTGTAAATATTAAATAAATTATGAAACACTCATCTGCGCACAGGATTTTCCTTGCAGGTGATTGTCTTTTAGTATTTTTCCTGAGCTTTTATTTTAGGTAGTTTTTTTTGAAGAGCCACAATTAAGTTTGATTTTATTTTGGTTGTTAGTAGCACTAAACAAAAAGGAAACATGTATTATGTATTTTATATGCTAATAAATGTAATCCCCACTCACGGATCAGTAGTCCATGCGGGGAAATAACTATTCCATATAATATATTGTCATTTATTATGTACCATGTTTTGCTTATTTGGAATAAAAAAAATCAAGTACTCTTTTAGAAATATCAAGGGTACTTGATTTTTTATATTTGAAGTAGCCCTAGTGAATTTCAACTTCTATATACTGTATGATGGATCAATGAAGTTGTCTATAATATGTAAATGCATACTGTGACAATAAAGAACTTGTGGTCTTTTATAATTAATTTTTTTTGAGTACTGTATTCAATTTTCCATTGACGTATTATATTATAGTCTGTTCAAGCAAAGAAGACCCTCTGGCAAGATGGGAAAATTACTCCAGATTGGTCAATATTTTTCAAAAATAATAAATGGGTCTTGATAGTAGATCAAATTGTTTCCTACAATTGATAATTTTTGAACCAATATTGACCGAGCTTGAGTCATTCGCGCATCTTTCCAGAGGGTCTTATTTGCTTGGATAGACTATACTACGAAGCTTTACTTGATTTTATTTATTTATTTATTATCAAGCTACAACATATACTTAATGGAAGGTTCAACAGGATTACTCCCAAAACTGTCCCTTTACCAATTTTTCATAACAAGTTCAAATATTTAGGTTATGCCAGATTAGTTCATTTCTTAACTTCAAAAAATTTTCACTCACAAGCAAAAACTAAACAAATTTTGAATTTTTACAAGGATTATAATAATTTTGAAACAAGAATAATCAATCATTTAAATACTTTGAACATTTTAAACTTTGAAAATTCTTACAACTTCACTAGAAGCTACTATACAGCTGTTTTGTAGTGTTATATGAAGAACATTTTAACTAACTAACTGTGTTTTTGTTTAAGCTTTACGGCCAGAAATACACGCTCATGGAGCACTTACGCACACACACCGGCGAGCGCCCCTACCAGTGCCACGTTTGTTCGAAAACGTACAAGGCAAAAGCGGCGCTAATCACGCACATGCACAAGCACGCCGACGTCGCCAAACAGCCTCTGCTGTACCAGTGCGAGATGTGCGACAAAAAGTTTGCCAAAAAGTTTTTGTTGTCGGCCCACTTTAGGAAGCAGCACGGCGCCGACGGCAACTTCGGCTGCGATATTTGTCAGAGTGTGTTCGCGTCGCAGCTGGAACTGAATGAGCATAATGGTGCCGAGCATCCCGGAGTGAAGTTGTTTGAGTGCGACGTGTGCTTCAAACAGTTCCGCTTCAGGTTTACCATGGGGGCGCACCGGCGCACACACTTCAAAAAGCCTAAGGATTTGGTGAGAAGAACTTTGGTGAGAGTTCACCAATTTCACATAACAGAATTTTCACATAACATTATAGTATAGCGAAGAAAAGCTGTAGTCACACTTCAGAGAGATTTTCACATAACATTATAGTATAGTATTTTTTTGTTAGTATAGCGAATAAAAGCTGTAGTTTCATAGAGGCTTCAGGGAGGCTAAGGTAGAAGGAAAAAACCAAATCCATTCCGTGAATCAAATCTCACTTTGCGACCAGGTATTGATTTGTACAGCAGAATGGTTTCTACAATATTTGAGACTAAATTAATAATTTTTCATCATGTATTTTGATCATAAAATCATATAGTAGAGTTCACATAGCACGATTCAACATCATTATACAATTTTCATTCAACATCAAGAAGACATTCTGGCAAGATTGGAAAATAACTTCAGCTCTGTCAATATTGATTCAAGAAATTAAAAATTACAATTTTTAAAAAAATTAGCTGACTCTATTCAAATTCTACTATAAGCTTGCGGATCATTACCTCATTCAGTGTGATCATCAACTCATTCATACATTCTGATCTACAATTTGAAACTAAATTTATAATTTTTCAATCAATATTGACTGAGCTGGAGTCATTTCCCGTCTTGCCAGGATATCTTCTTTGCTTGGAAAGACTATAGTACAAAATTAGATGAATAAATATGTTTTATTGACCAATAAATACATTTATACAGTACATTTCAGGCCTCGTCGAAAGTTCAAGATTACATGATGTAAGTCAATAGCATAGATAAAATTTTCCGTAAATTCTCATTCTTAACTAAATTGATAGAACATTTTCAATAATAACAACAATAATAACTTAAAACAAAATATTTAGAAACATTACGTGAACACAGCATATACAGAGTGTTTCAGGAGGAATGTGCAATACTTCTCAGGCTGATTCCTCACACCAAGTAGACAAAAAAGTTCCATGGGAGCAACCCCCAAAAACTATTTGTTACCAAGATAACAATGGCGGAAAATTGAGATTTTTCAAATAATATTAATTTTTTTAATTTTGTAGAGGCTTTAGTGAGGTTCTAATAACTAAAATGAAAACTAATAACTAAAATGAGGTTTAGTGAGGATTTTTGATCGCCATTTCTGAGATTTGGGTAAGATTTACACAATCGCCGCCATTTAACTTTTTCTTCAGAATCCGACTCTCTTCAACTTCCATTAATAAAAAATGCAATTTTATGATTCCTTATCCAGTTATAACCCTTATTGTTGAAAAATGGTGTTTTCTAGCACATCTTTCCAATTATTTTAATAACCGTTGAAGTTACAAACTTGGAACTGGTTTCATTGAATTCCTCAGCTAATTTTACATAGGAATTGATTATTTTAGGACCTCACTAAAGCCTCTAAAAAATTAGAAAAATTAATATATTTTGAAAAATTTCAATTTTCCGCCATTGTTATCTCAGTAACAAAGCGTTTTTGGGGGTTGGTCCCATGGAACTTTTTTGACTACTTGGTGAAAGGAATCAGCCTGAGAAGTATTGCTCATTCCTCCTGAATCACCCTGTATAGACAAATAGCGATTCCTAATATATTATCTAAATAATAAAAACAAAATTTACCACCACGACTAGTACTACTATTTAGAGTCATAATATAGTAATCAAAATACTATTATTACAATGCAAGTCACATTCTTATTCTAGGTAAAAAACGTTATATTTTTCAATTCAAAAACTCTTCAATAGAATAGTAAGCCTTTTCTTTCAACATTTGTGAAATAGCAACTTTAAATTTTTCTCGAGGAAGGTTTTCAATTTCAATTGGAAGTTTATTGTAAAACAACAACTGTAAGTAGGGGTAGCTTTCCATGCTCTTACTCAATCTGAGATTTGGTTTCATAATTTTCTCCCTATTCCTAGTACTAAAGTGAGTACTTCAAATCTAGTACTTCTAGTACTACAAATCTTGAATTTGAAGTAAGGCTGACGCCTTCATACTGTATTAGAAACAAACCGAATGGTGTTTGAATATTGTCGATGATTAATTTAAATTGAACTAGAGTATTAATTAAATTGACTAGAGATAATTTAAATTGATTGTTAGAGTATAAAAACGAGCAATATATTCCTCTCTTTTAGTTTTGAACAGTAAACAAGATATGAAGAAGTATCGCATCACTTGACAGGGTAGCATCACTTGAACATATTTCAATAGAATTAAATAAATGGATTTTTGTACATTTTCTTTTTCTCTTGAATACCAAGTGTCATGATGGCCTCTAGACATCGCCGGATTAATCATCATTATATTATTTTCTGATGAAATTCGTGTAGTGTTTAGCACGATAGCCTAATTATAATATTTTGTTTTTTATCATTTTTTAAATTATAGTTATAAGTTATTTCATTGCCAGAATAATTATTAAGAATCTGTTAACCTCAGCAACTCACTGCCAACACACAAGATATTCTTATGTTGGCAGTGCCAGAAATGACTGACTGTATGATAAATTTATGATAATTTTGAATTATTCACATTTGATAAGCTCTATTATATGTTTTATTATCATTTGTATTTGTATACAATGTATTTTTTTTGGCAAATAAATTCAAATTCAAAAAATTCAAACTACTATTTGCAGAGACTCAGCTGTGAAGTGTGCGACAAAACTTTTCCGCACCGGTTCGCGCTTAGTATCCACATGGTAAAGCACTCGGACGCGCGTCCGCACAAGTGCGCCTACTGCGACAAAACCTTTAAACACGTGCACTACAAACGCGCGCACGAGAAGAGTGTGCACACGGGCGAGCAGCGGCATAGCTGCGACACGTGTAACGCTGTGTTTTCCGTGAAGTTCAACTTGGACAGGCATATCAAGTTGGTGATTTTTACAAATAGAAATTGTAATTGTTAGCTAGAATAGAATAAGAATAAGAATATTTTTATTGCCTTTGAACAAACTTAATTGCAATGGGCCACGTCAGAATACAGTCACATTTGAAAAAATAATATAATAAATATATTTAAGTTAATAAACTTTAAAACTTTTTTCGTCATACTCGTATGTAATACACAATTTTCCAAGCTAGATTTGCGTTTGGAAAATTGCCGTTTACAGGAGAATCAAAGATCAGCTGTTCTGAATGCGGGAATAATCATTTTGATGATTATTACAGCACTAGTCATCATCACGATGATAATTACAGCACTGAAAATCTATATAGCACAGCTGTTTTTTCCGAACTCCGACGTATGAATAAACCAGTCGAACGAGCCGCCATGACAGTTCACTGTGTGTATTTGTTTTGTGCTACTGCTAGTGTTGTGTTGAGGTTATGTTGGCTTCGGTTAATGTTTTCAGTTGTTTGAGGATTTAATAAATCCTTCTCAGTCTAGTATGACGAAAAAAATGTACATAATTCGTGTGGAAAAGTTTACAAACTCATAATTATTTTCCAAACTCGCGTACCGCTCGTTTGGAGAACATAATTATTCGTTTGTAAAACCGCCTTTTCCAAACTCATTATGTAATATACTATTACAAAAACATTCAAAATATACAATACAAATCTGTCTTTACAAGCTATCATTATTGAATTGCACTCAAGTCAGATACCAAGTATTCATTAATTATATTATAAAAAGGGTGATTTTTCAACCATTTGCTCAAAATTTGCTTGAAAGTCTTTACTGGCAAATTCCGTACCCATAGTGGAATAAGCTTATTGAATAGTAGTCGTCTCTGATAAAGATGGCTCTGATGTGTCCTTGACAATCTAATTTGAGGAATAGCAAGATCTGATCTATTTCTAGTGTTATATAAGTGTCCAATAAAGTCATACATGCTTAAATTACTTTTTACTTGAATTAAATTATTATATATGTACAGGGTTCGCCAATGAAGTGGGACGATTTGAATAAGTAACAGATTGTTTAAGAAATTGTATTTTTGTAATTTTTTCATCATAAATAGAAAGTAGAAATGTAGCCATTTAGTGTACAATAAGTAAAAAATCATTTTTTGAATATATCATCTTCCAAAAGTTCTCCACTGGAATCTATGCAATTTTGCAGCCAGGCCTGGAAGTTCACATGTTATTTCACAGCATATTGAGTGGTATTCCTCCAATATCATCTCGAATCCGTTAAATCCGTTGTTTTAGAGCTGGGATAGTTCTGGGTGAATCGCTTTGAAAAATTCTCGTTATTAAGTAGCCCCATAGAAAAAAAGTGAAAGGTTGATAAATCTGGAGAGCAAGGGGGCCAAGAGATATCCCCGTTTCGAGAAATGACGCGGCTTGTAAACAAAACATTCACAGTATTCATGGCAATTCTCGCATTGTCGCTTGTTGTTCCATATTGTTTGTTCATTCAATAGATAACGGACGAGTTCTGGTGTAAGAAAGTTATGAATCATTCCGATGTAACGCACAAAGTTAAAAGTCACAGCAAATCTACCCGTTTCTTTCAGGCCCGGCTGCAAAAGTGCATAGATTTCAATGGAGGACTTTTGGAAGATGTTATATTAAAACAAAAAGATTTTTGACTTATTGTACACTAAATGGCTACATTTCTACTTACTATTTATGATGGAAAAAATAACGAAAATACAATTTCTTAAACAACCTGTTGCTTATTCAAATCGTCCCACTTCATTGGCGAACCCTGTATAATGTTGGCACTGTCATTATTTGAAATTTAAAGAAACTATCTCTAAATGATTCTCTTGGCTGAAGATTGTCAATAATATTCTTATTGCTTTCTTTTGAAGAATGAGTACCTTTGTGGCAGTGCTACTATTTCCCCAACAAGGAATGAAATAGACCAAAATATGTTGTCAAAAGCACATCTAAGCTCACACAGTATTTCAATTTTCTCATTAAATATATCACTCTAGACAGTTTCCTACATAACATATCCACTTGTTCTTCCATGTTAATTCACTATCAATATTATTTAGTGAGAAATGGATCAGCTCAGTCTTATTGTCATTTATTACAAGTTTGTTAGCCTTAAGCCAGGTTTTGGACGCTTGTATACACTCCATTAGCTTTGTCTTAACATCTGACATATTCTTATGAAAGCACATTAACGTTAAGGTGTTAACAGTCCGTCACTATTTATTAAAAACATTACAATGGACTCTTCTCCATTCCGTGAATCAAATCTCAATTTGCGACCAGGTATTGATTTGCACAGCAGAATGGTTTCTACAATTTGAGACTAATAATTTTTGACCAATACTGACTGAGCTGGAGTCATTTTCCAATCTGGCCAGAATGTCATCTTTGCTCTAACAGATTAAACAGCTATTGCGAAAACAGTAATTCATTCTATAGTTCGCTTCTTTAGAGAGCGAGATTAGATCTGAGACATATTTTATAACAGTTGAAGTTTGAAATTAATCCACAATCTGGTATAGTTGTCGCCAAAATGTATAATAAGTAATATTCGGTATTACTTCTTCTCTCTTTTCTTTCCAGCACACCCAACCATGAAGCCTGTGTTTTGTTTAATGTGTCATTGTTATTGTATATTTGTTTTTTGAAATTTATTGTATTCATTTTTGTCTTTTGTGTGTTTTAATAAATTGAAATTGAAGAAATATCGAAGTAAAGTAAAGGTAGCATTCCCAACCGGCTGCTCTAGCCATCACAACTCTATAATTTATTACCTATATTATAAATGTTTACTTTTTTATTAGGTCTACTTATTTATTAATTTGAATGAAAGAATACAATATAGGATAAAAACACAGTTTTTAAAAATTTTGTAAATCACTTAAAATGGCCTGAAGGTTATTTATTTATTTATTCAAGAGATTACAATGAAGGGTAAAAACACGTACAATACAGTCCTAAACGTTCTTCCCAAATTTAGATGAATAAGTTTGAAAAATATAGGTTATGTTCACTTGTTTCTTGATCACTATCACTATTCACAAATTTTTACACTCAAAAAGTTATGTTTGCAATCAAGTATGTATAGTAAATCAACAAATAATCAAAGTACCTTTTCTAAGTAATTTTCAGAATGTCTTCTTCGCTTGGACGGACACTATACATTGAGTTGTGAGAAACGATAGAAGGTTATATATTTTAACCCAGTATGAATGCGCCCGCCTAATCCTTGTTGTTTGTAATTTGCAGGGACGTGCACCTGGGCCAAAAGCCGTTCAAGTGCACGTTGTGTCCGCGTGCGTTCGGCCAGAAACAAGGGCTGGACTTGCACATGCACACGCACACGGGCGAGAAGCGCTTCAAGTGCGGTGAGTGCGGCACGCAGTACAGCGATAAGCGGGCTCTGCTCAGGCATTTGGCCAAGCATCGGCAGCAGTCGGTAGAGGAACAGACGATTAGGCCTATGACAATTATCGACTGACAAAACTATTGAGGCAAGATGAGAAAATGACTCCAGCTCGGTCAATATTGGTTCAAAAATCAAAGATTTGGTCTCAAATCGTCGATCAGAATTTGAGACCATGTTTGAATTGATATTGATCGGGCTGGAGAGATTTCCCCAGATTGCCAGAATGTCTTCTTTGCTTGGACAGACAATACTAGAAACATAGTACCTATCTCTTTTCTCTAGTCCAGGGGTCTCCAACCCTTCTTCATCCAAGGGCCACATTGTTAATTCTTGGAAGGATTAGAGGGCCAATAACAAGGATGTACGTAGAATTTGACTTGTGAGGACACATACGACGGGGGGTTTAAAATCATTATACATCCATTAAAATAATATACGTTTTATGTAAAAGGAGTTTTAAGTAGGTTTTATTAAAACAGAGGAAGAGACCCCCATTCAATTTCAATACAAAGTCAAATTTATTGAGTGTAATAGTACATTCAGCCACAAGCCTGGGAAGGAAAAGTTTACGATATGAGGATAGTTTCCCGGGCGAGGCTTGCCAAGCTTGGGAATAATTCCGAATACCGTAAAAAACTTCCTGGGCGAGTTGTGTATAATTTTTTTCGCTACACTTCAAACAAATATTATCAATCTAGTTTCATGAATGAACGAAACAAATAGGATTAATGAAATCTAAGAACAGATAACTTACTATACTAGCTTCGGCTGAGCTGAATCTGGAGTAAGCTGAACTGCTAAGTATTGAAAGTTTGCATCACAATTTTTTTGATTTAATCAAATGGATATTACTTAATAACTATCAGAATACTCGATTTTCTTAGTCCAGAAATGTTTAAGCTCATGATAGTTTTTGTACGATCATCCTAAATTGTAAAATAGCAATACAAAGTTTCTTGTTTTTGAAAAATTTCTGGCAGTTTCAAAGAAAGTGATGGTCCATTGTAGTTGCATTTTCTCTCGCTAGATGGCGTCAGCTGTCCACGCTTGGAAAGTAATGGTCCTTGTATGGAAAGGACTTCTTTCCGCTCAAGGACAACAGCTGATTGATTATGTATGTAAATGACGACTTCCTAGTCTACATAGGGACTGGTAAGCAGCTTATTTCCGTGAAGTGTAGCGAAAAAAGGTCATAAGAGAACTTGACAATGCGTGAATTTAGTAAGTTGAACAAAACAATAATAACTTTTTTAATAGTAATAAGACAACTTGACAATAGCCTACACAAATCTACAAGAAGTTACCAAACTAAAAGAGAATACTTGTTTTATTTTTAGTGAATAGATTGCATTTTTCCCTCTTAAACGCCCATTTAGGATCAAACTTTGTGGTTCCGATCATTAAAATTGATTTCAAATGTGTTCATCTGCAATAACTGTCGGCGGGCCGGACAAAATCCATCCGCGGGCCGAAGGTTGGATATCATTGGATATTACTCTAGTCTTCTGCTCCGGTAGGCTACTGTTACGCAGACTATTTGCAGACAACATCAGTTATTGGAACGTGAAAGAAGCAGACGAACCCGGCTCTATTTTTGGCACCAGCTCTATTGAAAATTTCGGGTACATTTTTCATGTATTGGGGAGCCTCCATTCGTTACATCATCCAATATCATAATTATGCAAGATTATTGAAAGCATAAAATTGCATGTATTTTTACATGCAATTATTGTAACGTTCTCCGTATACGATATTTTAAATCATTGGATATTAGGCTGGTATTACACGATAATAGTTCTATGATCATAGTTGATCATATGTAAAGAGATGAAAATATGATTTCGTATTTTTATCTATTTCCATATCAACTATGATCATATAACTATTATCGTGTAATACCGGCCTTAGAATAACAAAACTGTTCACAGCAATAATTAACTTAGAAATTATAGAAATACATTTTTGTGTTGACGTTCAAACTTACTTATTTAGTTTACAAATTGTACTTGATCTGTATTATATTATTTGTGAATATTTGTTGATATTTTTCTAGAAATACAAGTTTTGTATTATTATCGTATTTTATTGACCACTATTCTTCTATTTTATTATTGATCACATTCTGTTCAACAGTATAGTATAGTCTATGGGAAAATAGCAATATGGGAAAATGACTCCAGCTCGGTCAATATTCGTTCAAAAATCATAAATTTGGTTTCAAATTGAAGAGCAGAATGTTTTCTACAATTTGAGACCAAATTTATAATCTTTGAACCAATATTGACAGAGCTGGAGTCATTTTCCCATCTTTCCAGAATGTCTTCTTTGATACTATTGGACTGGTATGAAAGAAGACATTCTGGCAATATGGGAAAATAACTTCAGCTCGGTCAATATTCGTTCAAAAATCATAAATTTGGTTTCAAATTGAAGAGCAGAATGTTTTCTACAATTTGAGACCAAATTTATAATCTTTGAACCAATATTGACAGAGCTGGAGTTATTTTCCCATCTTGCCATAATGTCTTCTTTGCTTTGACAAGCACTTCAGTTATGCCACTTACTTCAACCGCAGGAGACCAAACATCTAGCACAAAAGGTACAACATTTGTAGCTCTGGATCCCTAGAGTTTAGGTTATTTGTTCCAAATACCATAGCCGGGCTCTCCCAAGAGCCTCTCTTCCATTTCCCATATATTCTTAACATAAATTTATTGCCTTATTACTATGGCCATAGCTTCCTTTATTAGAAGGCCATGCCCTAATAATATGGCAACGTCGCACCGTAGTCACAGTCTTTTCATATAAAAGCATTAAGTACAGATACAAATCATGCATGTTGACTTGGTTTTTCTCTCTTTGAGCAAAATTTCCATGAGAAGCGTTCATGAAGCTCTTCGTATAGAATTCCTTTTGTGTTTTTTGTAATAGGTTGTAATATAGATTAGCAAGAAAGATTAAAATAGCTTATGATTTTTAGCAAGTCAAATGGGAGAATGCACACAAGAAACGCATCTATTAGAACAGCTGATTGGAAAATGCTGATTTTAATGCTTTTAAATGAACCCAATTTCCTACTCTACATAGTTGTCAATTTTTAGGCCATGGCCTTCTATTTATATTCTATATTTACATGGCCTTCTTCATTTTTATTTAGTGTTTCTGATCAGATCTTCATCGTTAACAGTGAACTCAATCAAAATTCAGGATTTTGTAAAGTGAGAAGTGTTTTTTAAAGTTAAAATTGTAATGTAAACATTCATCATCAATCATCATTCATTGACTATGTAGCCTAAACATCATCATCCACTTATCACCTTTGCTTAAAATACTTTATATAAGTCGCAATTGTAACAACAAATAATAATTAAAGGAAGCTATGCTATTAGCCGGTATTACACGATGATAGTTCTATGATCATATTTGATCATTTATATGGAAATAGATGAAAATATGATCTCTTCCCATATGATTACAAGGTTAGTCAATCTACCTTGATATAGATTTACTAGCCTTGATATGATTAGAGAACTATTATCGTATAATACCGGCCTAAGCCAATAGTATGCCATCTGTCCTTTAGAATCCTTAAAAGAGATCGCTTCTCCTAAACGCTTTGGAATACTTCCTCATTACAAACTCTATCCAGATAGAATACAAGCTAATAATACCATAAGTTTGCTGGTTACTCAAACGAGAAATATTTCATCTATTAGCTTGTATTCTCTCATATGCGACAGGGTTCAGGGGTCTTTTCTAATATATATTTGAATAAATTTAGTTTTTATGAAACTACAGTATAGTTGGGCTTCGCAGCTATCCTAGGAGAATACGCCACTGGGTCTGTTCGATATAATAATTGGTCCTGTAAATTCTAATTCTACAAGTCCTGTAAATCGGACCACGGGGAAAAAGACACCAGACATGAACAGACTTGCACCTGCACATCTATACAGGGTGTTTCAGGAGGAATGTTCAATACTTCTCAGGCTGATTCCCCACACCAAGTAAAGACCTGTATAGCACATTCCTCCTGAAACACCCTCTTTAAAAGTATACGTCTAGAGTCTATAGGCCTAAGTATTCTCCCTGTATCATAGATCTTCTGAAATTTTATGAAATTAGGCCTCTGATAATTACTCCCTTCTTCTCATCATTTATGATATTTCTAACAATTCTATAAAATCTTTTATCGCAATTTTCATCATTCACATATGTTGATTTGTATCATGGGAGAAATATAATGGATAATCCAGTCTCAATAAAAATAACGCTTTATTCCGCATATTTTCTTATTAAAACTATATACACATATGTTTTGAAAAATACATCACGTTATTCAATCAAATAATAACATTAATGATTAAATTATTAGATTCTATTCAATCCATCAACATTTGGTTGAAGATGGCCTACATTATAAATTCAATAAATATAACTGGCCGGTAGCACAAAAGCTTCAATTTGAGGTGTTTTTCGTCTTTTAAAAATAATTATTTACAATCAAATGACGCTCTGTGTAAACAAATTATAGATATGCACGATTTAGTCCACTAAATAATGGATTAACTACAATTTTACGGTATCACAATCATTGTCTTATATTTAAAACCTATATTTTATTGAATTTTCAAATTCCTATTATTTATTATTATTGATGTGTTATGATGAATACATAAGAAACAATAATTGCCAATGAAAAGTTCACGGATAAATAAATAATGAACTATAAAATAGAATTATTATTCGAAAATAAAAGAAGATTTCAGGTACAGGAAAATATACAGCCTAAATAGTAGAATAGTCTGTTCAAGCAAAGAAGACATTCTGGCAAGATGGGAAAATGACTCCAGCTCAGTCAATATTCATTTAATCTCAAATTGTAGGAAACATTCTGATCTACAATTTGAGACCAAATTCATAATTTTAGAACAAATATTGATAGAGCACGAGTCATTTATCCATTTTGACAGAATGTCTTCTTTGCTTGGACAGACCATACATAGTTTTTAGTTTAGAACGATGTTCATAAGAAAAAGTACAAATTTATACAATCATGGATGATAAGGTGCATTGGGGTAAGTCCGTAGTTGGGGTAATTATATATTCAAAATGAACAACTGGTGGGGGAAGTGCGCACCATATGTTGACTTATCTACTTTTTTCTCCTATTTTTTTGAATACTATATAAGTGAATCTACTATAGTATGGCCAAGCAGAGAAGAGCCTCTGGCAAGATGGGAAAATGACTCCAGCTTGGTCAATATTGGTTCAAAAATTATTGATATGTTCTCAAATTGTAGATCAGAATGGTTCCTGCAATTGAGACCAAATCAATAATTTTTGAACCAATATTGACCTTGCTGGAGTCATTTTCCCATCATGCAAGTGGCTCTTCTTTGCTTGGTCAGACTATACTTGGAGTTCAGAGCTCTTCAAAGAAAATTTTGGTAAAAATTTGGTGGCTTTTATTCATAAAACCGTTGAAGAAAAAATGATCAAAAGTCAATTTTAAATGTGGTCCGCACTTACCCCACTGCACCTTATGTTATAAACTGGGAATGTGTTCGTATTATAATGTCTTAAAAATTATAGTATTCAATGCAATAATACAGTGAAACTCAATTTAATTCAAGGTTATTTAAATGATAAGTTTATTCTTGTAATAAACTTGATTTGAGGCACTCAACAATTTACAACGATTATTCATGTAAAAAGTACAATCTCATTGGAAAAAGTACAATGTAAAAGTACATGTAAAAAGTACAATCTCATTTGTAAATTCTAGTCTCATTCGACTTTAGTTTGGAGCAGTGATTGATACAACACTAACACCTAGTTTGAACTGCATAATTTATTGTTACAATTCAAAATCAATGCAAAGCCGAAAACTTACTACCTATGGTGTGTACAAGCAAAGAAGACATTCTGGCAAGATGGGAAACTAACTCCAGCTTGTACAATATTGGTTCAAAAACTATGAATTTCGTCTCCAATTGTAGAGCAGAATGTTTCCTACAATTTAAGACCAAATTTATAATTTTTGAACTACTAACGACCGAGCTGGAGTCGTTTTCCCATCTTGTCAGAATGTCTTCTTTGCTTGGGTCAGACTTTTGGCAGATAATGAATTTAGCCAAATGTGACTATATATTTATTTCACGAGATCTACTTGAGACGGAATAAACAAATCTTTGAGTGTGTGCGCAAGGTCTTCTTCTATGCGAAGCTTTCGGCCACAGACCAACAGCTGTAGCCAATCACAGCTCTAGACTACAGTTTTGAGACAAGACAAGTCGAACTGTATCCAATCACAGCTCCAGACAAGAGTCAGCTGTTCAACTGTTTCGCATAGAAGAAGACCTACCATTACACGCACACACACTCAAAAAGTTTGTTTATTCCGTCTCAAGTGATCGTGAATGGACTATAGACCTAGAGGGCCGCTTTCCCAATACGAAGCTAGGCTCAAATAACACCAGATTCTATAAAATTATTACCAATTTTCCCCAATTCAATTATGACTAGACAGTGGATTCCTCGAGTAACGGTTATCTTGAGCTAGTTTAAAATTAATCTTTAGTTCAAGCCTACTGAATATGTGGCTTGAAATAAGAAGACATCAAGCCTCATTCGGAGAGTGGGAAAAGTCAATTAGCTGATTAGAATTAGCAATTAGCTAGATCAGAATATTTCCTACGATTGAGACCAAATCAATAATTTTTGAACCAATACTGACCCGAACGTTTGAACCCATGTACCCAGGAACCTTTTCAATACCACTGGCATATCATGGATGAAATTCTTCATTATATCCCTATTCGCTATGAGCATCTACCGTGCTGCGGCTCTGGTGGATTATTGTGTGTACTTTTATACGTGTTTTAGCATACAAAGCATATCGCTAAATGGGAAAATGCATTTATAATTAGAATGGAATTATTTGCTGCTTCATGCATTTCTCAGTAATTAGAACATGATATTTAGGATAGGAATGTTAGTTATTGATAGTATTATAGCTCATTATATTAGAAAAATCCTAGTTTTCAAGTATTTGAGAGCAGACAACCGCAAACAGATGTATTTGAGAGTCAACCAAAACTTCGAGATAACAGTTGATAAGTTATCTTACATGAAAATGAAAAATTGGCGCAAGCTCACATTTATTTGAAAAATTGAATGATATGAATATTCCTTATTAAAACATGGTAATTAATAGAGTTTTTTGCGTTGATAATAACAGCTTATTAGATTAACTAACATAAAAACCATTCATGTGGCTACATTACCTGATGTACAGGTTAGAATGGAGCACCCATGGTCCTACTTGATTGAGCAAATTTTTTAACAAAAAAACAATAAGGTTAGCTTCAACCTATCAATATTTATTCAATGCAGTGAACCATTCTTTTTATTGATGAAACTTATGTATGGCAACTGGAAAGTGTAGAACTTGAAATTTACATTGCGTGTTTTATTTTTACAATCCAGAACACAACAAATTCTCCAGGACATTATTTTAGGTTTAGCCCTCATCTCCTCCAATGTTAATTCTCTTCAATTTTTCGCCAAAATGATCCGCCAATAGCGCCTCGGTCGCCATTAAAAAATATCCTTTCCACCCACTTGCACACAGCGAATATTCAAAAATCGAATAGGGCAAAAATATCCACTGTTTTCCATTTTTAACAATGCACTTGATGGTTTACCGCAATTAACATTGTTTATGAAAGTTTTTCAACTTTTCTGTGGTTGGATTGCAGATGCTATCAGAGTCCAATGCTGCCAGAAAAACTTGGAATGAAGTTGAAAGCTCTTCATATCAGTCTTGTATCATAGATCCACTTTTGATCAAGGAAGAATGCCAACAAGTTCAAGGTGAGTTCATTGAAAGTGAATAGATAGTAATCCGTCCAAGCTAAGCAAGATATCTGAGTTTCGCTGAGAAAATGTGATCTCAGTTACGATTATTGGTTCTTGAAAATTATAAATTCTTTCTCAAATTGAAGCTTAGATTCTTTCTCTAGAATTTGAGACAGAATTCATAATTTTTGAACCAATACTGACCGAGCTGGAGTCATTTTCTCATCTTGCCAGAGTGTCTTCTTTGCTTGGACAGACTATACTTAACCTCTAGTCTACATATGGCTTATAGACTATAGAGACTATAATTATAATATATATATATATATAATTATAATCGGGGTTTACAGTCTCTGTTGCTTGAACCGCGTTAGGGGAAATCATGCCTCAAAATTGTTGACCACGTAAGTTCAAATATATTGTTCTATTGGTGTGGTGAAAATCTAATTCAAAATTTCTTCTCGACAACAATCCCTGTCTCTCACTCACTCTCACTTTCTTTTTGAGAGAATGATTGGATTCTGTTCAACATTAGAGCGAACACATGACAGCTTCCCTTCCCTCTACCCCTTCATCTATCCTCTTCATAATGCAATGAATTCTTACGCTCATCTAGTTTGTATTTATCTTAATTCCATTTAGAGAGTGATGATTAGCAGATACATTATTAAAATGTATTATATAGTATAAGTTTCCTTTAGTTTCAATTATTACACTCCTTTCCATTCACACTATTCCTGCATCAATTTTCTCTACAGATTGTTAATCACTTGTTATTATCTATAATTATTCGCTATTTAATCCATTTGATCATTCTTCCCAATTTAGATTTAAATTTCGAATCAACTATTGTACCATTTGATTGACATTTCATAATCATTATTCCCATATCATTCCTACATAATTTCATAGTATGAAATTTTCAAGAAATAAATTCTGTACCGTAAAGATCAGAAAAATATTCGCCCCATGGTTGAGTGTTAATGGGAGAGATGTCTTTGAACATCCCTCTCCAAGAATGGACATTTATATGACTAAACTCCGCCATTTTATGTAGATACAGCACAAATTTATATGACCGTTAGCTTATATTGAATCCTTTATCTGTCTCATTTTTCAAGTTTCCATAGTTTATAATTAGCTAACTTAAGCGAACCATAGCATATATAGCATAGGATTCGAATTTTCGTATTATGTAATCTACATGAATAAAGTGATTGAATCTGAATCTCTCTCTCTCTTTTTGTGGGCTAAGTGGAAGAGGGTGCTTGCATGCCTCAACTTTGCCCACAAACTCTTGTAAAATTTTTACAAGTGTGAAATAGAGTCATTTATCTATCTCTCTCTGATCCTATAAAACTTTCATCTCAAAAACAATATCTGTCTCACTTTGATGCACGGCCGCCTGATGCTTCAACAGCGCCCGCTTCTCCGTGAAGCAACTGTCGCACTGGTCGCACGCGTAGGGCCTCTCGCCGGTGTGCGTGCGTCGGTGCGTCAACATCACCGATTTCTGCGCAAACAGGCGGCCGCAAAAGTCGCAGCTGAACCGCTTCTCGCCCTGGTGTACATCACGCACGTGCCGCACCTGAAACCCAAGTAAAATAAGTAAGTAAAGAAATAAGCTAGAAAGAAATTTCATATACGAGGTGTATAGTGACGGTCAGTAAGACCTAGCCATTAAGCCTATAGTCCATTCACGATCACTTGAGACGGAATAAACAAACTTTTTGAGTGTGTGCGTGTAATGGTAGGTCTTCTTCTATGCGAAACAGTCGAACAGCTGACTCTTGTCTGGAGCTGTGATTGGATACAGTCCGACTTGTCTTGTCTCAAAACTGTAGTCTAGAGCTGTGATTGGCTACAGCTGTTGGTCTGTGGCCGAAAGCTTTGCATAGAAGAAGACCTTCCATTACACGCACACACACTCAAAAGTTTGTTTATTCCGTCTCAAGTGATCGTGAATAGAGTATAGTACCTGCTGACGTTCTTCCTGTTTGCTAAATTGAGAATTCTTTTGAACTTTTCGTCAAACAGTCTATTAAATCATAAATTTTTCTACCTAATTCCATTCAATTCAAGTATTAACAATAACGATACCTTAAAAATAACGCTATAATAATGAAAAATCATAATTTATCATATGTTGATGAAAGCGTAGGCTGATGACCAGTATCTACTGACTGCTACTCTAAAAGATGAACGAGATTGGTTCATCGTTATCGATGTCGGCCAGTAGCTATAGGCTATTCTATTCACGATCACGCTATTCTATTCTATTTTCTATTCACTATTTTATTATATTCTAGGCTCATCTCAGTGTTGGGGAGTAGCGCGCTACTTTTTTTATTTTGTAGTGTAACGACGCTACTTTTCAAAAATAGTATAAATATTGTAGCGCGCAATATTTCAAGAGTAGTATGTAGCGTACAAATCACGCTACTTTTGGTATACATCAACTCATACAATCGATAGTACAATGATCGATAAATCGATGCCACCAGTGGTCAGGTGGCCCATAATTAATTATGTAATAATAATCTAGAATATCGTTATTTGCAAAATATTCCATCAATTGTACCTCTAGAATGACACACGTTTCAATAATTTAAGAAACAGAAGCTAAGAGGGAAATAGGTCCGTAATTTTCAAGTAAGTTTTTTGTTTTTTCCTGATTTGTGAATTGGTATGATTACGTTGTAATTGGTATGATATGAAAACGTTGAAATAGAATGATTTTGTAGTTTTATATTTCTCCATTCATTACATTATGGTGCTTATATTCTACAATAGTATGGTCTATATTCACATTGATATTATATAAATGAATTTCAATCAATGTATGTGAGTGTGTAGCCTACGCTCAACTTTTTTTTGCGTTCTTTTGGACATTATTTGCCTGAACAACACGTCAAAAACATTCTATCATGACGTTTTGTGGAGTCGTGAAAAAGTAGCTAGCTACTTTTTTTTGTAGTTGTAGCTAACTACTTTTGAATATAGTTTACCCAACACTGGTATTCTATTCACGCCTTGCAAGTGCTACTGTCAGTGATCTGAGTTTGCTAGCAGAAAGAGACATAAAAAAGTTTTGTATTTTTGTCAGTCAATGTCTCATGATTCGATCTTTCTGTTCTATTCAAACAGATGACCCAAAAGGACTCACCTATCTAAATGAAATGAAGCCAATAATGTAAATATGAGCTACTTTCCAAGAGAAGAAATATTTTTTTGCAATATTTTGTTTTTGTAAGCAATAAATATATTCTATTCTAACCTATTCACAATTACTTGGATGATTGATCTTAATTGATACGAAATAAACAAACGTTTGTGTTGTGTGCGTGTAAAGATAGATTTCCTTTATGCGAAATGGTCGGACAGTCGGCCGCAGTCGAACAGCTGTAGCCAATAAAATTTATTGGCCGAGCTGAATTCATTCATTAATTTTTTCATTGTTACAATTGCGACTTGTTAGCAAGTATTTTAAGCAAAGGTGATGGATGAGGGAGTGAATGATGATGTTTACATGATAAATATGAAAGATGATAAAAATTCACATTATAATTCATTTTCCCATCTTGCCAGAATGTCTGCTTCGCTCGACCAGACTAAACCGTATATAGTCTACAGCTGACTTAAAGACTTAGGGCCGGTTGCACGTACGTTCTGTTAATTTAATCACCGTTATTTCACCGTGTCAAAGTGGAAAAACGTTCAAATGAATCAAGTATTGGAATGTGATAGTAGTAGCAAAATATTCAAAATAGATATTAGAATCAATAATTATCTCATTTTTGTATAAATTATTTATTTATTAAAACAAAAACATGATCTGGAAATTGCATGCTGATACAACTTAATTGTTGTCAGGTTAGTAGTACCACAAAAATCGAAAACCTTCAGCTGCTTTTGTTTTCAGATATTGAAAATTTAATCATCAGCTGATGGTTAAAATTTTTAACGCCTCAATTCTACTTAGTTAAGTACTGTGAAATTAGTATTCAATTCGAATTAAACAGCTGCTGACCTGTTAAATTTAAAAAACCGCCATTGAAATTTTCAATAACCTCATTGATATCATTGCCTCAATGATAATAAATCTGAACTTGATTCATGAATTTAAAATTTAGTTATATTTTTAGGCAATAAAATTTAATGTAAATGATGTGTCATCGAGTTTTGTAGATGAAATTATCGACACTCAAGGCTTTTTAATAATTTATATCTTTCTATTCTCTATTTGAATTGAGTTAGTTTGCCGTTGCTACAAGATGTCGTTATCCAGGCTAATCACGGCGTTAAAACATAACGAAGTTACGAACAATCGGCCCTTAATTAGAAAAACTCTAATATTGTGACTGACTCCAAAAAACTGCCAGTTGGCTGAAGATTTCTATCAATACACAGCTCTTACAGGACAGTTTGAAAGCGGTCTTTAAGGCCAAAACTAGTTGATGAATATCCATTGATGTCTTGACTCTATTTTAAACTGCAGAACGCTCGCCGACTGTCCTGCTGGAGCTGATAGATAACTAAATAAATGAAAAGACAAGATGTTGTCAAACCACTGATTTATTAGAAAATCGAGATACCGGTTTCGGTTGTTACACCATCATTATCAATCTCGGGTAAACTCCAGAGATTACCAGAACTCTGGAGTTTACCAGAGATTGATAATGGTGTAACAACCGAAACCGGTATCTCGATTTTCTAATAAATCAGTGGTTTGACAACATCTTGTCTTTTCATTTATTATGGATAACTACCACAATATCAATTTCACAACTACTCAAAGAGTGATAGATAGCTAACTTACCATATTGTGTTTGGCCGAGAACACCATGTTGCAAGTCTGGCAGGCGAACACGTTCTCGCCGGTGTGCAGCGATTTGACGTGGTTCACCATGAACTGGCGATATTTAAAGCATTTGCCGCAGTGCTCACAGCGATGCGGTCGCTCCGTGCTGTGTGTGATCATGTGCTGTTCGAGGGCCGACTTGTAGGGAAAGGTTTTGCCGCATACCGTACATACTTCCTGCGAAAACGAATGGATACGATTAGGAAACGAACAAAGAAATAAATAGTATTTGAGTAATTGGATAGGAGTGGGCAGTATTATTCTAAGAAGGCATTCTGGTGAGACGGAAAAATGACTTCAGGTCGGTAAATATTGAATCAAATTGTAGAGAACATTCTGGTTTCCAATTTGAGACTAGATTTATAAATTTTGAACCGAAATTTATGGTTCTGGAGTAATTCAGAGCATTCTGGAGTAATTTTCCCATCTTGCCAGAATGTCTTCTTTGCTCGACCTGAGCAAATTCTCAGTTTGATTGAATATTTACCTATAGTTGACTAATTGCTGAACAGCACAATGACCCATAAGAAAAATGTAATTATTATCAATCACTAGTGCCGAAAATAGTACCGTTATTCATGCACAGAAATTCATGTTATTGGAAGAGAATTCAATTCTTCTGGCGTTCTTCTTTTCACTTTTTTGATTATAATAATATTTAAAAAATATAAATATTGGTGATTGGGAAGATTGGACTATTAAATTTAAATTATTGAAATGATAGATAGTATAGAGTTTGTAAACACTCTTAAAAAACGAGTTTTGTAAAAAAATTGTCATAGTACAATATAAACACTAGTTCCATAACGAGTTCAAATTAAAAAAATTGTCATAGTACAATACAACCATAGTTCAAATTAAAAAAAAACGATAAATTATTGTTCTTCCCTCCTTTAGGGAGATTGGTTTGTTGTTAGATAGTCAGTCGTTTCCCGTTTCTGGAGGATTACTTATTGTTACATTTCACTCCAACCGATTAACTGGATGTTATTCAGAGGTGGTCTGCTCCGTCACTTGGTCACGGAAACTGGCTTATGGTTGAGAGCAAGGTAATTAGAATAAAAAGGTAACAGTCATCGTAACCGTAGCCGGGAGAAACCCGTGAGTTCTGACGTCATCGGAACCACAGCCGTTAAGCAAACCTAGCTGGCGCTAAAAGTTAGGAAATTCACAGCTGTGGTTCCAATGACGTCAGAACTCACAGTTTTCACCTGGCTACGGTCACCTCTCTATTTTAATTACCTTAGTAGAGAGGATCAACGTGCTAACCACACGTTACCTCTATCCTGGTTGATGATCATTCACCTCTGCTGTATAGTGGAGTGAATATAAAACTGGAAACCAGCTGGTAGGCTCAAGCTCTTCATGGGCTGTTGAGCCATTGACATACAAATGATAGTATAATGAAGAAGTGGAGCGTCTGGAGAATTGAATCGGATTTTCAATGACATAGAGTCATAAATTATTATGAATATCTGTCCAATAATGATGGTATCCAATAAATAAAAGTATTGTTCACGGTATATAATATGTATGCTTGTCTATCTATGAATAAATAGATTATATCAATATCGATTAGTAAATATCGATTGTCACCCACCGGTTCCTTCTGGCAGTTGTGCGTCGCTAGCGCGTACGCCATCTTGAAACGCTTGTCGCACTTTACGCATTTGAACGGCTCGTTGCCCGGATGTTCCTGAAAAAGAATAGGAGTAAGATTAGATTAGATTAGATTTCATATAAATAACAACCAAACATTCCAGCTAATTTGTAGATTGCAATAAAACATAGTAAGTATAACTAGATAGATAAATTTTAAAAAAACAACCACTGCCCTCCTAATCAGGGGATCTGGTTTTCACTTGTCATGAAAACCTAAATAGTTCACAAAAAGACATAAGCTACCGTACACAAAATAGAAAGACACACGACGTAAGACAAGATAAACATTTTTATTATTCATGAAGCCTCATGAGTACTATACATAAATACTCTTCTTTTGAATAGAAAGCATTCTCAGAGAAATCAACTTTCAGTTTAGATCTAAACTAATTAACATTCATTCATTGATTTCATTTATGAAGTCAGGTAGAAGATTGTAGAATTTGATTCCTGAACTCCAGATATTGTAAGTAGAGTGATGCATCTCATCCAAGTGTTTATTCCTCGTGTTAAGAGAATACAGGTACAGGAACATGGCTTCGTGGCCACACAGGTCACATTTTCATGCTGACGAATCTATAACATTGATTAAGATTCAGTTGAAATTTTAAAATTAACTGTATTGGTTATAGGCAGCTCGGTGAGGGTGGTAGCTTGGTGATCGTGAAGCTAAGTCACAAACTCTGTGGACTGCTTTTGGATTGGATTGGACTGCTCTTGACCAAATACATTTTGGCAAGGTGGCCACCTACCCGTAAGGGTCTATATATAGGTAAGGGAATATAAATAATTATATTCCCTCACTAGCCGGCAGGCTCGCTTCGCTCGCCTTCTCCGACTAGCCAGGGGGCTCCGCCCCCTGGACCTCCGACAGTATCAGCAGTTTCAGTGAGTCAAACAGGCTCGCTTCGCTCGCCTGCATAACCTCTGTCAGTGTAAGCTGAGAAAAACTGAGCAAATTCCGTTCAGAAGGGATTCAAAATTCATTGAACACAGCATTTCTAGACCTAATCTGGACCTGTTCACCAAATTTCGACATTTTCTACCGATTTATTCTTAAATAATCCAAGAAAAACTCTGAAAATTCCGAAAAATAGTAAAACGCTAATATTGAGCGTAACCTTGGGAACTATATCGAACATAGTTTGAAACTTGATTCAATACCTTCCAAATTAGTTTATCTATAATCTCACTGAACCATTGAATTAACAGTAAGGATTGGTCGTATCAAGGCGAAAGATATGCAACCCACAATACATCTACAATTTTGAAAAACCTGATTACTGGCGTAATCTTGAACGGAATTCAAAAATATTTCAACACAACATTTCTAGACCTTATCTGAACCTTCCTACCAAATATCAACATTTTCTACCGATTGGTTCTCGAAACAATAGAGAAAACGCTGGAAAACTATAGAAAAACTTAAATATTTGGCGTATCCTTGAAAAGTTTTTAAAATCCTTTCTTAGCGCGCGTCTAAACGTCCAACTGAACACGCCTGCCAAATTTGAACGCATTCGCTTCAGGGATTTTTAGTTCTGGTGATGAATGAATCAGTCAGTGCCATTTTGCTCATTTGTTTATGAGGGTGAAGCCCACATGAGCTCATAGGCTTGTGCGTGGGTAATGAAATGGATGATAGATGACGACTACTTTTTTTTAATGTAGTCGGGACCGACGGCTTATCGTCTCCTCCGAAAGACGGGATAGATATAATCTATATAATCTATAAATATAGATTATATTATGATATAGATTATGTATATCAACAAAAATAAGTTTTTTTAGAGATTAAAAATAATAATAATACTTTTGTAGAGACTACTTGCTTTATTAATCAATAAATAATCACAGTACCCTTGAAATAAGTTTATTTCTTCTAATCACAACTAGTTTCGAAATTTCAAGTCATTTTCAAAGTCATATTGACATTTCAAAGTCATTTTCAAGTGATAGTTGGAAACTAGTAGGCTAATTGTTGTGAGGAAAAATAAACTTATTTCAAGAATACTGTAATTATTTATTGATTAATTATACATCAGTAGCCCTAATAACAAAATGAAAATTACCTGTTTAATATGCTCTGTCAGCAGTATTTCCTGGGCGAAGGTGTCCTCACAGATGCCGCACTGGAACTGAATGTCTCCCACGTGAACTGTTTTAATATGACGGATCATGACCGTCTTGGTGTTGAACCGCGCCTGACAGATGCTGCACTCGAACGGCATTTCGCCCGTGTGAAACCGCCGGTGCAGGACTAGTGATTTGCGTACCTTTGAAAAAAAAATTAGATTTTATTACAAACAATGTATTGTGACGTAAGTGATTTAATTAGAATTTTCTTTCGTCTGCCTTACTTTCCTTCTGTGTGTGACACATAAGGAAACGCTAAATAAAGCATAATTAAATAAAGCATTTAGCATAATTAAACGCTAAATATTATCAGCGCGTTGATGTAAATACAAGGTTCTATGAACTTTTTCACATTGAGGACGAAAAAAGGATTGGCCTAACATGGGCATAATATCACATACTATTATACTATACTTACGTTAAAACTGAACTTTAAAACTTGGGGCTATTTAAAATACTTGAAAAATAAATGAAAATCAAACACCCTTTAAAAAAACTAAAAACACAGACATGTTTCGGCACATTAGGCCATTATCAATGTGGATAAAATAGTGAAATAAGTAAACAAGATTAAAAATTAAAAATACAGGTCTAAATAATATCATATGATTTACATACATCACATTCCTCCTGAAACACCCTGTATAGATTTACTACAATAATAGATTTCACTATTTTATCCACATTGATAATGGCCTAATGTGCCGAAACATGTCTGTGTTTCAATAATTTTAAAGTTTTTTTAAAGGGTGTTTGATTTTCATTTATTTTTCAATTATATTTACGTTAATATTACTGAAACATATTTATTATTATTATTATTATTTATTTATTCAATAATAATTATACATATAGGTGAGTGCAACAGGCAGATGCCCAAAACTGCTCCTCTACCAATTTTTACAACAGTTCAAAACAAGGTTATAATAAATTATCAAACTCAATTTTACAATTTCTCACTTCCAAAGATACTTCTTCACAAACAATTTTGAATTTCGATAAAAGTCCACTTTTAAGTTCCAGAAATAAACAAGATAAATATTCCAATGGATTTCAATATTTTGGATTCACTTTAGAAAATTTTAGCAATTTGAAACAAACTCACTATAGTAGCCATCACTATGGTATTAGTAATATAGTAATATCATATGGTATTCAATAAAAATATTATCACAAGTTTGTTTGTTTATCAATTTGTTCAACAGCCCATGAAGGGCCTAGGCCTACCAGCTGGTTACCAGTTTCATATCCACTCCACTATACAGTCCGTCTAAGCAGAGAAGACACCTCGACTAAAAAACGACTCGAGCCCGGCCAATACCAGCCCTAAAGTATTGAATTCTCGACAGGACCCACAGTCCCCAAACCAACATTGACCGATCAATTATCATTAGCACTTCATTTCACACTTTCGCCCTACCTATACTTCATTTAGTTCAGATAATGGGCTTTGATTGAATTCAAATCAATTTGAAATAAATTACACTATTCAACCTTATTTCTTATTATTATAAATGATTGAATTTCTCATTTCTTCTGTAAGTTCTTAATGGCTTGTTATATTGAACTGTGTTGGTAATTCTAATCTGCAAACAGGATTTTTCTTGCTGGTGATTGGTTTCTTGTATTTTAGCTGGACGTTTTGTCTGAAGTTCTACAACAAAGATTGAATTGAATTTATTTTAATTAAATCCTTTGTTTATAATAATTTGTTCTATTGATTCTGTATTAGTAACTCTTACCTGCGCGAAGGAGTTAAGAGTTGAGAGTTTATTAATTAATTTATTCAATCATTGGTACAGTTTTTTTTGAGGGTGATGCCCACATGGGCTCTTGGGCCTGTGCGTGGGTAATGGGAAGGATGATGATGAGAGATGAATTTTACAGTTTGCTGAAGTCAAAGACCAAGCTAATATACAACAATGTCATAAGTGAGTTTAGAGTTTAACCTTCTCTTATAGATGATAGATTTTGTATTCTAACTGAACGTTTTGGTTCTGAGAATCAAAACAAGTTCAAATTAATTTGCGTTCTCACCTTGAACTGTTTATCGCACAAGTCGCACTTGTAGCGTCGCTCCTCGGTGTGCGTTTTGCGGTGCGTGCGCAACAGTGTCGCCTTTGTGAAGCGTTTGTGACAGGTGTCGCACTCGTGCGGCCGCTCGGCGTTGTGCGTCACCCGATGCTCAGTCAGCTCTTCTTTCAGCGCGAACCGCGAGTCGCAGTAGTCGCACAGGAACGGTCTGTGCAAAAAAATCGAAACAAAATATTTCCAATTTAAATAACAATAGTTGAGTTTTGATCACATTCACTGCAAAATATTCATATTCTTTTGTATTATGATAGTCTTTATTTATTTTCATTGTGTTCCTTGGACAATGTAAAATGTACAACTAATGAATAAATTTTTAATTTGAATTTGTTAAAATAAAAAAAATCAATCTAAGCTTGGTGGTACATTCCAAAATATTCAGTTCAAAACGAAATAAGAATAGATTAGTTTTGATTTTATTTTCTTCGAATAACACCTCAAAAATCAATCAAAGCTTGTTAGTACTCGTGTATGACATGTCAAAAGATTAGTACTCGTATAGTTTGGTCGAGCCACTTTGATGAAGCAAAGAGGATATTCTGACAAGATGGGAGGAGAATGACTCCAGCTCGGTCAATATTGATTCAACAATTATAAATTTGGTCACAAATTGTAGAAAACATTCTGCTCTACAATTTCCGACCAAATTTATACTTTTTGAACCAATATTGACCGAGCTGGAGTAATTTTACTATCTTGCCAGAATGTCTTCTTTGCTCAACTAGACTAGTATACAAAGTGTAGTTTTCCTAGCCGATGTTACCTACTAATACCTGATGTAAAATATCACTAATATAACTAATACTCAAACATAATAAAATTCAATCAAATCAAATTTATTGAAGTTTCTAAAAACAAAAAATTACAATTAAAACTTTCGACTCAAATACAAAACCAAATCACTTGCAAGGAAAACTCCTGTGCGCATGTAAGAGTTGCTACTATTGTTATCAGTACAGTATGACATTAACAAATCATAAAAAACCTACAAAAACAAATATATAATGGAATAAATACTGAATCATACTTGTCGCCGGCATGCAATTTCATATGCGCCGCACAGTTGAACTGCGTCTTAAATTTGGCGTCGCAAAAATCGCACGCGAACGGTGCGTGGTCGCTGTGCGTGCGTAGGTGCATATTGAGGTTGTAGTTGGTGGTGAACGCTTTGCCGCACTGCTGACAGACGAACGGCTTCTCTCCGTGGCATGCGCGTGTGTGCGTGGCCAGCTGGCTTCGTGTGATGTAACTTTTGCCGCATACCTGACAACAAAACAGGAAAGATTCAATATAGTAAAAAAAACTTAGATCTTGTCAATTTTCATTAATTTATTATAAAAGCTAACAGAACCAGGCTTCACATTTTAACAATGATGCATCTCAGTAGGCTTCAGCTGAGATCAAAATGTGAAACCTGGTTCTGTATGCTTTTATAATAGATTAGTGAAGTTTGACAGAATACAAGTTTTCTTATTATGGAGAGATTTCACAATATCACCATCAATTCTACCAATTTTATCAAAAAATCCAATATTCATTTATGGACCATCAGGGTGCAAGAGCAATAGTAATAAGATACAAAATCTTCAAAAATAATACAATTGAAGAAAATACAGGATAAACATACAATAGAGAGCACAAATAAACTACCATGAATGTACAATAAAAAGTTTAAAAATGAACTAAAACCAAGACGCATTAGAATGCAAGCCATTAGAATTTTAAAATGAATCCATAATATTGAAATACTATGGAATATTTATCTTGTTTATTTCTGGAACTTGAAAGTGGACTTTTATCGAAATTCAAAATTGTTTGTGATAAAATATTTTTGGAAGTGAGAAATTGTGATATTAAGTTTGATGATTTATTATAACCTTGTTTTGGACTGTTGTAAAAATTGGTAGAGGAGCATATGCCTGCTGCACTCTTTAAATTTTCCTTTTATTTCAAGTTGTAATGTTTATTTATTTTGGAATAAAACAATTCAATTCAATTCATATGTATAATTAATATTGAATTGATAAATAAATAAATTATGAATAAATAATCAAACCCAGTACATACGAGCTGCCGCTTGGTAATGCTACGTTAAAATAGACAAAGAATATAAAATGAATCTTAGTTAATTTATTTGAAAATAAATTTTATTTAATAAATTAGATTTGACTCGCCTAAAATTACAAGTTCAATCCTGATGTCTTATGGTTTAGTCCGACCAAGCAAAGAAGAGCCTCTTGCATGATGTGAAAATGAATCCAGTTTGGTCAATATTTTTTGAAGAACTATAAATGTGGTCTCAATAGTAGATCAAATCGTTCCCTACAATTTGAGATGAAATTGATATTTTTTAAATCAATATTGACCAAGCTGGAGTCATTTTCACATCATGCAAGAGGCTCTTCTTTGCTTGGTCAGACTATACCTTCTATTTAACAAATTATCCACCAATCTTTATTCAAAACATACATAGCAATGTATCCTTAATCTCAGGGCTACTTTTATAACTGTTTTTATTTTTATATTATCAAGTACCTTTTTCAAATTATTTTTCAATGCAAAACATGTTTCAACTAATTATTTCATTTGCACTTGAAAATGACTAAAATTAGTTGAAACATGTTGTGCATTGAAAAATACGTAATTCAAAAAGGGTACTTGATAATTATTTAAAATAAATACATAGCAATGTACATGAAAGCGTCTTAAATATTATTTTAACAAAATGATAAAATATAAAAACAATTGAGAAATGTCAAAATTAGTCTAATATGCATTAAAATTATAAAATAATTCAATGTTATATAATTCCGATTCCATTAAGTGCTTTTTCAGTTTATTTTTAAAACGTCTAATTTTTGTTTCATTTTTTATGTTAGCTGGCAAGTACGTAATAAATTTTATACCCATATATGTTGATATACATACATATACATACATATAGCACATCACAGAGTCACTTTAAAATAATGGTAATAATATATACAGAAGACACTTGTAGAATTGGAATGCTTCAGCAGCCGAAATATTCCCTGGCTCAAAAATGTAAGTTAAGTCTACTTTCTAAATGTTTTTTCCAATTCTACAAGTGTCTTCTGTATATATTATTACCATATACATACATATATATACATTATATACATACATATATATACATTGAAGCCGTGTAAAATGTGCTTCAGCACCCATCACTCACCTCACACATGTACACCCGCTCCCCGTATGCAGACGCATGTGTTGCGTTAACTGTTTGACTTTGAAAAAGCTCTTGTTGCACTCTCCACAGTTGAACATCTTCTCGGCATGGTGCACTTTGACGGCGTGCTCATTCAAATGGCTGGACATGAAGAACTTTTCATCGCACAGCTCGCACTGGTAGGGCCGCTCGCCGGTGTGTATCTGACAATAGATTAGTTAAGTTTTTATTTTCGTCTAATAACACCAAAAAATCGAGCAAAGCTAGGCACAGTCTGTCCAAGCGAAGAAGACGTTATGGGGAATGATTCCAGCATTAAAATATTGGTTGAAAAATTTAAAACTTGGAAAATTTTTTCTACAATTTGAAATCAAATGTATAATTTTTGAAGCAATATTGACCGAGCTGCAGTCATTTTCCCATCTTGCCAGAATGTCTTCTTTGCTTGGACAGACTATACAAAAAAAGTGGATGGGAACAAGCGAAAACTCGTTTAAAGAACGTTAATATTGAAATGAATATAATGTTTCAAATCGATAATATCATAATTACAATAATATGAGTACTGAACTCAATGGTTTGACGAGTCATACATTATAGTCCGTCTTAGCAATGAAGACATTCTGGCAAGATGGGAAAATGATTTAAAATATTCGATCAATATTGGTTCAAAAATTATTAATTTGGTCTCAAATTGTAGAAAACATTCTGTTCTATTATTTGAGACCAAACTTATAATTTTTGAACCAATATTCATTGAGCTGGAGTCATTCTCCCATCTTGCCAGAATGTCTTCTTCGCTTGGACAGACTATAGTGTATTACACGTCGAAAAATTGAGTACAATAAGTACTCATATTATTGTAATTGTATATTATCGATTTGAAACATTTTATTAGAATCAATAATAAAGATCTTCGAACGATTTTCCACTTGTGCCCATTCACTCTTTTTTTGTTTAGTCTGGTCGAGGAAAGAAGACATTCTGGCCAGATGAAAAAATGACTACAGAGGTCTCGATCAAAATTGCTAGTATATATTTGATTTCAAATAGTAGGAAACAATCTCCAAATTTATAGGTTTTGAACCTATATTGACCAAGTTAGAGTTATTTTCCCTTGTTTCCAGTAAGTATTCTTTACATGAACAGATTATATACTTGTTACAGTAAATCTTAATCAAGCCATAATATTCATTCATGGCTTGAACACGCACAGGGTTGTTAAAGTGTCAGGTCGGCTTGATCGAGAAGATTATTATTCAGGTAAGTGGAAATATGATTGAAAATACCAAATTTGTGATAACTCCATTGTCATAGAGGATCTCCACACTCCACATTTCAGGTTGACTTGAGGGGCATAGCATTGATTGAACTGGAAATAGGAGAAAGACTGCGTATTTTCTTATTCAATTATGTAGAAATATTTTTGAAAATGTGAAATCCATGATCATGGATCAAAGTCATGACTGTCAGTCTGCCATGAGATGCAAGATTCAGCATAGCAAGGATTAAACTGGGAATAGAAGGATGCTATTTGTATTCTCATTCAATTTGGTAGGAATATTGTATAAAAAATACAAATCCTTGATCATTCCATTGTTGAACAGGATGCTATGCTCATAATCAAATAAGATGACTTGACTGTCAAATTGACATGAGATGTAAAGCAAGGATAATGAAGCATAGCAATGATTGAACTTCAATTATGAAGAATGCTGCGTGTTTTCTCAAGTAATTGGTTAGAATTATTGTTGAAAATGCCAAATCCATAATAATATCATTGTAACAGAGTATCCTATGGTAATATGTTAGTACCTTGTTTCTATTTGCAGCCTCTCTATACATCTGCTCAACGTAGCTACTTGATGAAAGCTACTTGACTCGAAAACGACCTCGTATAGCCAAGTCATTGGTTTATAAGCTATATAACTTAGTAAATACTAATGACATTCATACTAGATACTCTAGTTCCTCCTTGTACGCAGAAGATGTGGCTCAGTGCCACGAAACGCGTCCGACAAGCAACAAAATCGTGAGTACTGTTGGAAAAGTGAAAGTCATTAGTATTTACTAAGTTATAAAGCTTATTATCATCAACAGTTCAAGTAGGAAGACAAAAGAAGTCATTGGTATAGTCCGACCAAGCAAAGAAGAGCCTCTGGCAAGATGGGAAAATGACTCCATATTGGTCAATATATGCTCGAGAATCATAAATGTGGTTTCAATAGTAGATCAAATTGTTTCCTACAATTTGAGATGTAATTGATAATTTTTGAAGCAATATTGACCGAGCTGGAGTCATTTTCCCATCATGCCAGAGGCTCTTCTTCGCTTGGCCATACTATATGCATTGAAAAATAATTCAAAAAGGGTACTTGATAATTATTAAAAATTAAAAACAGTGATAAAAGTAGCCCTGAGATCAAGAAAACGTCATTGGTATAGTCTGTCCAAGCAAAAAAGACCATCTGGCAGATGGGAAAATGACTCAAGCTCGGTCAATATTGGTTCAAAAATCATCACTTTCATCTCAAATCTTAGGAAACAATTTGATCTACTGTTAAGACCACATTTAAAATTCTTGAAAAAATGTTGACGAAACTGGAGACATTTTCCCTTAATAAATGAAAAGGCAAGATGTTGTCAAACCACTGATTTATTAGAAAATTGAGATACCGGTTTCGGTTGTTACACCATTATCAATCTCTGGTAAACCACCGAAACCGGTATCTCGATTTTCTAATAAATCAGTGGTTTGACAACATCTTGTCTTTTCATTTATTATGGATGTACTGGGTATTGGTCTCTCGGTGTGGGTGATCTATCGGTGAACGTTATGTTAAGTCACGAACACTGTGGACTGCTCTTGGATGGGTGACCGGTATTTGACCAAGTGCACATTGGCGAGGTGGAACTACCCGTAAGGGTCTCCCCACCATTAAAAGTCATAAGAATATGTATGTATTTATTATGGATACCTACCACAATATCAATTTCACAACTACTCAAAGACATTTTCCCTTCTTGCCAGAGGGTCTTCTTTGCTTGGACAGACTATCTCAAGTCTACCTTTCCAATAAACAAACAAATGATTTTTCCTCATCTCACCATACGTATGTGCAGTGTAAGCAGCGATTTCGTCGTAAAAGTCTTCTCGCAGATGTCACAGTGTATGGGCTTGGTGTCGTGCACGTTCATGTGTCGAGTCAGCATTTTTTCGAACGCGAATCGTTTGCCGCAAACGTCGCACTCGAACTCCTTCTCCTCGTCGTGTGTGCGCAGATGACGCTCCAACGCTCTGCGACGCGGAAACACCTTAACAAAACAATAGTATCTGGTTACTTATTGTACGCTGAAGATGTGGCTCAGTGCCACGAAACGCGTCCGACAAGCAACAAAATCGTGAGTACTGTTGTAAAAGTGGAAGTCGTTAGTATTTACCAAGTTTTTAAGATTAAAAACAATATGAAGTAATTATTCTACATTTATTAATTATCATCATTAACTTGCATCACACCATTGGCTGCAAATAATCCCAAATACAAATCAAATTTTGGTTAAGAGTGGGCAGAAGTAGTCGGCATACTGCCGAACGGCAAAATCATGTCCCATAAGAACAATGTAATTTTTATCAATCTCTTGGAGCAGATAGAGCCTCTATTAATGGACGGAATTTCACGTTCTTCATGTCATTGAAAAGAGAATTCAATTCTCCAGGGGCGTGACGTTTTACTTTTTCGATTTTAAGTTTATTTCAATAATTAGAGTTCAATATTTTTTTAGTTAATTAATTATCAAAATAAACTTAAAATCAAAAAAGTAAAAAGTTACGCCCCTGGAGAATTGTATTCTCTTTCCAATGACATAAAGAACGTGAAATTCTATCCATAAATAGAGGCTCTATCTGCTCCAAGAGATTGATAAAAATTAAATTGTTCTTATGGGACATGATTTTGCCGTTCGGCAGTTTGTCGTCCACTACCATCTACTCTTAACCATCAACCAATATACAGTTCATGAAAGTGAAAATACTTTATTAATTTATAATGCAATCTTATAAATTTAGCCTACAGTATAAACCTATGGTATACTATACCATATACATGGTCACTTCAGACGAAATAAACAAACTTTGTGCATGTGTGGGCGTGTAAAGATAGGTCTATTTCATGAGTAACGGTCCGAAGGTCGGCCGCAGTCGACCAGTTGTAGCCAATCACAGCTCTTGTTTTGTCCTTCAGCATAATTGAATCATGGGCGATTGAGCATGATGAAATACAAGTTTTAATCGATTAAACACTTGAATGTTATATGAAACTTTCAAACAAATTTGCAATATAGTTATAGTCTGTACAATCAGATTCTAGGAAAATGACTCCAGCTCGGTCAATATTGATTCAAAAATTATAAGTTTGATCTGAAATTGTAGATCAGAATGTTTCCTACAATTTGAGACCAAATTTATAATTGTTGAACCAATATTGACCGAGCTGGAGTCATTTTTCCATCTTGCCAGAATGTCTTCTTTGCTTGGACAGACTAAAAGAGCAAGTGAATATTTCAGATAACTTGGATAGCTCGTTTTTGCCTTGAAAACAGAACAAAAACATGATAAAAATATAATCATTCATACTTTTTCACAACTTATATAGAATGATATAGTCTGTCCAAGCAAAGAAGACATTCTGGCAAGATAGGAAAATGACTCTAGCTCGATCAATATTGGTTCGAAAATTATAAGTTTGGTCTCAAATTGTAGATTACAATGCTTCCTACAATTTGAAACCAAATTTATAAGTTCTTAACCAATATTGACAGAGTTGGATTAATTTTCCCATCTTGCCAGAATGTCTTCTTTGCTTGGACAGGCAATAATTACCTTGTCACAGTACTTGCAACTATATACAACTTTCGGCTTCCTGCCTTTTCCTCGCCTTCTCTTTTTGCCCAGGTTTTCCGTTATTTTTTCCAAGTCATCATCATCATCGTCATCATCATCATCATCATCATCATCGTCATCACCATTATCATCGTAGTCTTCATCATCAGTCTCCAACAAAGATTCTCCAGATTGATACATTTCAATATCATCATCATCATCATCATCTTCTACATCCATATCAAGATCTAAATAAAAGGAAAAAATGTTATCACATGATAGTTATCACAAATCACTGGCTCGTGCCCACGATAAAGGTGAAGTGTTGTACAGTAAAAGATACGGGCACTTCACCTGTTTCGTGGGTACTAGCCGCCAGTAATACAAATATACACCAAGCCCCATTTTAGACAACACGATTTTTGTTTACTTAATCAATTTTACTAGATTGAATGAAGCATGGTAAAAATATGAAGTGCGCAGAGAATATTATTATAAAGTAAACAAAAAACCAGACTTCCGAGTTTGTGGTCTATGGAACGTGTCTTAAGCCGGTCGTACGCTGGGACGCACGCGAAACAGCCCATGCAAGCCAGCCAATCACAGCTCTTGTTATTCACGCTAAATAACAAGACAAGAGCTGTGATTGGCTACAGCTGATCGACTGTGTCGGCCGCAGTTGATCAGTTGCAATCAATCACAGCTCTTGTTATTAACGCTAAATAACAAGACAAGAGCTATGATTGGCTGGCTTGCGTGGGCCAGCATACGCCCAGCCTGAGGCCCGTCTTATCAGCAGTAGTTCAACAATAACTTTAGTTTAAACCATCAGCTGACTCAAATGAAACACAATATAATAAATGTGACCATAGTAAGATTTAACCATTGTTCAAATCAGATTCTTAAACTGTTCCACTCGTTCTAAGCGAACGTTTTGTTCTGTTCTGTTTCATCTTTGTTAAGGTAGGTTCCCATCACTATAAGTCGCGGGCATATGACGGTCACAAGATGCAATAGAAAAACTGACTAAAACAGCTGATATGGAGTGCCAAGTCGTGGTATCATGTTATTTGTTGAGTCAATGCTATAGTACAGTCTTTCCAAGCAAAGAAGTCCCTCTGGCAAGAAGGGAGAATGACTCAAGCTCCGTCAATATTGGTTCAGAAATTATCAATTTGATCTCAAATTGTAGGAAACAATTTGATCTAGGCTATACTATTAAGACAACATTTATTATTCTTGAACAAATATTGACCAAGCTGGAGCCATTTTCCCATCTAGCCAGAGGGTCTTCTTTGCTTGGACAGACTAAAGTACAAAAAATAGCATCTGAATCGATTCAAGAAATCGATGACCACAACTCAACTGGTTAACCCAACATGGAGTTTCAGAATTACGAATTTATTATGTTGAACTCATTTTGTACAAATTTTATCATGCACGATTTCATAAAAAATGGAAAGGATATTTTTCTTTGAAAACATATATCTATCTTAATTTTATTTGATGAGATATTATTGTATTTTTCCATAATGAGAAATAATAAGACATAGATATTGTGCATAGATATTATAGACAATACCTATGTCTTATTATTTCTAAATATCTATCTGTTCAATTTACATGGTTATCTCTTGATTTCCGTTATTTCAATTGGTCAACTATGGCTTGGATAAGAATTCTTACCTGGCACAGTTTCATCTTCAGAAGAATCATTTTCATCAACTACAATCAGTACATTATGCAGCTCAAGTGAGTCCGGACCAACTTCGTTCATGTTAGTGATAGCAGAGGATATCAACTGTCAAAAAACATTAAAAATTTCAAGAAATCGAAACAAAAACTATCAAATTATATTGCCTTCAATGTTTGTTCAACAGAGCTTAATTTTATGTTAAGGAGAATTTGGAACAGTTTGTGGAACAGGGGGTAATTCACAGTCATTACACTAGAAATAGAGGCAATTTGAGTACTTCTAGAATCAATAACTTATACCTATTCTAGTTTACACAAAAAACATTTCTATTCTTTTCCATCAAATTGTTCAATTCACTTACAGAAAGCCTCAGGAATATGGAGTATAGGACGTTTAAACCTCATATCAAACGTTTTTTGGCTACCAACCATTTGTACAAAACAGAAGATTTTTATATGTTAGCTATGAATATGTAGGTATATTAAGTTATAAGTTGAAAATTCATGTGATATAGGATATTGGTAGCTTATTGACAGTGCTACTTACTAATATCTTTGTACTTTGTATGAAATATTGTATTTGTTATTTGAAGCTTGTATTTTATCTGATGCCCTCAGATAAGGCTACAATAAATTTCATTCCATTCTATTCTATTGTGTTATTACATGTTACATGACAAGACAATAATTACATTCCACAACACATAACAATCATAATACATAACACATGATAACACACCACATAACGTGATAGATAATTAATACTTGAAAATGATTATTGATTATTATTTATTTATCAGTCTATTTTCATCCTACAAGTATATTGTACCCTAGAGAAATTATATTTGAACATATAAGAGTTACCCAGTTAGCATAAAAATAGAAGAAAAATTGTTAAAAATTGTTTTAAAGTAGTTTTAATATTGTTTTAAAATTGTTTTGATATCTACAAATTTGGAATTTTTTCAATATCAAAACAAGTTTAAAGTAGTTTTAAAACAACTTTCCAACAACTTTGAAACTGTTTTGAAGTTGATAACAATTATTTTCATTTTATTCAAAACTTTATGATATTTGAATAATACTGTATTGTATATAGGAGTCAAAATGGGATTATAAGCCTGTTGCTTCCATTAATAAACTATTTATTTATTTATTTATTTATTCTCCCCTATTATTGTACTTTTTCAAATAAATACTGAATCTGAGTCACTATTATACTCAATAGAGCATTTTAAATATTTCTCAAAATTTGGAAAAGAGAAGTTTTGGACATAATTATCTGTTTCCATCCAATAAGTATATTGTACGTTTTCAAAATTTAATAAATAATATAATATTTAATAATATCAAGTATAATAAATAAATACTGAATCTGGACCACTTACCTTTTCTGTGATGACATTTTCACTAATTTCATCAGTCTTCTTCGGGCAGTCGTAAGTCAGAGAATCTTCTTCGAAATTTAGACGATCATTATTCGATATAGTTCTACTTTCATGCAGAGCGGCTTCTCTATTAACGATTGCCGCTACATTTGGGGTTTTTCTGTTCTCCTTAGAAGGCACTCCGTCGGCATTTTTTGTTTCATCTATCTTTTTTCTATCTCTCACCTTTCTCAACTTATTCTGAAAAATCAAACATTAGAAATATTCAAATATTACTATGAACTAGATCCAATCCAAATTATTACCTCACTTGTATAGTCTGTCCAAGCAAAGAAGACCCTCTGGCAAGATGGGAAAATGACTCCAGCTTGGTCAATATTTGTCAAGAATTATAAATGTGGTCTTAATAGTGGATCAAATTTTTCGCTACAATTTGAGATTAGATTGATAATTTTTGAACCAATATTGACTGAGCTTGAGTCATTCTCCCATCTTGCCAGAGGCTCTTCTTTGCTTGGACAGACTAAATCCAATCCAAATTATGACCTCGCTTGTATAGTCTGCCCAAGCAAAGAAGACCCTCTGGCAAGATGGGAAAATGACTCAAGCTCGGTCAATATTGGTTCAAAAATTATCCATTTGATCTCAAATTGTAGGAAACAATTTGATCTACTATTTGAGATTAGGTTTTAAATTTGAGATTTTTTAACCAATGTTGACCAAGCTTGAGTCATTTTCCATCTTGCCAGAGGGTCTTCTTTGCTTGGACAGACTTCATATAATTATACTATAATTTTATGTTTATGATAAAAATGATAACTAAACACCAGACATAAAGATGAACAATTATTATATTGACTAAATCTTTGGAAAGTATTTACAAATTTGTATGTTAAATTAACCAGAGAATGTCAAGCAGTTACTTATAAAAACTTTTTTATTTTTCATAATTTTTTTTATTTTATTAACGAATATTTGGAATCCTGCAATGTTTATTTATAAGTTTATATTTATTGATGTCCTTGTAAAACTTATGTTATTACTTTTAAAGATTGATTGATTTATTGATTTACAGTAACAGAATCGTATTGCTAGGTCTAGTAAGACCCATTGCATACATAACATATTACAACATCCAACTGTAGCCTACTATACAATATACTTATACAAATAGAAATAAATAAATTCAATCACAACAAAGATGTCTGTGTCCTTGCTATACCTGTGACATTATAATTATCATTGACAATATGCTTATTGCTTTATGCTTTATTGCTCACAATTTGTAATTTGTTTTATTTATTCATTGTAATTTTACAGTAACTTTTAACTTCTATCATTCTTGATTCTTATATTTAGTCTATATTGAACTATGAAGTACAATAGCTTTAGAGAATAGAGAACCCGAATGACTTTAAAAATGAAGAAAAAGTCCGTTCAAAACCGTTGTCATAGAAAGTGTCAAATGACTTCAATTCCAGCTTAAATTCCTGTTCTAATAATCTGAGAAAATATTAGGAAACTCACCATAAGTTTTTCAATGGCATTTTTATACTCGGCCAGTTTCATTTCGGCCTCAACAATTGATCGGGCCGACTCCTTCAACTCTTTCTGCAACCGGGCTGTGACCATTTTCAAGCCGCTATTCTCTTTTTGCAGCGCCTCGATAGCAACCTTGTTTTTATCCAAAGTAACCTGAAACAAAATCATAATTGAACATTAGACATTCATTATTACGAGTACAAATATACAAAATAAGGAAAGAAAAAACAGGCAATTGCCCAAAACTTCTTCAATTCCCAATTCAGTCACATAAAAAACACAGGCGACTCGTGCCCACGAAATAGGTGAGGTGCCTTACAGTAAAGCCGCGTATCGACAGTGCGAGGCATGTGCCGCGAATGCCCTCGCGGTATAGTCTGTTGAAGCAAAAAAAAAACCTTTGGCAAGATGGGAAATTTACTCTAGCTCGGTCAATATTTGTTAAAAAGTCTAAACAATCTGTTCTACAATTTGAGACCACATTTATAATTCTTGAATCAATATTGACCGAGCTAGAGTCATTTTCCCGTCTTGCCACAGGGTCTTTTTTGCTTCAACAGACTATACCGCGAGGCATTCGCGGCACATGTCAATAAAGATAATGCTTTAAAGATAAGGTCATTTCACATGTTTTGTTGGTACAAGTCGCCAGTGATAATGAATAGTCCAAATATTCAGGTTATGTATCAATGTTTGTCGGATCGTTTCGCATAAAGGAAAATGTACCTTCAAGCGGGAGTTGAAGACGGAAAGTTAGAAAATTTCCGGTGAATCCAAGGTTGTTGAAGAGAGGTTCTACTGTACTTTTGCATCAAATAATGCCTAAATGAACATGAAAGTAACTTTTCTCAAAATCCCAACTCACCGAATGCTTGAACTTAGACGGCACCGCACCTTTTTTCAACAGCACCTTTCCCGCCTTGCCTTCAAATGAGTCCGCCGAGAAATGATCGCTACACAGTCTGCACTCTTTGGTGGGCTGCCAGCTTTTGACGGCCTCAATCCATTTCTCTTTCAACTCCGCATTGCTGGGGAACTGATGAAAAGTTATCACATTCGCGCTTCCGCAGTCGCCCTGCGGCACATTCCGACAGCCGTAGGCTACGCAACACCTGTCCATTTTACGGCTGATGCATGTGAACTGAAAAAGTAGGATCGATTTTTATTTTTTAAAATAATAATTTATTTTCCAATTGAAACTGGAATTACGACTATGCGGTGTGCATGGGTCTCACCAAATTAAGTGTTGAACACATCAAACGGGTTACTTTTACTGTTCTACTGATATTGTCTGTGCAAGCAAAGAAAGCATTCTGGCAAGATGGGAAAATGCCTCCAACTCGGTCAAAACTGGTTAAAAAATAATAAATTTTGAGTTAAAATTGTACAAAACATTCTGATCTACAATGTGAGACCAAATTTATGAATTTTAAAATAATATTGACCGAGCTGGAGTCATTTTTCGATCTTGCCCAAGTCCCAAGTGTCTTCACCGTAGGTAGGACGAAATTAAGCAAAACTAGCCGGACAGCTCTAGAAAGTATTTGAGGTTGAGACCAAGGGACCAACATAGACATTTTAAAACGAAATGGCATGGAAGATAGGTGGGCTAGACGCTGTGTATTCTACACAAGCTTAGATCTTATTCAGTCGAATAAAAACAAAATCGCTTGTGGGTTGGAAGATAGGCAAACGTTGTTTATCTGTATGTAAGCTCAATACTTATGGGGAGCAGTTCTATAAATTGAACATCAAATCAAAACATTAAACTAATGCTTCAAAGGTTAGATACCTATTATTATAATGGTGGTAAGTTATAAAAAAACTGCTTCCCAACTCTATTACGGTACCCTACCTGAAATAGAGCTATAAATTCTAAATTGAGGTTAGAGTTAACCTCAAAATATCAACTAAACGTTGATCCAAAAATTCAGGGCAAACCCAAAATAAGTTACATTTAAATTATGTGTATTCCATCTTCGCCTCTATATGTTATACTCATGAATAATAAATCTAGTAATGGATTATTATTAAATAGGCATTATCATAAAAATGAGTTACTTACGTTGACTTGTAATTCTGTTTATGAATCCAAGCTGGCAAGCTCTTGAAAAGACAATAAAACTCAACATAGGTCCACTCTATTCAAGTTCTCTACTACAAATAATTACTAGGTAGAGAACCAAATTAATAGAATTCATTAATTACCGGTATTGGAAATAAATACTGCAATATTACAACATTTTTAACCTTTGCATTGTCATCGTTGAAATAGATTATTACAACATTCGTACACAAAGAAGTTGGATGGATCGCAAATAGGTTGACAGGGTTTCAACTTTTATATGAAAGGTTCTTACTGTTAAACATTATTTCTATTAAAAACTAATTATCAAATTGGATGCATTACCTATAACCTCAATTTCATAGTTTTGTTTAATTTTCTATTTTTCCACAGAGTACTAAAGAAACTTGAACACAATTTTCAGAACGTACAGCTTCTTTGGAGTAGATGACACACATAACCTGAATGATACAAATTTGAGTCTTCATTACTCGTTTTTGTTCGGCGATTTAGAAAGGAAATGTTTCGATAATGGAAAGTGAAAACCAATTATTTTGAATTATTGATTCGATTTGTTCACATTAATATTAGATAATTTTATGTTTCAATAACTTTGGGAGACTTTTGCTGATTTCTGAGCCACTTGTGCCAAATGCACGCTAGAAGGCGTTCATTGATCGAAGCCCCTGTGGCCTAATGGATAAGGCATCGGTCTCCTAAACCGGGGATTGTGGGTTCGAGTCCCACCAGGGGTAGACTTTTTTGCTGCTGTAATTTGTATTTAATATTCAATAGATCCATAGTGTTTTAATGATTTTGTTGAAATATTTATGAGAAAAGTTGGTGATATTGACAAATTAACTCGAAGCTCTCATCGGATATCGGATTCTTACAACAAAATTATACAAAGGCCTAACTTATACAAAGAAAATTGGGAAAAAATCTAAATATTAAAATTTGATCTTATGCTAATAACTTAGATGATAATACATGAAGTGCTGAATAAGAATCTATCAAATCAACGAATTTACGGAATTTATTCCATTCAGGAGATGATGGAAGCTTTCAGCAAAGATGCGAATTTTTCTCTGACATTTAAGAGAAAAGTGAAATTTTGTTTGTATCAAATCATCTCAGCTTAATTACCTTTCATAGCTCAAATATGATGCAGATCTCATACATTTTTTTTTGGAAAAAATTATATCATTCAAAAAATTAGTAAAAATTGCAAAAAATAAAAATAAGCTTACTCGAATTTTATCACACTAATAACAAAGGACATATGATACCGTACCTACTGTTAATTAGAAGTGCTTAATTATTGCATTCTGCATTATGAAATTATCATAAATATTATTGAAGGAGAGAGGGAAAGAAATAGCCTGAATAGCTAAATAATTCTATTATTCCAGTAGAAGGATCGCTCATTTGAGTTTTGACATTACCGGAAGGCCTGATAAAAACGATACGATATTAAAGATTATTATTTCGACAGTTATAACCATATATTAATAATCGCCAGACGAGTTGTCAAAAATATAGTATTAATAACATGTGAGGACGTTATCAATGATATCTCATGATACCGAAACCGTTATCATAAAACATGGTACTACTTTATTTTTATATGATAGAAAATAGTAAACTTTACAACATCAATTAAAATTATTACGATTGTACATTAAATACGAGTACCGTGATCCTTTATGAATAGGCTATAATAATAAATGTACAATAATATTGATTTAAGTGTCAGTGAGAGAGAGAACGATAGAAGGGAGAGAGAGAGACTAAGTACAGTTTGTCCTAGCATAGAAGACAAGATTTTGGCAAGATGGGAAAATGACTCCAGCTCGGTCAATATTGTTTCAAAAATTATAAATTTGGTTTCAAATTGTGAATCAAAATGTTTCCTACAATTTGAGACCAAATTTATAATGTTTGAACCAATATTGACCGATCTGGAGTAATTTTCCCATCTTGCCAGAATGTCTTCTTTGCTTGGACGGACTATAGAAGTGTGGGGAAAGATTGAGTTATAAGTCTCGTCACGTTCTCGTTGAGATGGGTAGTTTACCGAAGGCAAGTTTAGGGGTTTCGAAGGGTTTATAGTTTGAGTTTACGGTCATATTTGTGGTGAGATTGAGGTATAGGTAGAGAGGGGGGAAGGGTTTATGATTGCTTTTGGGGAGGGGGAGGGGTAACTGAGTAAAGTCATTGGATTGAATGGTTGGTTCATCTAAGTTTATACCTTCAACTAGTATATAGTAACCATATCCTTATGTATATCATCTTTATAAAATACTGTAGGTACTATATTTTTTTGAGGGATGTATCACGGATACTAGAACACATTCTGTATGTAAATGATCAATAATTTTTCGTCGTTTTTCATCTTATGAAAAGAACGATTTAATCAACAGCTGATCAAGTGATAAGGTGCCCACACTTGAGTCCCTTTCACACTTCACGATTTTTGGACGTATGCAGGGGCGAACCCAGGGGGGATATAGGGGATATATCCCCCCCGAAATTGGGGCTCATCTTACACTAGATAGAATGCACTTCGTTGGAGTTGCCAAATGTTTGACTAATAAGGCTTAAAACGTCTAAAAAATATAGTTTTAGGGTACTTTTTTGTAAAAAATTTCCCCTCGCGGGGAAATCTGGAGACAGAAATGGAACTAAGCATCACAAGCCCAAATATTCCATTTCTCACTTGAATGAATGGAACAAGAATATTTTCCCTTATGAAATGTCCCATAGAATGTTGAATATTAGCGCAACGATTTCTGTTACAACAACAACGTTTCAACTCAAGAGCTCCTTTTGAACTCTTCAGAAAGTAAAATCATACATGAGAAGTGCTATAGATCGGAATCATTTGAACTATTCATTCACAGATATTTTCCCGTTAACCCTGTTCATATAATTGAATAAAATGTCTCAAAATAAATCTCTGCGTCTTGTAGATTTCATTTTGTGATAAGATTTTCTATGTTAATCTATATAATTTCAACAATTTCATTTCATTTATTCAATAAAATACAATATACTTATGTAATGAAGACTCAAACAATCAGGTCCATAACCTCTTGTTTCCAACACAATAATTATCAATAAACATTTGGAACTAAGGTACAATCATCAAATATACTGCACATTATATTATCCAATCACATCGAAATACTCAGTATCCAGAATACATGTATTCTTCAGTTTAAATTCAAAATGACAGAAAAAAATCTTTCAGCACAGCTTAGAGAACTTCAACATTCAACTCAACAATAATATTGTTGAATACAATATACAACTACAAGAAAACAATAGCTCTTGTTCAAATCAATTATTTTCTTGTTCTACAATAATTGGTGAATAAATTTTTCTACACAGTTCATTCATTCATTCTTATGCCGTATTCGGTGGGGAGTTCCAAAAGGAAGTTCCACCGGCACCATAACCTTGATTTCCGTCAATGGGAAATCATGGTATTTCTTGATGTTATACACTGAGATTTGAATTTTCAAAAGTTCTTCCGAATCAAGAGAGTCCAAAACACGAGGAATATCACTAAAATCACCATTCACTACCAAAAAATATCAAATTTCGAAAAAATTTAGAGCACGACAAATTTTAGCTTGTTAAAATTTTACCATGACAACAAAATTCCAAAGTTCTACACAGTAAAAATATATGATTATGAGAGGAAGCAAATGCATTGGCTATAGATATCCCATGCAAGAAACAACCCCTCCTACCCCCCTCCCTCTTCTGGGAACAGGAGTTTTTCTGGGTTCATTCCGTCATATCCCCCCCGAAATTTATTTCTGGGTTCGCCCCTGGACGTATGGTCGATTTGGTGTAGATTTTTGGACGTCCGGTCAATTTGATGTAGATTTTTGGACGTCCGGTCGATTTGGTGTTGAATCTTTGGACGTACGGTCGGTTAGGCAACGATTTATGGACGTCACACACCACGATTTTCAACTTGTAGTGTTATCATGTGAAAATACAGCTTTCCAATATCGATTGGACCGTGTTAATTCCATTAATGGCGGCCAACTGATCTCTGATTTCAGCTAATGAGGATCGAATCAACAAGCTGGATTTGCACAGCGGAAAAAAGGCCGAAACTAATTACTAAATGAATTCTACTAATGAGAATTGACGGTGTGACCCCATTTTAATGAAATTCCTGATATAGTAGTCTGTCCGAGCAGAGAAGACATTCTGGCAAGATGAGAAAATGACTACAGCTCGATCAATATTGGTTCAAACGTGATAAATTTGGTCTCAAATTGTAGGAAACATTCTGACTTACAATTTGAGACCAAATTTATAATTTTTGAAACAATATTGAACCAGCTGGAGTCATCCTCCCATCTTGCCAGAATTGTCTTCTTTGCTTGGACAGACTATACCAATGCAATGTTGCATTGTGGGAGAGATCAGTTGTCATGACAATCACATTCGAAAAAGGAGTCCTAGAATCACACTGAAAGAATTTCATGTGAAACTCTACACTTTTCATAACATTATGAATGATTATGTGAATGATTATCATCATTAATATAAGTATAGCTGACACCAAAAAGTGAGGCGGGTTCGTCAGCTCCTTGTGCGCTCCAGGAGCTGATGTTGTTAATTACAGCTGTTATTTAGCTTTGCCTAGATGATGTTTTTCAAATCAGAAGAGATAATTATAGATGCTTTATATCAGCTGTTAGTAGTTTACGTCACGTACAAGAGAGGCACAACTAGGGCTCTATGAGAAGGGAAATTTTTTTAGAACCCTAATAGGCTCAACCTGCCTAACGTTTTGGCTTCAGCTATAACAGTATAGTCTGTCCAAGCAAATAAGACCCTCTGGCAAGATGGGAAAATGACTCCAGCTGGGTTAATATTGGTTCAAAAATTAATTATTTGGTCTCAGGTTGTGGATCAGAATGTTTCCTACAATTATTGAGACCAGATCTTTGAACCACTATTTACCGTGCTGGAGTCATTTTCCCATCTTGCCAGAGGGTCTTCTTTGCTTGGACAGTCTATAAACATTATTAATTCGCCATCCATTTTTATTGAGAAAATTAATAGCTTTTGCGTATTTTTAGAACACAAATATTGTGAGTAGGGTCTGATATTTTGTAATTCCTACTATATATTTTATTCTTTTATATTTCATTAGTTTCATCAATTGTAATTTCAAATTTTCATTTCCTTCACCTATTAGTATTTCTTAAACTACGTATCATCCTTATTTCTTTTGGTTCAACAAGAGTTACACTATATGCTTACTTTCTCTTTATTCAATTTCAAAGATTATAATAGAAGCAGAATTCACAAGGAATGAATACATCAGAACAGATACTATACCAATAGAGGAATGAGAAGAGAAGAAGGAGAAGAAAAGAAGAAGAAGAAAAGAAGAAGAAGAAGAAGAGAAAGAATAAGAAGAATGAGATAGAGAAGAAGAAGAAGAAGAAGAATGAGAAAGAGAAGACGACGATTGGAATAAAGAAGAGAAATTTAAAAGACGGAGGAAAATTTGATTGAAGTAAGTTTAAGTTCCACTTGAACTGGAGTATAACCATTTCAAATAAGTAAATAAATAAATTTGAAATCCCGCAAATTGATTTTTAGCAGCCTAGCGAAAAAGATGCAAAATATTGATGAAAATAGAGAAGAGTAGTAGGTGGATAAAGAAGGGTAGGAACAGAAAAAATAAAGGCAAATGTAGTCTGTCCAAGCAAAGTAGACATTCTAGCAAGATGGGAAAATGACTCCAGCTTGATCAATATTGGTTCAAAAATAATTAATTTAATTTCAAATTGTATAAAACATTCTGATCCACAATTTAAGATGAGAATTATTATTTTTTAACAAATATTGACTGAGCTTGAGTCATTTTCCCATTTTGCCAGAATGTCTTCTTTGCTCGGACACACTAGGCTATATCTTCCTCCCCCTTTTACCATGAAGAAGTTCATATGCATTCAAAAGGGGTTGGATATAATATTTTCATTTCCATGCCTGCTTATTTACCGTATTTCTTTAAAAAGTATATAGAACTGTAAACTCATAGGCTTTTTTGGTTGCGTTTTCTTTACAATATTCCCTACTTGGTATAATCTGACCGAGCAAAGAAGAGCCTCTGGCAAGATGAGAAAATGACTCCAGCTTGGTCAATATTGGTAAAAACGTTATTGATTTGGTCTCAAATTGTAGATCAGAATGTTTCCTACAATTGAGACCAAATCAATAATTTTTTAACCAATATTGACCGATTTGGAGTCATTTTCTCCTCTTGCCAGAGTCTCTTCTTTGCTTGGACAGACTATACCTTCAGTGCTTTCGACAATCTCTGTTTATATTTCCAGCCTTCTCCTCTTTCTTTCCCTTTTTTCTCCTTCACTTCGTCCTTCTCTCTCTTCTCCTTCTTTCTCTTCCTCTTCCTCAACCTATTACAAATCCTCTTCTTCCTCTTCCAAATCCTCTACGCTCTACCACATCCTCTTCCTCGTTCTCTTCCAAATCCTCAAATCCTCTTCCTCTTCCTGATCCTCTTCCTCTTCTTCTTCTTCTTCTTCTTCTTCTTCTTCTTCTTCTTCTTCTTCTTCTTCTTCTTCTTCTTCTTCTTCTTCTTTCTCTTCTTCTTCTTCTTATTTTCTTCTCCTTCTTCTCTTCTCATTCCTCTATTGGTATAGTATCTGTTCTGATGTATCCATTCCTTGTGAATTCTTCTCAACACAAGAGCCAACACAAACTGAACACAAACCAAACACGAACCGAACACAAATTGAACACGAATCGAACACGAACCAAACATGAACCGATCAAAAAAGCAAACACAAACCGAACACAAACTGAACTCAAACCAAACATGAACCGAACACAAACTGAACTCAAACCAAACTCAAACCAAACATGAACCAAACACGAACCAAACACGAAACGAACACGAACCGAACATGAACCGAACACAAGAGCGAACACAAACCGAACACAAACTGAACATGAAGGGAACATGAACCAAACACAAACTGAACATGAACCGAACACGAACTGAATACAAACTGAATACGTTCTGTGTTCGGTTCGTGTTCACTTGTTCAGTTCGTAATAGGCTCATGTTCGGTTCGTGTTTGGTCTTCAGTCGCATTTGGTTCGGTTCAGTTTGTTGTTGTGTTCAGTTCGCGTTTGGTTTGTTCAGTTCGTGTTCGGTTTGTGTTTGGTTCATGTTTAGATTGAGTTCCCTTTGCGTTCTGTCAGGGCCCTTGCGTGGTGTTTTGGCGCCCTGTGCAAGATTTCTCGGCGCCCCCCCATTATTAGACGGATGCAATCATGCAATTCTACATATACTGTAATTATATTCTAAGCCAAACATGATTCAAGCTGCCTTTCATCTTCACAGTTTACTCATTTGTAACCGCAATATTGCTTGTTGTGTGGCAAAAAAGGATTATCGGGACTTTCTTATTCTAATGCATTGTTTTGTATTTTTATGTATTCTCATGTATTCAGACATGTAATACGTGATAAGCCAAAGCGTAACAGAAACGAATAAAAATAAGTGTAGGCTACCTACATTGAGCAAAACTGTAACATTGTACCGTACTTTAACATTGAGAGCACTTAAAAATGATGCTTGGATATTTCTGGTTGGGATAAGTTGGAAATGAAAATACTGTACTAGATACTGTATTGATAAACGGATAACATTTTAGCGACTTATTAATCATTCAGTTTTCAATTATTAATTGATTCATCTGTATTTATTTGCTTGAAAGCACATAAGGGCAAACATTACAAATTCTTCACAGGAAAAATATTGAGAATCATCATAAATCTTGAGTTTCACTGAAAATATACTTGTTATAACCAAAATTGGAAATTTAATAACAAGCGAATTGAAGATTGTAGCCATTTTCACCGCCCTCCAACACTTTCTTGAGAAAACATTCGAAATAAGTTAGTTACGAATTCAGCCAGCAGATGGCAGTAGCAATAGGGTGATTCGATTCGATTCCTATCAGTTACGCCTTCAAACTCCGCCTATGCTAGGCCATGATGATGTAATGGCATCAGCCAATGAGAGGGCGTTGTGGGCGTGGACTTGTACTGGCTTGTGATTGGTCGACAGAGTGGAGGGAGTTGTCAGCCACCAATAGCATTGAATTTAAGAGGGGCGTTTCTCAGCTTATAATGAGTAGTGTGAGGTGGTCAGCCACAAATAGAATTAAATTTAAATGTATGATTCCCAAGCGGCTCTAAATCCGCTGCCAGAGCTGCCCAGCTCTAGCAGCACTGCTCTAGCCATCACAACTCTATTCACATAACTATATTATAGATGTCTACTCTGTTATTAGGGCTACTACTGTATAAATAATCAATAAATAGGGAATTTCACTTGAAAATGACTTAAAAAGTGTGAAAGTGTGTGTGAAGTGTGAAAGTCTGGTCAGCTCTAGCAGAGAATTTACAGCTTGGCGTTTCTCAGCTTACATTCATCGCGGTTTTCCAATTGATCAATTCATGATTATGAATAAGTTAATGCAGAGAGATGATGCAGAGAGAATAATTACTTGTGAATTCAAGATGTTGGTGGAAACATTTTCTTTCAAATGTTCTTTCAAATTCCTGTCAGTGAACAAGATATTCAAATAGCCCAATTGAATTTTTAAAAAATCCTGTTTTGCTTTGGTTGCCGCTGTAGGAAGTAAGAAGAAGAAAGAGAAGGAGAAGGAAAATTTTTGTAGGAAAAAGTCCAAAATTGATACAGAGAGGAAGCTCGTTGATACGTATTATTTACAATGGTCATGGATCGTCGCCATATTGGAAAAAAGCTGATTCTAATTCTCAATGATTAACCATTTCGAGAGCATTTTTATTTAATATTGGTATTTTTTAAGTTGAATTGGAAATAATGATAGAACAACAAGTAACAGTGAACCAATGAGCTAGTACTCGTATTTATTTGTGTTACGAATATTTTGTGTCGATGATCAATTGCGTATCAATTTTTGACTTCTGTATCACAACTGCGTATCATAAATCCGGAATATGAGGATATTTTATCAGAATTATACCGTTTACGAACATCAGACTCATTATAGCTTCTTGCTTGTAAATATGTTTGAAACAAGGCCCTGATATCATTATTTGGTTCTATAATACAGAATAGAATAATAAAATATCATTAAATAAACAATTCTACAGTTAGCTGATCCAAAATCAGGCAGAGTTAAGACCCCTATTGAATATAGTCTGTCGAAGAAGAGAAGACATTTTGTCAAGATGTGAAAATTACTCCAACTCCGTCAATATTGGTTCAAAAATTACACATTTGGTCTCAAATTGAAAATTGGAATGTTTTCTACAATTTTATACCAAATTCATAATTTTTGAACCAATATTGACCAAGTTGGAGTCATTTTCCCGTCTTCACAGAATGTCTTCTCAGCTTCGACGGACTACGTGGGTGAGCATGGCTGTTGGATCAAGTGACCATTAAATTTTTCCAGATAAGTTCAGGCACACGAAGACGAATTCGAGCGAATGTTGAAGGCATCACTCATTATTTTTGCCTGCCGCTAATGAGAAAATCGTGAAAATGCAGAAAGCAGGCTTGTGAGAAGTTGTAGGGAACGATGGGGATAGGATTTAAAGGTATTTTCCTACTACAAATCCAACGTATTCATTCATTATTCATTGTAATTATTGATGAATAAACAGATTGTAGCAATATGATTCAAATCGATGTATCAAATTAGCAAAAGCGGCTGGTGCCCACGAAACAGGTGAAGTGCCCGTATCTTTTACTGTACAGCACTTCACCTGTTTCGTGGGCACGAGCCGACAGTGCAAATTAGTGAATTGTTCAATTTGGATCATCCTATTGCTCGAAATTCAGAATTTTTATAATACGGTATTTCTTAATTTATTTTTTCGTTATTTTTTTTATTTATTTTTATTTTTTAAATTTTCCAAGTATTTATATATAAATACTTGATTGGAGTGCTGTGAACATTTTTAAAAAAAGCTAGTTTCGAACTTATCAATCAAAATTTGGTATGGAGACGTTTTGCAAAATAGTCTGTGTTTTTAACCAATAAATTTACCAGTTCTGTAAAATGAATAAATGAATCAATATATTTTTTTTCGTTGAAATTGACTTGATGAATATAAAAATTATCTTGAAGGAATTCTGTTACATTTTTAATTTTTATAATTAATTAAATTCATAACTAGATTTTTCTCTGTATTTCTATTTTTTTTGGTATAGGATAATTATTGAGAAATTAACTCTTACGACTTTTCCCTGCACACGGACCTGTCATCCAAGCGGGGAGCCTATTCATCATACTTTCTTCATTTATGTACATCGTCTTGTATTTTGTTTGAATAAAAAATTTGAATGAATGAATGACAACAAGCCAAAACGTTGGGTGGTCTCGTCAGCTTCCTATGCGCTCCAGCAGCTGATGTTGTTAATTATTAGAATTTGTCATGTAGCTAAGCCGAGATGATGTTTTTGAAATCAAAAGAGACAATCAAGGAGGTAACCTCCAAATGGAGACAATAAAAATAATAATATTATGATATGGAAACAATAGATGCGTCACATCAGCTGTTAGTAGGTTACATCACGTACAAGAGACAAACGAAACCGCCTATCTTTTTAACGGCAGCAATAGAATCAAAGTATATAGTTGACGTAGTTTTGTTTTGAGACCATCAGATAGTGTTCAATTTTTGTTTATCAGTTAAATTGAAAATAACCTCTACGTGTGATTTTCTAATCAAAATACGGAATGAAAAAGTTTTGGACATTTGTGTCTGTGTTTTCGCTTGTTAGAATTTTTGTACTGTCTTAAATAAATTTCTAGTCCTTTGTGAAAAAGGAATGATGATGTATTTCCGAAGATTGTTGATCACTGGTTTTATTATTTTCAACCGCTTGCTTACAATAGCTCAAACTTAATCAGTTGTACATAGAATAAATCTCACTGTAACAAGTGTGTCAGTTCACGTAGGCCTAAAGCTTTCCCCAACACTTGAAACCAGCCTTCTTCAAGTTTGTAACAAGGTTTTTTCAGTTTGTAATCTTACACTCGCCAAGCGGTCAGAGAAACAGCATTAACCGTTACTGGCGGCTCGTGCCCACGAAACAGGTGAAGTGCCCGTATCTTTTACCATACAGCACTTCACCTGTTTCGTGCGCGCGAGCCGCCAATGGCATTAAGCTTCTCATTTAATCGGATTTCGTGTAACTGGCCGTTGGCTGAGATATTTTATAATGAAGCAGTATATAGAGAAAAAGTGGTCATGTAGATTTCTGGCATGAGTCCCAGTCTGTGTGTTTGGTGTCCCTTACTTAGAACAAATTTCTCAGCAAACATTGTCTGAGAGTGTTCTCGTATATGGTGTATATTGCATGTGACATCTCTTGAAAAATCATTATTCATTACTCAAGCCCACACTCACACAGAACAAAGATAGAGAAAGAGGGAGAGAGACTCAGTGAGAGGAAGAGAAAAGGAATGAGGGAGAGAGAAAGAGAGAGAGAGAGAGTGGTAGACAGAGAGAAGAGAGAGTGAGAAATGAACTTGATAACAATAAAAGGAAGGGAATAAGAGAATAAGATCGCACTCTCTTTTCCTATCATCACAAATATTCAGACTTCAGATTTCTGCTTATCCAAATCGCATAATCAAATACTGTAAATAATCTAGAATAGAATAGAATAGAATAGAATAGAATAGAATAGAATAGAATAGAATAGAATAGAATAGAATAGAATAGAATAGAATAGAATAGAATAGAATAGAATAGAATAGAATAGAATAGAATAGAATAGAATAGAATAGAATAGAATAGAATAGAATAGAATAGAATAGAATAGAATAGAATAGAATAGAATAGAATAGAATAGAATAGAATAGAATAGAATAGAATAGAATAGAATAGAATAGAATAGAATAGAATAGAATAGAATAGAATAGAATAGAATAGAATAGAATAGAATAGAATAGAATAGAATAGAATAGAATAGAATAGAATAGAATAGAATAGAATAGAATAGAATAGAATAGAATAGAATAGAATAGAATAGAATAGAATAGAATAGAATAGAATAGAATAGAATAGAATAGAATAGAATGACTTCTTTATTTTAATGACGTGGCGAAGTTTGGATAGTAATGTCCACTCTACCACTTAACCACGATTTTACCACCATTTTTAAAACTAAGAACGAATTTTTTATTTTTCTGATTGAAAATGGATTATGTGAAACCTTCAAGTCACATACAATATTTCAAACAATTTCAAATGAATCCTTATGTTACCTGAGGACTTGAGAAAGAGAATTGACTGGAAGTAGATAGAAATGAGAAAAAGGAGAGGGTGGAGGGGAAAAATATAAATAAGATGAAAATGAAGAAGAAGAACGACAAGAAGAAGAAAAATAAGAGAAAGGATGATGATGATGATGATGATGAAGAAGAGTTAGGGGAGAAGAAGAAGAAGAAGAAGAAGAAGAAGAAGAAGAAGAAGAAGAAGAAGAAGAAGAAGAAGAAGAAGAAGAAGAAGAAGAAGAAGAAGAAGAAGAAGAAGAAGAAGAAGAAGAGGAATAATGATGAGAAGGTGAGGGAGAAGGAGAGGTATTGATGAGAAAGAAAGAAGGAGAATAACAAAGAGTAGATAATAATGAGAGAGATGGAAAGGAGGAGGAGGAGGAGGAGGAGAAAGAGGAGGAGGAGAAGGAGAAGGAGAAGAAGAAAAAGATGAAAAATAATAATAATAATAATAGAAAGAAGAAGAAAAATAAGGAATAGGTGGAGGATGATGAGGAGGTGAGGAAGAAAAAGAACCATGAAGAGAAGATAAGGAGTATAAATGGGAGAGAAAGGAGGAAAATGACAAGAGTAGATAAAGGTGAGAGAGATGAAAAGGAGAAGGAGGAAGGAAAGAAGAAGGCGGAGAAGAAGGAGGAAGAGCAGACAAAGGAGGAGAAAGAGGATGTGTGGTGAAGGATCAGTAGTAGTTACAGAGGGTGTGAGAGGGTAGCGCTGAAGTTTGTAGTAAAGCACTCGCGCATCGCAAATGCTCAGTTCGGCTTTTACCAGCGTAGTGAAAGCATCGCGTCGCGTTTTGCTGACGCTAGCACTTTTCGTTACGGTTTTGGTCGGTCGGAAACGTTTGAAAAAACTAAATGAACTAACTTCAATTAATGTTAAGTGAACATTATTCCGATAGTGTCGATAGTGTTAACGGGAACTCTAATAGTGACTTTTAGTGTAATTGATAGATTTTAACTAAGTTCTAGTTGGATTTTGGTTAATAGGGTTTTAGATTTTTCAATTAATTGAGGTTGAACTGAGTAAACCTGAAAATATTAAAAAGTGGAACTTAGTTTGAGATTTTGAAACAGTTCAAACTTGATTCAAGATAGACTCAGATTTAAAACTTGAATCACTTTTGTCAGTTGAGCTGAGTTTGATACATTTGAAAGGTATAGTATGTCCAAGCAAAGAAGACAAACTGGCAAGATGAGAAACTGACTCCAGCTCGGTCAATATTGGTTCAAAAATTATTGATTTGTTCTCAAATTGTAGATGAGAATGTTTCCTACAATTGAGACCAAACTGATAATAATTTTTGAACCAATATTGACCAAGCTGGAATCATTCTCTCATCTTGCTAGAGGTCTTCTTTGCTCGGACAGACTATAGAGAGGTAGATTATTTAGTTTAATTCTAAGTTTGTTTCGATTTGTTTTATCAGTCGGTTTAGTTTAGTTTTGTCAGTTGAGCTGAGTTTGATCCCAACTAAGTTTCGATCGGGCTAAAGAAAAAAGGTATATGAATATTTAGTTTAGCTCTAAACTTGTTTTTTTTTCAAATTTTTTAGTTCAATTCAGTTAACAATTATTGCAGTTGTGTTCAGACAAATTCACTCGATATTTTTATTGAGTTTGGATTTGATTCAGAGATTTTGAAGTTTATTCAGTTATAAACAGACAACTGAGTTTTACTAAAGAATATGGAGAGAATATACTTTATATTCACTGGTATATACAGGGTGTTTCAGGAGGAATGTGCAATACTTCTCAGGCTGATTCCTTACACCAAGTAGACAAAAAAGTTCCATGGGACAAACCCTCAAAAACGCTTTGTTACCGAGATAACAATTGCGGAAAATTGAGATTTTTCTAAAGATATTAATTTTTCTATTTTTTTAGAGGCATTAATGACGTTCTAAAATAATCAATTCCCATGTAAAATTACCTGAGGAATTCAATGAAACCAGTTCCAAGTTTTTAACTTCAACGGTTATTGAAATAATTAGAAAAATATGCTAAAAAACGTCATTTTTCAACAATAAGGGTTATAACTGGTAAGGAATAATACAATTGTATTTATTATTAATGGAAGTTGAAGAGAGTCGGATTCTAAAGAGAAAATTAAATCGCGGCGATTGTGTAAATCTTACCCAAATCTCAGAAATGGCGATCAAAAATCGAAAAATTGACAAAACACAGCACAAGTGATGAATTTGTGTTTAGTAGCGATTTTGCGATTTTTGATCGCTATTTCTGAGATTTGGGTGAGATTTACACAATCGCCGCCATTTAACTTTTTCTTTAGAATCCGACTCTCTTCAACTTCCATTAATAATAAATACAATTGTATTATTCCTTACCAGTTATAACCCTTATTGTTGAAAAATGACGTTTTTTAGCATATTTTTCTAATTATTTCAATAACCGTTGAAGTTAAAAACTTGGAACTGGTTTCATTGAATTCCTCAGGTAATTTTACATGGGAATTGATTATTTTAGAACGTCATTAATGCCTCTAAAAAAATAGAAAAATTAATATCTTTAGAAAAATCTCAATTTTCCGCAATTGTTATCTCGGTAACAAAGCGTTTTTGAGGGTTTGTCCCATGGAACTTTTTTGTCTACTTGGTGTAAGGAATCAGCCTGAGAAGTATTGCACATTCCTCCTGAAACACCCTGTTTACTTTATATTCGTTTTACTATTATTGAGGTTCAGAAGCTCAATATCTAGTCATTCTAGTGTTGTCAATGTGTAGTTTCTAGTAGGCTATCCAACTCGAGTTTAATTGAGTTTAGAGTTAAATTCAGTTAACAGTTGAACTAAGTTAGGGTTCGGTTGAGATTTTGGAGTTCAATTCAGTATTGGAATTGAATCGAGTCCAACTTTGATTGAGGCTTCAAGTTTAACCAGCTTGACTTGGATTTGTTCCGAGTTGAATTGAGTGTCTGAGTTGATATCGTCTGTTCAAGCAAAGAAGACATTCTAGCAAGATGGGAAAATTACACCAGCTCGGTCAATATTGATAAAAAACTATTGATTAGTTCTCAAATTTTAGAACAGAATGTCTTCTGCAGATTGAGACCAAATCGATGATTTTTGAACCAATATTGATTGAGCTAAAGTCTTTTTCCCATCTAGCCAGTAGAATGTCTTCTATGCTTGGACAAACTGTGAATTCAATATCAATATCAATTTTTAATAATAGTCAAATTGAGGCTTGTAACATGGGATACTTTGGAAGAAGTTTCAACTTGGTTGAAGTTCAATATATTACAGTTCTATTCTCTTACTCAGTTCAATTCTAATTTAGCTCTCATTTAGATATAATTTTTTACTCAACTTGGTGACAGGATTGAATCTGTAGGGCTTACTGCAAGTCTATTTACAACAATTGAACTACAATATTAAATAGTGTTTCTTCCAAACATCTTCATCTCAACCTACGAATTCTTCATCTCTTGGAGAATCATTCAGCTGTTACAATTCAAAAGGTAAGTTTTGAACAATTATAATTATTGAAAATGTATTATTATGAAGAATAATTGAAAAAATAGTTCTTTTCTTCTTCTTCTTCTTCTTCTTCTTCTTCTTCTTCTTCTTCTTCTTCTTCTTCTTCTTCTTCTTCTTCTTCTTCTCCTTCTTCTTCTTCTTCTTCTTCATCTTCTTCTTCTTCTTCTTCTTCTTCTTCTTCTTCTTCTTCTTCTTCTTCTTCTTCTTCTTCTTCTCCTTCTTCTTCTTCTTCTTCTTCTTCTTCTTCTTCTTCTTCTTCTTCTTCTTCTTCTTCTTCTTCTTCTTCTTCTTCTTCTTCTTCTTCTTCTTCTTCTTCTTCTTCTTCTTCTTCTTCATCTTCTTCTTCTTCTTCTTCTTCTTCTTCTTCTTCTTCTTCTTCTTCTTCTTCTTCTTCTTCTTTCTTCTTCTTCTTCTTCTTCTTCTTCTTCTTCTTCTTCTTCTTCTTTCTTCTTCTTCTTCTTCTTCTTCTTCTTCTTCTTCTTCTTCTTCTTCTTCTTCTTCTTCTTCTTCTTCTTCTTCTTCTTCTTCTTCTTCTTCTTCTCTCCTAACTCCTCTTCATCATCATCATCATCATCGTCCTCCTTTCTTTTATTTTTCTACTTCTTGTAGTTCTTCTTTTTATTTTTCCCCTCCTCCCTCTCCTTTTCTCATTTCTATCCACATACTTCTAGTCAATTCTCTTTCTCAAGTCCTCAGGTAACATGAGGATTCATTTGAAATATTCCGCTAGTTAGGCAATTATGTTGATGCTTCTCTTCAGAGCTTTCTGTGTACCAGTGTAGGTTGATATATAGTATGAAGATATCGGGATACCAGTTTCGGTTGTTACACCAGAATCAATATCTGATAAATAAGACCTGACTGATAAACTGAGATGAACTACTAAAACTGAAGTTGAGTTCACCACAGAAAATATGAGTTAAATTCAGAGAAATACGAGTTTTAATACTAAAACTCGAAAATCATTAAAATCAAAGTACCCTTTTTTAGAATATTTCAAATTAGAAGAGTATAAATAAAATAGATTAATGTTGTTTACTGTTATTTACACTTGAAAATGGCTCTAGAACGCCAAAAAATGTTGTGTCAAATAAAAATATTTTAAAAAAGGGTACTTTGATTTTAATAATTTCAAGGTTCTAATGAATATAGTAGCCCTAAGAGAAAATAAGTATTGAGTTTTTATACTGTATGTCTCGTATTGGAAGTACTGTTTCTCAATTTTCAAGTATCATGAATTTGTCTTTGAGTTCAATTCTCTTCATAACACAATATTATTTTCCTTTGCTATCAGTGAGTTCATACAATCATAATGATATTTGATAAAATTTTACAAATCTGAAATTAATCATTGAACAAAAACTTTGGATCGAAATATTTCAGTTTATTTTCACATGAATTCATAGATTTTTGGATCCATATATCTTTATAATTTTTAGGAATAATATTTTAAGGGTTCCCAGCTTTCCAGAATTATTTCTTCAAAGTCACTGAATGACTTAACTGAATGAAAGCTCATTAAAAATAAGTCAAAAAGACAGACGAAAGTATAGACTGACCAAGCACAGAAGACATTCTGGCAAGATGGGAAAATCACTCCAGCTCGGTCAATATTGGTTCAAGAGTTTTTAATTTAGTCTCAAATTGTAGGAAACATTCTGATCTACAATTTGAGACCAAATCTATAATTTTTGAACCAATATTGTTCGAGCTGGAGTAATTTTATCCTCTTGCCAGAATGTCTTCTTTGCTTGTACAAACTGTATTTGCCGAAGGTATTAGAGTTGAGTAATATCGTATTACAAGTGACGCGAAAAGAGATTTACTTCGAACTTTTTGTGGCTTCAACCTCCCAACAATAATCGATTGACACCTTTGAAAGCACTGGCGGCTCGTACCCACGAAACAGGTGAAGTGCCCGTATCTTTTACTGTACAGCACTTCACCTGTTTTGTAGGAACAAACCGCCAGTATTAAAAAGTTTTTAACAGACCGCTAGCCGACTGTTCTAAGAGAGCTGAGCATTGATGAAAGTCATCTGCCATCCGTTATTTTCGTTTGTATCTATAGTCTGTACAAGCAATGAAGACCCTCTAGGAAGATGGGAAAATGACTCCAGATCGGTCAATTTCGGTTCAAAAATTATCAATTTGATCTCAAGTTGTAGGAAACATACTGATCTACAATTTGAGAGCAAAGTTAGAATTCTTGAACAAATATTGACCAAGCTGGAGTCATTTTCCCATCTTGCCAGAGAGTCTTCTCTGCTTGGACCTACTATAGCCTACATAGGGCGCGAACAAATATTCATTTTTACGTACTTTATAACATAGTATAGATTACGCCAAAAAGTTGGGCGGTTTCGTCTGCTTGATGTTGTGAATTAGTGTTGTAATTTAGTAATAAATTTGTTGTTTTTGTAATAAAAATCTAAAGAGAAAAAGATACATTACGTAACCTGTTAGTAGGTTACATCACGTATAAGGGACAGACGAAGCCACCCAACTTTTTGGTGTCAGCTGTACACAGCTATGTATGCACGGTTTAATAATTATCTTCCAAAGATTACACATGATGTATTAAATGAGATAATTAAAGTCTTTTATACAGTCTTTGATATCTTAAAGACTTTTTCTACAATTCATGTAATAACTATATGATAAATGATATAGGCTTCCTTGAATTCTAAAGCTTCATTAATTTGATAAACAACTTATAATTATCTTGTGTATTTTCTTGAAAAGAAATTGAATTGTAGTCAAGGCCCTCGCGTGGTTTTTTGGCGCCCAATGCGCCTTGCATTTTCACATTTTTCTCTTGAGCAATCTCAATGTTACATGTGGTGTGGCAAAAAGGATTATAGGGACTTGCTTATCTTAATGGATCCCAACGTATTGTTTCGTATTTTTATGTATTGGATACATGATAAGCAAAAGCCTACAGGAATTAATAAAGATAACCCACATTGAGCGAAACTGTTACATTGTACAGTACTTTATCATTAGAATATTGAATTTTTAATATTATTAATTAATTTATTTTTTAGTATTTGCTTGATAGCACATAAGGAAGGGAATAATACATTTTCCACAGAAAAATATTGGGTATCATCATAAATGGGTATCATTATTTCACTGGGAATAAAGATGTTTTTAGCAAAAAAATCGGAAAATCAATAACAAGCAAATTGAAGATTTCAGCCATTTTCACTGCTCTACCCAACTTTCTCAAATAACATTCGAAATAGTTCCGAATTCAGCCAGCAGATGGCAGTAGCAATAGGGTGACTTGCTTCGACTTCCATTGGATACGCCTCCAAGCTCCGCCTACGATCAAAATGGCCGAAAAAATAGGTTAGAAAAGTTTCCAAATTCAACCAGTAGATGGCAGCAGTTGACGGGTGATGTTTCAGATTTGACTTGGACACACCTTCATGCCCCGCCTACTCTTTTCTAATTGGTTGACAGTGTTTTGTGAGTTCTGTCTTAGAAAATGGCTGCTAGCAAGAAAAGATGGATGGAGCATCATACACAAAAAATTACGCTGATTTACTATTGACGATCTTGTGCTAATTAGTAATTAATATAATATTCATTTATGTATCCAGGCTGGTGAGATTCTATCAAGTTGGTATTTGAAGAATTTATTTGTAGGATTTAGACTCAGTTTTACTTTGTGTAACTTAGGCCAGTAGTAGACTTCATATAAGATGTAGACTATCAATAGTTTTATGCTGAATGAAATGAGATGAAAATATGATTTCGCACTCCCATCTTATACTCATCAATTCTATTTTTTATACGATGAATATCATGAAATAGAACTCAAACTATTCATGATCTAATACCGACCTCAGAAAAAAAGTTTGTAAAACTACAACAAATCTTTAAAAATATTAGGGAGAAGTTTTCATCGGAAACTGGCTTGTGATTGGTTGACAGAGTGTGAGGTGGTTGTCAGCCAACAATAGAATTATATTGAAGAGGGGCGTTTCTTGGCTTGCTTCATACATTGATTGTGGTTATTCAATTGATCAATTCATTATTATGAATGATCAATTTATGATCATTATTATGAATGATCGAAAGCTGTTAGAAAAATGACTTTTTTATCAAATAGTGGAAAAATTATTCTAATAGCCCAATTGAAATTTTTAAAATTCCCGTTTTGCATCAGTCACCGCGGCGCCCCCCTGGCTGTGGCGCCCTGTGCGGTCACACACTCCGCACACCCCACGTGAGGGCCCTAACTGTAGTTATATACTCACAGCTTGATAGATTACCTATTGAAGTCTACCTAGTTACCTAGTTTGAAGGTTACCTATTGATTACCTTGTTGAAGTTTAAACAAGTTTATTATCTTATAATTATTGTCAAATTTTCATCCTTGAATCATTCTATGATACAAACATCATACTATGACTTTAGAGAGTGAAAACGGACTCTAGTCTTACTAACTCTCTTCCAAGTTTTCATTATTAATACGAGTATATAGATAGAATTTGATTATTCTCATCAATTTATTAACTTTCTGAGGGTGATGACCATATCATTTGCTATGTATGAGAAGGCATTCCAACAAACGTTTACGAACTAATTGGAAATTTTCGATCACAAGAACAGAATTGATATTCACTTTTTGAGTAGTTGTGAAGGTGATATTGTGGTAGTTATCCATATTAAATGAAAAGACAAGACGTTGTCAAACCACTGATTTATTAAAAAACTCAGAGACTGTTTTAACAAAGATTGATAATGGTGTAACAACCGAAACCGGTATCTCGATTTTTTAATAAATCAGTGGTTTGACAAGAATTGATATAAGTGAAATAATATGAGTATTTGAGTATACATACGAGCAGAAAATTTCCAAAGAAGATAGAAAGAAGAGAGAAAATGGAATCGAGATGATAGGACAAGTTGAAAGGTAAATAATGATCGATCAGAAACGAGAAAAGGGAACAAGAAGAAAGAAGAAGAATGGAGAGAATTGATGGTGAAGGAAAAGAATTGATGTTGAAGGAAAAACAGAAATTATAAAGTGAAATTTATTGGAAGCGAGAAGAACGAAACGGAATGAAATTCCATCTACAATGTGTAGTAGTATCAAATGGACGGGACATTGATGAATGAATGAATATTCTAATGAATGAATGAAAATATCTCAAACAGCAGCTGCAGTTTTTTGCTAATCAGATTTAGCGCGCTCGATTGATAAAAACGCGCGGCAAAAAGTCGCTCGAGCGCTTACTAATTACTTGCTGGAGAAAAGTCTATATTATAAAAGTAGACTCCAACAAAAGTGGCGGATGGCGAATGTATTAAATTCACGATAGCTCTCTCAGGACAGTCTGAAATCGATCTACGAGAGCTAAACTGTTTAGCTAAGGTCGCTCTCGACTCGTTGAGCTCTTGTAGACCGCTAGCCGACTTTCCTGACAGAGTTGAGCATTGATGAGAGTCATTCGCCAACCGCCAAGTTTTTTGTAATCTACTGTACTTGTCGGTGGAAAGTGCGTCAAGTACGGGAACCTTTCCTGCCTGCTATACATTAAATGGAAACTGAGAATTAATTAAACGGGGAGATTGTAAAAAGGAAGAGAAATTGTGAAAATTCAATATGAAGGACGTGAAGAGAAGAGAAGTGGTGAAAGAACGTGAAGAGTGAAAAGGAGAAAAGACGGATAGAATCTGGAGTAGAAAGAGAAATGACAGAAATATAGTTAAAAGTCTATAGAAATGATAAAAATGTAGTAAAATTATGGAGAGAGAATTGGAGAAGTGGTAGAGAAAAAAGAATGGAGAATGAAACAGGGTAGAGGAATTAGAAAATACACATGTAGAAGAATGAGGGGAGTGAAAGAGAACAAGAAGATGAGAAAGGAAGAGTGGTAAGTAGAAGATAGAGAAAATATAGGGAAGATAGAAGAAATAAGAGTTGTAGTTTTTTGTAGAAGATCTCATTTTTAACGAGAGATCTCATTATACATGGTCTGTTTAACGTAAAATTCATCAAATTTCATCCTTTTATAATTGAAGAATGATTGATAACAAAGCTATCTTTTAAAGCTATGTTGATACTCATACACTAGACGTTGAGAGCTAGACAAGCTTTATTTTGTTGTTAATGTACTATTGAGGAATGATATTCACTCACGATTATGTACGTATTATTCCCCAACGTTATGAAAAGCATCTCTACATTAAACAATAAGCGAATTACTAAAGGTTGATATCTAAGATTGTATTTCGCATTTCTTGATATGTTTGTTCTGTTAGAACTCAAATTAAATATAAGTATACGTGTAGTGTACCTTACCAGTAAAAAAAACAATTCAATTTATTAATTTTATTCATTTGTGTATTCAATTCATTGATATTTTATGAAATTGAATACGTGAAACGCCTCAACACATTTTAATTATGTCAATAATTATAATATTGAGAATAACATCAATTCATTAATATTTGTGGAGAACCTTTCGGCTTTTGGTTTCAATCAATTTGCTTTCGGCCTTTCATTGTAATTTTGGTTTCAATTAATTGTAATAATTTCAAAATCCGAAAGCAAAATTAATTGTATTGCATAGCTTTGTGTAAATTAATACGAATTTTCTAGTTTCCATTTGTAATATGTTATAGAAATTGAGATAATCCCACTTTTTATGTGAGTTCTGCGCCACTTTGTAAATATTTCACAAATTTTTATGAGTCCATTTTTACTATATTTGTAATAAAGGTGAAGAAAAGAATATACTCAACTTTTTTCAAGTCTTTTTCAATGCCATACTCATTCAACAATAACCATGGTTATCGAAGTAATGATTATAACTACTGTATATATCTATACTATATACTATATACTGTATACTATCTATACTACTGTATACAGGTGTTTCAGGAGGAATGTGCAAAACTTCTCAGGCTGATTCCTCACACCAAGTAGACAAAAAAGTTCCACGGGACCATCCCCCAAAAACGCTTTGTTACCGAGATAACAATGGAGGAAAATTGAAATTTTTCAAAATATATTAATTTTTCTAATTTTTTAGAGGCTTTAGTGAGGTTCTAAAATGATAAATTGTTATGTAAAATTAGCTGAGGAATTCAATGAAACCAGTTCCAAGTTTGTAACTTTAACGGTTATTGAGATAATTAGGAAAAATATGCTAGAAAATGCCATTTTTCAACAATAAGGGTTATAACTGGATAAGGAATCATAAAATTGTATGTTTTATTGATGGAAGTTGAAGAGGATCGGATTCTAAAGAAAAAGTTGAATGGCGGTGATTGTGTAAATCTTACCCAAATCTCAGAAATAGCGATCGAAAATCGCAAAATCGCTACTAAATACAAATTCATCACTTTTGTCAATTTCGCGATTTTTGATCGCCATTTCTGAGATTTGGGTAAGATTTACACAATCCCCGCCATTTAACTTTTTCTTTAGAATCCGGCTCTCTTCAACTTCCATTAATAAAAAATACAATTTTATGATTCCTTATCCAGTTATAACCATTATTGTTGAAAAATGGCGTTTTTAGCATATATTTTCAATTATCTCAATAACCGTTAAGTTAGACTTGGAATTGTTTATTGAATTCTAAGCTAATTTTACATAGGATGGTTATTTTAGAACCTCACTAAAGCCTCTAAAAATTAGAAAAATTAATATATTTTGAAAAATCTCAATTTTCCGCCATTGTTATCTCGGTAACAAAGCGTTTTTGGGGGTTGGTCCCATGGAACTTTTTTGTTCTACTTGGTGTAAGGAATCAGCCTGAGAAGTATTGCACATTCCTCCTGAAACACCCTGTATATCTATACTATATACTATATACTATATACTATATACTATATACTATATACTGTATACTATCTATACTACTGTATATATTGACACTCCCCCCTTCATTACCATGCAAGTTCAATCAATTCCCATTCCCTTGTTATCAATGTGAAAGATTATCTTTTCCCTCATCCTCTCCTATTAATATCTGTTACTCCATTCATTAAATCTATCATTTCAATTATTTTATTGGCGAGATTAATTAAAGGTAGCAGTTGTTAGTGACAACGTTTCGAAATTGGACTCATCCATTCGTTTTTTTGAAACGGTTTTCATCAGTTTGACTGAATATGGCAAGGGGATAATGTATATTGTTTCCATCTCAATTTTCAATCCATCATTTTTCATCCATCCAATTGAAATGATGCAGAAAATTCAATACAATAAAGTTGAGTAATTAACTTTTGTGTAGTTGTGGGGGTGATATTGCGGTATTTATCCCAAATTGATTGAGAAGACTGGATGATAGTGTATATCACCATATTGATAGATTTTTTAAAATTTTCAATATAGAGATTATAGAGATGCCATTATCAATTATTTATCAACTCTGAAGGGAGAAGTGACTGTTATCAATGATCAGCTCTTTTAGGACAGTCGATGAGCGGTCTGCGATAGAATACTGAATCGATAACCCTCGTAATCAAAGTCGTAAACAGTATTCAGACTGCTATCCTGCTGTTATTATTTTTTGAAAGTCTTATTAGCATTATAATCGCGTTATTATAATGTTAATAACAGGAATTTTCCAACCACAAATTTATTTGGCATCTACTATATGAAATGTAACAATAAGAAACAAACATATCTGTTTGTTAAATAAATTTAAAATAATTATTGAACAAGATATGCTTATAATCACATAGTAGTCAATGTGTCAATATGTAAATTGAGTAATTGTAATTAAGTTATTGTATACAGAGTGTTTTAGGAGGAATGTGCAATACTTCTCAGGCTGATTCCTTACACCAGGTAGACAAAAAAGTTCCATGGGACCAACCCCCAAAAACGCTTTGTTACCGAGATAACAATGGCGGAAAAGTGAGATTTTTCAAAAAATATTAATTTTTCCCTCTAAAAAGCCTCTAAAGGCTTCTCTAAAAATTTAGGTAAAGCCTCTAAAAATTTCACTAAAAAATTAGGTAAATTGAGGTGAAGCCTCTAAAAAATTAGAAAAATTAATATTTTTTGAAAAATCTCAATTTTCCACCATTGTTATCCCGGTAACAAAGCGTTTTTGGGGGTTGGTCCCATGGAACTTTTTTGTCTACTTCGTGTAAGGAATCAGCCTGAGTAGTATTGCACATTCCTCCTGAAACACCCTGTATAATAAGTGTAAATTGATATTTTAAAATATTTCTATATATTTTTTGGTGTTATTCTGATATTTAAATGAACATTCAAAATTCCAAATCATAGTTTTTATTTTTTCAGTGTAAAAATTTGTGAATAGTGATAGTGATCAAGAAACAAGTGAACATAACCTATATTTCTTAAAATTATTCATCTAAATTCGGGAAAAGAACGTTTTGGGCTGAATTGCCTGTGCTTTTAACCTTCATTGTAATCTCTTGAATAAATAAATAAATATGCTTATTAATCACATAGTCGTCAATACTCGAAATATAAACTGAAGTCTGTCCAACCAAAGAAGAGCCTCTGGCATGATGAGAAAATGACTCCAGCTCGGTCAATATTTGTTCAAAAATTATCAGTCTGGACTCCACCTGTAGATCAAAAGTGTCCTTCAATTTGAGACCAAATCAATAATTTTTGAACCAATATTGACCGAGCTGGAGTCATTTTCCCATTTTGCCACAGGCTCTTCTCTGCTTGGTCAGACTATACAATATACATACAATAAGGCAGCCATTACAATTCAAAAGAGCTATCCGGGGAAATAGCAGATCCACGTTGCTGCTCTGCTATTGGCTGAGGGCGTGGCTAATGTTGACGTCGAGCGATAGGCCACGCCTTGACCAATCGCAAGTCGGGTAGGTGTGTCTAGTTAGCTGAGAAAGCTCAGTTGTTCCTCCAATACAAGAAAGCTAAAGTTTCCACTAGGAGGTTATCTTACTTACCGACTTTCAATGAAGCACTAATTTGCTTTGTATTCAATGGTTGAATGTTTAGAACGTCGGCTTATGGCTAAAGCTTGTTCACTGTATTGTCTGTATTATGACTTTCGGATCAGAATTGGAAATGTATTAGACGTATTGATATTACAAATTCTTACAGAGATTTCATCCATCATATAATACTAAATGACTGCCAAATTGTGTTCATGAATGGATTTTCAAATATTTTCATTAATGTAAAATTAAGATCCATTGTAAGTTCAAGTGTGATCCATTTTAAGTTGAAGTGTATTGAGCGAATGTGAACAAAGCTTCAGTTACTCAATTCTAGTATACTGGTTCACGAAATAATGATACACAGTTTAATAACATAAGTTAATTATTATCACTGAATTTCAAAACATATTACAAAAATAAATAACAAGCGGTGTCGACCTGAGCCTGTACATTGCTTAGGTTGGGATTACACGATAATAGTTCTATTATCATATCTGATCATGGTAAAAGGTGAAAATATGATTTCGTATTTTCATCCCTTTTCATATATAATCTTAGAAATATTATCGTGTGATACCGGCCTTATAGCTCGAGCAGGCATCTTGCTATTCTATGATCGATATTACTTATATCGATTGTAATAATATTGAATATCGATACGAACAGGTATCGTTACAACACCAATATTATAATAATCAGGCCCCTTATATCAATAGTAGTTACATCAATGTACTTTAATTATAATTCAAGTTTGAACCATTAGCTGACTCATTATGTAATACATGCGACCCACTGGCGGCTCGTGCTCACGAAATAGGTGAAGTGCTGTACAGTAAAAGATAAGGGCACTTCACCTGTTTCGTGAGTACGGGTCGCCAGTGATGCGACCGTAGTCAGATTTTGAGCACGGATTAACCTATTTTTGGTTTGAGATGCTATCAATAATATGGATTCCAAAAAGATTATCACAATTTCCAAGAAATAGCCTAATTATCTTATCATTATTTCTACGGCTGAAGGTACAGTTCCGCATGAAATAACTTCAGAAATTCCCAGAAAGTTTTGCGCCGTAGAGTTGAGTTTCAACTACAAAACTCGCTGATAGGATTATTGATACTTACGATAATAATCGTATCGAGGAATAGTGTTATTGCCTGCAATTTCCCCAGCCTAATTAGAGCGAGTTTCCTTGCCGTAAACAGCGATGAGCTTCCTTTCTGTAGCGCGGCGAGACCAATTTGTGGGCGAGAGGAAATTGCTGGTGAGAAAAGTTTGAAGTTCAATTTGGGGGGTTGAGGAGAAGGAGGATGATGAAGAAGAGAAGGACAAAGAAGAAGAGAAGGAGAAGAAGAAGAATAAGAAGAAAAAGGAGGAAAGTTAGAGGTTAGATTCTTGTAAGATGCGAGAGGTTAAGGAAGGAGAGAGAAGTAGGATTAGGAGGTTTAATTGAATCTTCAACTTCATTAGAAGCTAATCTTGCGCTTACTTTTACGACTGGAGAGACACTGCAGTGTAGAAGAGGAGAAACATGGAGAAAGAGAACGAGAAGAAGAAGAAGAAGAAGAAGAAGAAGAAGAAGAAGAAGAAGAAGAAGAAGAAGAAGAAGAAGAAGAAGAAGAAGAAGAAGAAGAAGAAGAAGAAGAAGAAGAAGAAGAAGAAGAAGAAGAAGAAGAAGAAGAAGAAGAAGAAGAAGAAGAAGAAGAAGAAGAAGAAGAAGAAGAAGAAGAAGAAGAAGAAGAAGAAGAAGAAGAAGAAGAAGAAGAAGAAGAAGAAGAAGAAGAAGAAGAAGAAGAAGAAGAAGAAGAAGAAGAAGAAGAAGAAGAAGAAGAAGAAGAAGAAGAAGAAGAAGAAGAAGAGAAAATTTTAAAGATGGCAGATATACTTGATAAATTGGATATAATAGGAAGCATAAAATACATCTATGGGTATCAACAGGAGCTATGCGTTCTTCAAGTAGTTAAACTCAGTGAAGTTTGTTGGAGAATGCAGCAAATTTAAAAGCATTTCTGAAACTCAATTAGCCCGCCGAAACTTGGTGCGCGCGTGTGTGTGCGTGTGCGTGCGTGCGCGAGCTGAAGAATTTCGACTTTCCCCCAACAATTAATTGGCTCCGGTTGTTGATGAAGTTCTATGAGCCACACCCCGCTATACACGGATAGTGATTTATCTTCCGTATCGACGTAGCAGGTATAAGATACACTCTGATTCAATGTGATACAATCTGCTAAGATTTGGGATTTACATCGATTCAAGTACAGTATACAGGAACTTATTTATTTGATTTTATTTATTTATCTCTATATATATAAAAGCGAAGTGGCACTGACTGATTCATTCATTTATTCATTCATCACCAGAACTAAAAATCCACTGAACCGAATGCGTTCAAATTTAGGCAGGCATGTTCAGTTGGACGTTTAGACGCACGCTAAGAACGGATTTTAAAAACTTTTCAAGGATACGCCAAATATTTTAGTTTTTCTATAGTTTTTCAACGTTTCGTTTTCTTCATTTTTTCGAGAACCAATCGGTAGAAAATGTTGATATTTGGTGGGCAGGTTCAGATAAGGTCTAGAAATGTTGTGTTAAAATATTTTTGCAATCCGTTCAAGATTACGCCAGTAGTCAGGTTTTCAAAATTGTAGATGTGTTGCGGGTTGCATATCTTCCGCCTTGATACGACCAATCCTAACTGTAAATTCAATGGTTCAGCGAGATTTTAGATGAACTAATTTGGAAGATCAAGTTTGAATCATTGAATTCAGTTTCAAACTATATATACTTCCGATTTACTTCCCAAGGTTACGCTTAATATTAGCGTTTTACTATTTTTTGAGTTTTCTTAGATTTTTCTAGAACAAATTGGCAGAAAATGTTGAAATTAGGTGAACAGGTCCAGATCAGGTGTAGAAATGCTGAAATAAATTTCGAATCCCTTCTGAACGGGATTTGCAGGCGAGCGAAGCGAGCCTGTTTTCTCAGCTGTCACTGACAGAGGTTTTGCTCACTTACACTGCCTACTGTCGGGGGTTAGAAGGCGAGCGAAGCGAGCCTGCCGGCTAGTTAAAAATATACGGAAGCTTCTTTGATTATTAGGCCATAATTACACGATATTGGTTCTATGATCATAATTATGGAAAGAGATGAAATGGTTTCGTATTATCATCTCTTTCCATATGATCAACCATGATAATAGTACTATTATCGTTTAATACTCACCTTTGGCTATAAATTGTTCAGATTTGATTCAAGCATAGACGAAAACCTTGTATGAATTTCGCTAATCTAAATCAATGTTGATCACATATTCGACTGAAGTGGGCCTAATTCAAATTTAAATTATCATGATTATTATAACTATACCGTACTTGAGATATATTTGCATTACAATAATTCGTAGGCAGAGAAGTAATCAAGAAGAAGAAGATGGAACAAGAAGCAATACAAACACGTAATGTTATGGAGTAACATAAACCAATAAGAATAGAATAGAATTGATCGATTTGGAATGAATATCTGTAAGTTGTTGTTTGCCATGGGTCTCTTCAGACCTGGCAAAGGAGAATAAAATCAATCAATCAATCAATCAATCAATCAATCAATCAATCAATCAATCAATCAGTATGAATAGAACGAATTCTTTATTTTAATGACGTGGCGAAGTTTGGACAGTTATGTCCATTCTACCACTTAACCACGATATAAACAGTGTGCGTTATTCTTTACAAACACGTGTTTCTATTGTGTCCGACATGTGCTTGCAACTTGTAGTAATAATTCAAACCTATGTTTAGGTCCGTATATTTTAGCTTGTCCAAACAAAGTAGACATTCTGGCAAGATGGTAAAATGACTCCAGCTTAGTCAATATTCGTTCAAAAATTATAAAAGTGGTCTCATGTTGTGGATCAGAATGTTTTTTACAATTTAAGAACATGTTAATAACTATTTAACCATTATTGACCAAGCTGGAGTCATTTTTCCATCTTGCTAGATTGTCTTGTCTGCTTGGTCAGACTGTAGTAGTCCAACTAAAATAAATATCTGGTACCGAGCTTCGCTCTGTAGTTGCGGCCGAACTGTTAAATCACATAAATATGTTATTGTAAAAAAATCAAAATTGACATGATCACCTCTCATAATTTTTTGAAATGTGTTATAGACTTGAATGTAACTCCATTTATTAATCAAGTTGGATAGCGTTGGTCAGCTAACGATAACAGCCATTATACGCAGTACTTGGGATTTTTCCTGAAGGAATATTTAATTCTTTTATTAATCCTGCCAGAGAGTTTTCCCAGACATGAGACCTGGTGCAATCTTATTTTTCCGTAACGGTTATATTACATTTCAAATTTCGAGAAAATCGTTAGAGCCGTTTTCTAGATCCGTGGTTCCACATACATACATACAGAAATTACTCACTTGATATAATAGGATATTCTAAATCAAACCACAGACCTAGAATACATAGCCTATACTCTATTCACGATCACTTGAGACGGAATAAATAAACTTTTTGAGTGTGTGCGTGTAATAGAAGGTCTTCTTCTATGCGAAACTTTCAGCAACAGACCAACAACTGTAGCCAATCACAGCTCAAGACAACAGTCTCGAGACAAGACAAGTCGGACAGTAGCCAATCACAGCTCCAGACAAGAGTCAGCTGTTCAACTGCAGCCGACTTTTTCGCATAGGAGAAGACCTTCCATTACACGCACACACACGCAGAAGGTTTGTTTATTTCGTCTCAAGTGATCGTGAATGCACTGTAGTAGGGATCACACGCATATTATTATTTTCTGCCAAAGAACAGAAAAATATTTCAATGTTAACTGAAAAAGCAAGAGTAACACCATTTAGTCAGGTGTATCATAAACATTTATCTATCAATCAATAATGAGTTGAATTGGCAACAATGTATATAGTCTGTCCAAGCAAAGTAGACATTCCCATCATGCCAGAATGTCTTCTGTGCTTGGACAGACTCTATCAAGTCTCACTGGAATCATTTCAACAAATCGGCTATTGTTGTTTCGTACGAAATTTTTTGAAAATTTTCTGGTTCGTTTCTTCTTCTTTTTCTTCTTCTTCTTCTTCTTCTTTTCTGGTTCATTTCTCGCTAGACACCTTATTGTGAAAACAAACGGGGAAATGTCCAGACACCCGAGCTGGAGAGAGAAAAAAAACAACAAACAAAATGTTTGCCACCAAATCAGCAGCAGCGGGAAAGCGCTGGAAAAAGAGGTGGTGGTGGTGGGATATTTTCCGAGGGGTTTTCCGGCGACCAGGAAAAGTGTAGTGACTGTCCAGTGTGTGGAGAATACTGCTGAAAATTCCCCCTGGAAATCCTCACAGACTAGCAGCTACGATTTACTGTGTAAATACAACACGACATTTTCTTGTCTTCTTCTTCTTCTTCTTCTTCTTCTTCTTCTTCTTCTTCTTCTTCTTCTTCTTCTTCTTCTTCTTCTTCTTCTTCTTCTTCTTCTTCTTCTTCTTCTTCTTCTTCTTCTTCTTCTTCTTCTTCTTCTTCTTCTCTCTTTGGTCCGAGAAAAATCATACGATGATTGTTTATCTTGCACTCGTGTCTGTATTATTCTATATGCAACAAGACTAGTTATTAAGAGTATTTCTCTCAATATAATAATAGAAAACGAATAAATATTTCGGCAAACGGAGGAGGTGTGATTCACTTGTAAATTCATACAAATGAAAACCCATTCATTCCAATTTGTGGATGTACTCATTCATTCATTAAATTTCTTAATGAAACTATGAACGTAAGCGGAGAAAACACTGTTCAATGAAAAGAAGATAGGCCCAAGTATCATTAAATTTACACAAGATGATCCATGTATCAGTTGGAACAATCAAATTTAATTGGCTTGTATCATTAATGTCTTGTTAATCATTGTTTAATCACAGTAATGATTTAATATGATACAAGAGAAATTGTAGAATAATGTCTCAATAAGCTCAATAAATTTCATTGAAGGATCTTGTATGAAGGGACAATAGATGCTAGTGGATTACATTAGCTGTTAGTGGGTTACATCACGTATAAGAAACAAACGAAAACACTCTCTGGCGACAGCTATCTACATCACTCAAATCAAAATTCTCTCATTGAACGACTTCATTGCTATAGTCCGACCAAGCAAAGAAGAGCCTCTTTTATGATGGGAAAATGACTCCAGCTTGGTCAATATTTGTTGAAGAATTATAAATGTGGTCTTAATCGTAGATCAAATTGTTCTCTACAATTTGAGATCAAATTGATAATTTTGAAATCAATATTGACCAAGCTGGAGTCATTTTCCCATCATGCAAGAGGCTCTTCTTTACTTGGTCAAACTATATATCAGCGTGTTCATCAGTATTACAGTATTGTAATTGCTTATTTGTTGCCTAATATAATATTTTTCCACTTTGGTAGCTTTCTAAATAAATGGTAGTCTTTAAAATTTTTACGGTCTTCCAAAATTGAAATTTGTGTCTAAATTCTACTTGTGTTTGAAGCAGCTAAACCTTGGCTTTACATTATTGTAGTAGTAGAGTTTTCTAAGCAGTAACTGATCAGTTCACATTTCACCGCAACGACATCATGCGTAATTTGACCGCAAATATGTCGCCCTCAAAAATGCTCCCTCTTTTTGACTTTTGTTTTGTTCCTTTTTTGTTGGGCACCACAGATCGAACTCCAATTTCATCCCCAATTAACTTCACGACCTCCAATGAACAATAACAGCCAGTTTTTTGCTGATTGCGCTTTTTGTGATGGTTGGTTTTTGGGGGTATAGCTGACGCCAAAAAGTTAGACGTTTTTCCAGCTGATGCAATCTACTAACAGCTGATGTGAAGCATATATTGTGCCTTTCGATTTCAAAAACATCATCTAGGCATAGCTAAATGACAACTCTTATTTATAACATCAGCGATTGGAACGCACTAGGAGCTGACAAAGCTGCCTAACTTTTTGGCGTCAGCTATATCACTGAGAATTGGAGTATGGGTCTAATAAAAGTCTAGAAATGTAATTGGAATCTTATATCCAGTTACTCTATGGCTATATCAACTGTAGGCGTTTATTATTAAAATATCACAGTTCAAACAAGGATTTTTTCAATACAAACTAACTTATTTGTCAATCTTTTATTATGATTATTGCTATCATAATTTTAGTTCTTAAATTCAACTGTATTATTCGTATAGTCTGTCCAAGCAGAGAAGACCCTCTGGCAAGATGGGAAAATGACTCCAGCTTAATCAATATTTGTTCAAGAATCATAAATTTGGTCTTAATAGTATATCAAATTGTTTCCTACAAAAATTGATAATTTTTGAACGAAAATTGACCGAGCTTGAGTCATTTTTCCATCTTGCCAGAGGGTCTTCTTTGCTTGGACCGACTATATCCTAGTATAAGATCTTCTATAATAGATAAATCTATTATTTTATGCTGAAACTTTGATTAGCTAGCCTATCTCTGTATTTGCATTTTTCTAGTTTCAAAAGACTTTAATGGATTACCTAATAAATTCAAACGGTATTCTCCAGATTCCCATTTCGATTTCAAATAATAATTGTTATTGCCACCAAAGAAAATAGTTGTGATGAATTTCCACTTGATTTTTTCAATAATTATCTTGAAAATATGTTAATTCTGTCAATGAAATTCAGCTATGATAACAAATGAATGAGCGTGGACAAAGCAGAGCGCTAATACATTAATAAATTTGATAATAAATCACAGTACCCTCCAATTATTTGTTATAATAATAATAATTATTATTATATTTATTACCCTTTACTATTTTTATAATCATTTCATTCATTATTCACTAGTTGTCCTTATATCTAAGAGTACAGCGCCAATACACTTCCTGTAATTAAAACAGAAATACAAGATGGAACTATCAGCACTGAATAAAGAATTCAGTAATAGAACACAGCCAACCAGACTATCACAAACAAACACTTTCATACAGCTCCTAAATCCAGTCTAATGAATCGCACATTGAATTGTTTTTGATCTCTGCCAACAGATAGCAGCGTGGTCAAGTACAACTCTGAGAAATGACTCCCTCCTACAAGCCTACAAGCTCCGCCTCCTCTCACCCCATTGACTAATAGTTCAAACGCTTTTGATGTAGTTGTTGCTGAAAGTAGTTCCAAGTTCTCCCAGTAGATAGTAGTATTTACAGGGTCGAGTGTAACTCAAGAAATCACTCCCTCCAACACGCCTACAAGCTCCGCCTCCTCTCACCCCATTGGCCAACCCCATTCAAATGGTTTCAGGTAGTGGTAGTTGAGAGTAGTTCAAAGTTCTTGCGCTAGATGGCAGCATGTACTGGGTCAAGTGGAAATCCCTCCCACCAACATGCCTACAAGCTCCGCCTCCTCTCACCACCATTGGTCAATCATTCAAACACTTTCAGTGTAGTTGTAGTTGAGAGTAGTTCCAAGCTCTTGCGCTAGATGGCAGCACGTACTGGGTCAAGTTAAACTCAAGAAATCACTCCCACCAACACGCCTACAAGCTCCGCCTCCTTTCACCCCATTGGCCAATTGTTCAAATACTTCCAATGTAATGGTAGTTGAAAGTAGTTCCAAGTTCTCCCAGTAGATGGCAGCATGTACTGGGTCAAGTATAACTAGAAGAAATCTCTCCCACCAACACGCCTACAAGCTCCGCCTCCTCTCACCCCTTTGGTCAATTGTTCAAATGCAGACAATGTAGTTGTTGTTGGAAGTAGTTCCAAGTTCTCCCAGTAGATGGAAACATGTACTGGGTTGAGAACAACTAGAAGAAATCATCCCCATCAACATGCGTAGAAGCTCCGCCTCCCCTCACTTTATTGGTCAATCTTTTCAATCCTAACAATCTTGAAAGTACAGTAGTTCCAAATCACATCACATTACTGCACTCTAATTTCAATTAAATTATTAAGAGTTCTTGTTTCTATTAAAAAACGACTTGTTCACGGTTCAATTAATGAGTAATTAATAATGGTTAATAAAAGTTAATTATTAACTTGAAAATGATATGTTCAAGGATCAACACAGGATCTTCAATGTTAGTAACCTTTCAAAGTTTTTTGTTAAGACACCTATCGATTAGATAGTTAATCATGAAAGGCCTGACAATAATTAATATAATATGCAATTACAAAAGCAACTTCCTCAACTATTTCAAGCTGTTCTGTTATAGGCTACATATTATCAGAAAACATAGTTTCCCTAGGTTCAAACATTGTAAAATAATGATCTCGAAGGGGTACTCTAATCAAGCAATGGAAGAGTATACTACAGTAGGTAGCCTGCACTCTCAGAGAAGAGGTTTTCTTCTTTCCGGGCTTTTTTCGCACAAACCACTATGTAGTAGTGTATATTCTGTCCAAGCAAAAAAGACCCTCTGGCAAGATGAGAGAATGACACAAGCTCGCTCAATATTGGTTCAAAAATTATCAATCTGATCTCAAATTGTAGGAAACAATTTGTTGTACTATTAAGACCACATTTATGGTTATTGGACAAATATTGACTAAGCTGGAGTCATTTTCCATCTTGCCAGAGGGTCTTCTTTGCTTGAACAGACTATAGATATATATGCTAGAAACATATCTATAGAATTAACCTTGTATACGCAGTGCTGTGTGCTAATTTTTCTTTGGAACGGTGCCGTGTTAGTTTTGTTGGTGGTGGGGGGGAAGCTTATTGTGGTTAAGGGTGGGGGGTGAGTTTAGAACAAGAGGAAGGGTTTAAACAGTATGTTATTATATGATAGCGGACTTGAAAACAAAAGGGTGCTGCTGCCTTTCCACCTTGTTACACTGGCGGCTCGTACCCACGAATCAGGCGAAGTTCCCGTATCTTTTACTATACAGCACTTCACCTGTTTCGTGGGCACGAGCCGCCAGTGCCTTGTTACAATAAGGTTTGTTAGATTTTCCTTGTCATATTTTCCGTACGAGCGAGCGGTGCACTGCCCTACCTATTTCCTAATAGCCTTTTTTTATGATGCTCGGCTTATACTCATGTTAAGCTTTCAGCCTGATAGATACAGAGGGAAGCTGCAAGCTGGTATTATTGCAAATGAACCGAGAAATGTGGTACAGGTAGGGACTTTGTTTGTGTTCAACAAAAGACACACGTGCCTTGTGTGATGGAAACATTTCTATTTTAATGAGCTGGGAGGTTTTTTCTTGAGAAGATAATATCATACTACAGTGGAATCTCGATAATTTGTACCTCTATAATTCGTAATTCTCTATAAATCGTAATCCTCTATAATTCGTAGTGAAAGCTCAGTCCCTTGGAATAATTTTCCATTATCAATAGCTTCGATAATTCGTAATCTTCCCTAATTCGTACTGAAGCTTTGTTCCCATGAACTACGAATTATCGAGGTTCCACTGTAATAAATTCTAGAAACATATGAATGTATTGTTATCAAAATATAGTATCGAATCATCCACGGGAGTCAGGCGTTTTTGATAAAATGAGAAAAATTTAATATCGGCTTCAAAACGATAAAGTAAGTACTGTGATTGAAGAAAGACTTGTTCAATTTACTTGTTGCATTTTTCATGCTCTAGCTAGCGAACATTAGCGAATAGTAATAATTAATTGGAAACTCCATTTATTGCTATATAAATAGACAAAGGACTTCTGCAACTGCAAATATTGACCAATGGTAGGCGAATGGTTGAGCCACTCGGCCGGCAACCGAGGGGTACCGGGTTCGATTCCCGGTCCGGGCAGAATTTTTAGAGCAGATTCATTCAATGGATCTCGGCTGCTATTTAGCACATTGGTCAATATTTGCAGTTGCAGAAGTCCCTTGTCTATTTATATAGCAATAAATGGAGATTCGAATTAATTATTAATATAATAATTCAGCAGTTGGTATAATGCAATGTCTAATAATTCTTCCATCTTAGCGAATAATGTCTATTTAGGGTAGTCTGGGAATCCACAAAAAATCCATAAAAAATTGCGATCAGGTCTTCCAATGTACGTTGTTTGTTTTCGTATCCACTTATTAATTTCATGAGACTTGACTGAAAAACTCACAACTCAAGTCGAGGACAGAGTGATCGAATCACAGGTTTTTTTCTGCATGATTTTTCATTAGTGGAAATGAATTCGAATTTGGATTTAAATCTGGAATGTATTCGTCTCACAAACAAGTGATAGAGATCAGCCATTCCATTGTATACAGGGTGTTTCAGGAGGAATGTGCAATACTTCTCAGGCTGATTCCTCACACCAAGTAGACAAAAAAGTTCCATGGGACCATCCCCCAAAAACGCATTGTTACCGAGATAACAATGGCGGAAAATTGAGATTTTTCAAAATATATTAATTTTTCTTATTTTTTAGAGGCTTTAGTGAGGTTCTAAAATAATCAATTCCTATGTAAAATTAACTGAGGAATTCAATGAAACCAGTTCCAAGTTTGTAACTTCAACGGTTATTGAGATAATTTGGAAAAATATGCTGGAAAACGCCATTTTCTAACAATAAGGGTTATAACTGGATAAGGAATCATAAATTGTATGTTTTATTGATGGAAGTTGAAGAGAGTCTGATTCTAAAGAAAAAGTTGAATGGCGGCGATTGTGTAAATCTCACCCAAATCTCAGAAATAGTGATCAAAATTCGCAAAATCGCTACTAAACACAAATTTATCACTCTTGTCAATTTTGCGATTTTTGATCGCCATTTCTGAGATTTGGGTAAGATTTACACAATCGCCGTACTTTAACTTTTTGTTGAGAATCTGACTCTCTTCAACTTCCATCAATAAAACATACAATTTTATGATTCCTTATCCAGTTATAACCCTTATTGTTAGAAAATGGCGTTTTCCACCATATTTTTCCAAATTATCTCAATAACCGTTGAAGTTACAAACTCGGAACTGGTTTCATTGAATTCCTCAGTTAATTTTACATAGGAATTGATTATTTTAGAACCTCACTTTTTTGTCTACTTGGTGTGAGGAATCAGCCTGAGAAGTATTGCACATTCCTCCTGAAACACCCTGTATACGGTTCACATCTGAATACTGGGTATTCTAGAGTATCTAAAGTATTTCTATGCCAATAAAACGTTTTCAGAACTAATATTAATTTTCAAATCAGTACTCAAAATTGGTGTGATACTTAGGCTGTATAGATAATAATGTACTCGAGTTCTTCACAACAATAATTATTTATCTTAAGATTGATCACTTTATTCAAGATTGATCACATCCTGTATGATCACATTCAAGATTGATCACATATGATGATCACATCATCATAATGATCTTATGATCACTTTATACTGTGCTCCCATATCTCTATAGTGATATCCATTGTTCCTCTGTAGGCCTCTATCATATGAGTATAGAGGTATAGTGTAGACTTTAACTTGATAATACGAATATTTTCAACTGGGAATTTATTCCCAGATTACCCCGACTACCCCTCTCACCATCTTTAAGGTGGTGGGGGGTGAGGTTGGTTAGCGACACAGGGGACAGAGAAGTTGTTTATCTTGTGAACAGCTGATGTGTTGAGGTTTTGGTCCCAATTGGGGTTTTGTGGGGGGGGGTTACGGAAGGGGTTGTTGGGCAGTAGCTCCAAATTGCAAGGGGCTGTGTTTTTGGGGCGCTTGGTCATTCGTCTCCACTATAGTAGGGGGTACATTGAAGAAGAAGAGGAAGAAGAAGAAGAAGAAGAAGAAGAAGAAGAAGAAGAAGAAGAAGAAGAAGAAGAAGAAGAAGAAGAAGAAGAAGAAGAAGAAGAAGAAGAAGAAGAGAGAAGAAGAAGAAGAAGAAGAAGAAGAAGAAGAAGAAGAAGAAGAAGAAGAAGAAGAAGAAGAAGAAGAAGAAGAAGAGGATTGGGAGGAAGAAGGGATAAGAAGAAGAAGAAGAAGAAGAAGAAGAAGAAGAAGAAGAAGAAGAAGAAGAAGAAGAAGAAGAAGAAGAAGAAAAGAAGAAGAAGAAGAAGAAGAGAAGAGGAAGAAGAAGAAGAAGAAGAAGAAGAAGAAGAAGAAGAAAGAGAAAGGCTAAGAGAAAGAGAAGAGGAGAGGAGTAGGAGGAGGAGGAGAAGAGTAGGAGTAGAAATGGAGGAGAGGAGGAGGAGGAGGAGGAGGAGGAGGAGTAAGAGGAGGAAGAGGAGGAGGAAGGAAGCTGTGTTGACGTTCTCGAAGAACGAGTCCTCTGGGGTCTACATTGTCGTATAAGGGGCCTTCCATTTTAGCCGACGACGCCTTTCTTGTGGTCGTTGAGAAGAAGAAGGAGGAGGAGGAGAAGAAGGAGAGAAAAAGAAAGAGAAGGAGAAGAAAAATAAGAAGGAGAAAAATAAGGAGAAGAAAAAGAACAAGAAGAATAAGAACGAGAAGGAAAAAGAACGAGAAGAAAAGAAGAGAAGATAAAGAATGAGAAGAATAAGAAGGAGAAGAATGAGGGAAGGAGAAAAGGGACGCAATAACAATAAAATGATAAAGAAGAAGTGGTAGAAAATACTTAAAAAGGAAGAAAAATATTTTTTATATAACCAGACATACGTTATTCATGTTGATTTCAAAGTTATTCGTTAATTAATTGTTCAAAATGTATGTATACGTATAGTCTGTCCAAGCAAAGAAGACCCTCTGGCAAGATGAGAAAATTACTCCAGCTTGGTCAATATTGGTTCAAAAATAACTTTGATTCAATTGTAGGAAACATTCTGATCTACAATTTTAGACCAAATCAATATTTTTTGAACCAATATTGGCCGAGCTGGAGTCATTCACCCATCTTGCTAGAGGCTATTCTTTGCTTGATCAGACTATAGTGTTATGTATCAATTTGAATAGAATTATCATCATTTTCCTGAATTAAACGAGATTCAAAGGTGGGCTCACATCTTCCCAAGAAAAGTTCCTTCACATTTCTCTATGCTCCCCGATTGTTGGATAAATGTTGAATGTAGTTACAAAATCCAACGCCAGATTGCGGGAAGTACTGGGTAAGCTCTGCTCTACATCCAAAGTTAGGCCTACAAGCCACGCCTTCCGGGCCTTCTCTCTTCCCATTGGCTGAAATGATTGCACTCTTTCTCTTGGCTAACTGATCGTTGAAAATAATGTTGAACGTAGTTACAAGTTTTGCCGCTAGGCTGCAGCAGTCCTGGGTGAACTCCCCTCCACATTCATATGCACTACTTAAAGCTCCGCCTCCTGGTTTCCTATTGGCTGAAATGCTCCCGATGTGATGCTCCGCCTTCAAAAATGGTGGAATTGTCTTGACGGGGATGAAGTGTTTTTTGTGTTAACCGAACTAACAGTAGCAATGGATTGGAGTTTTAAACTTATAAATTACTTTGTCTGTACAAATGTGAATAACAGGACATCAATAATTATTATTAATTTGAAGAAAAAAATTAATTTGAATGTAAATATTAACAGTAGAATGAGAGTGTACTGTCTCAGTGAATATTATTATAAATATATTATATTATAATATGAAATTATTAATATAATTATAATATTATTATAAATAATTAAATAATAAATAACTATAGTTATCTCAGTCTGATTAAGTCATATTATAATCTCAATCTCATATCATAATTTAAAATAATTGAAAAATAATAATCGAATCATCGCATATAATTGGTCTATGAAACAAATTGCACCCTTCTATTCCAATACTCTTGAAGCGTTTCAAATCGTATGTGAACGCAGCAAGGAATGGACTGAATTTGTGAATCTACAGTTTTCAACTTATAGTAGATAATGTCAAAAATATCATAACATTCCGATCAACCTCCCAAAACCTTAAAAATTTATTGAATAGCCAAATAACCAAATTTAAATAAAAAAATTTGTTTTCACTCATGCTGGACGATTACAATCTAGTAATTAGGCTGACTAGTAAGAGATGTCCTTGAATCTGTTCAAATTATGCTGTGTTTTGTATTCACAACTCAATAGTCTTTCGATTTGACTCATTAAATAATCCAGTTGATAGGTCCTCACTGACGGCTCTTACCCACGAGGTGTAGCTAGAGTATAACCGGACTGGAAGTCGCCTGGCCTGTCACCTGACTCTTCCTCCGTCTACTGCTCGAGTTTTATCTGCCTCCTACACTCAGATTACCCGTGGCGTCTGTTTCAAGTAGTTGACGTTTTGTCCGTGCGTCGGAAAAATGTTGAGTGTACAAAAAGAACTGTGTGTTGAAATCAAATTTATTTTCAAACTTGAAAAGTCTGCAAGTGAAACATTTGTAATGTAGCAATAATTGTTTATCGCGAACACAAGTGTTTGAGTGGTTAAAACGATTCAAAGATGGCCGCGAAGACACAAGTGATGACGCTGACCATTGTCAGCAAAAACTGATGCAAACATTGAAATAATCAGTAAACTTGTTCGATAAGATCGTCATTTAACAATCAGAGCAATGTCTGAGTTGACAGGAAATGACAAGGAAAGTGTTAGACAGATTCTCATGAAAGTTTCAACGTGAACAGAGTGTGTCCAAAAATGGTACCCAAGTGTCTCACAATTGAACAGAAGGAACGCCGAATAATGATTTATTCTGACATCCTGGGAAACATTGAACGTGATACCAAGGTGGTTTCTACTTACTGAGGAATAGTTAGGAATCGTGGTTGTTTACTTACGATCCCTTCAAAGTCAAGTCAGCTTTGAAAGGGACTGGATTTGAGAGTGTTGAAGCTGTAAAAGAAAAAGCGACTGAAGAAATGTATGGATTTACCGAAAATGATCTGTAGCATTTCTATGAACAGTGGAAGATTCGTATGGAACGGTGTTTGGACCGAGGAGGAGAGTACATTGAAGGAGATAACATCAAATTTTAGATAATAGAAGATGGAAAAAATTTATAGCATCAGTCCGGTTTTATTCTAGCCACACCTCGTATTAAACAATATGCAAACAATGTTGTAAACAAAATGTAATAATATAATAATGCAAACAATGTTTGAACAAAGTATATATATATATTTTTTTTTTTGAGGGTGATGCCCACATGGGCTTTTGGGCCTGTGCGTGAGTAATGGGAAGGATCATGATGAGAGATGAATGGACCTACTGCTTTAGGTGGGTTCCGAACCACCGGGAAGCGATTTTTGAGGCTCATAAATTGAATTCAGAGGAACCGGTCACCAGTACAACGGTGCTGGCAGAGGCACGTCGCTTATCTAATCTCACCGATTAGACGCTCTCTGCCACTGGGACAAACCGCTTCCCAAAGGCAATTTAATTTGAAAGGCAGTAGAACCATGAACTCAAGAGTGGCTATAGCACAGTCGTACAATATAACATTCCAAATACAGCGTTCATTAAGGAGAAATGTATGTTTGATACCTTATTTATTTATTTATTTAGCGTATGGCTTTTAATAGTGGGGAGACCCAAGGGTTGTTCCACTTCGCCAGATAACCTCATTTTCCACAAACGGAGATATGAGTTATAGTTCTTTTAAAAAGTTCATTTAAAAACATAAATTTTGATACCTTATAATAACTATTAACTATCAAGGTATTTGAAAATAGACCGAATACGAATCAATTAGTCCTGACACACATAAACGTTGTGAAAATCGATTATACTTTAATAACAGCGTACTTTATTAAGTCATTACATTTTTATTTCAAAGAACCATTTTAAAGGGGGGTCTTGGAGCACCCTTAAACAAGTGCTAGCTTTGCACTTATATGAATGGCGGTTGGTTGGTAGCGGTGGGGGGTTAAAGGGGGTCCCCAATTTGGCAGCAAAGGTCGTTACAAGCCAAGTGGCACTTAAGTGCAGCCTGAGATGATTGTCACTTAGCTATTCACACCAGTGGAATAGCGTCCCCCCGCCCCCACTACTACTATACAGGGTGTAGAGGTTGTACAGAATATTCCAATAAGCTGCGCGAATTTGCGTCTAATATTGAAAGCTGGATATAACACAGCTTCCAGGTCTGGTTGAATGCTTGTATTAATCGCGTTATCAATATTATTATCGAGAGAACATGGAATGAATATTAATCTCATAATTATATTATTGATTAGCTTGGAATGATTAGATGGATTTGCGTTAACCTACTCTCTGTCTCTTCGATGTTAAACTAGGAGAAGTGAATAGTTGTGTTTTTATTTAATAATTTAGTAGATATGTAGTAGTTTTGTGTTTTAGTAATTTTGTGGTGGAGACTTCAATTACAATTAAGTAAATGTGTTGTAATAATTAAGTGGTGAATTCTCAACTTAGATAATCAGATAGCATCAGAAAAAGCATCCACCGCCCTTCTCATCAGGGGGATCTGGAACTTGTCAAGAAAATCTAACAGGTTGAAAAAAAGACAAAAACACACGACATAAGACAGGATAAAAAAAAATTATTTTATTAGGATAAAAAGTTTTGATCATTCAAGTGTAATAGGACAATAATAACTCATGCATTCTACCTGCGAATAGAAACCATTCTCGGTAAAAACAACTTTCAGTTCAGATCTAAATTTGCATTCATTAATTTCTTTATGAAGTCAGGTAGTACATTATGAACAGATGGCTAGTTACACGGAAAACAAATTGAATTAGTTATAATGTTATAATGTTGAATAGTTAGTCATAAATGATGTCTTTCTGATGATGGAGCGCTAACCCAATCATAATCATGATTTATTTTCCAAAGAAAAAACATCACTAAATTGCATGAGAAATGATTTAAATATTGAAATGGGACATCATTAAAATAATTTTGGTTGAAATTCTATGCAGTTCAAACTCCTTAGTTGGCTAGGACCTTGTCAGCTAATCTTTATTTACTCAATTTTGAACTCTTTCAATAAAGTTGATTCAAATTATTTGGTGTAAATCTAAACAAAACTACAATTTAATTCCACCACCGTTATCTTAAGTTGATGAAGTTTCTGCATTGACGTACAATGCACTAATACAAATTAGATATTTGATAAAGTCTCTGAGTTGAAGTATAATATTCTCTTATAAAATGAGAGTAAAACGCATGAAAATAGTTCAATTGAGACTGAACCAGCAGAGTGGAACATTCCTCAAACGGTTAGGCTGCAAGTAATTCTTTCACAAAATTTATGAATGTAATGTAACTCAAGTATTTTACATCTATATTATACGACAAAACAATTACATAACCTGCATTCTGTGAATGTTATCACTACTCACAGTGACCTCAATAATTACGCTAATGAAAAAAAACATTCAATTTGAACCAATCAATACATAACACTTCGAATTCCACCCATTAAAAACCACTGAAATATGATATTCAATTGATAAAGCTACCAACCTATAGTCAGTCTAAGCAGAGAAGACCCTCTGACAAGATGAGAAAATGACAGCAGCTCGGTCAATATTGGTTCAAATATTACAAATTTGGTTTCAAATTGTAGATCAGAATGTTTCCTACGATTGAGATCAAATCAATAATTGTTGAACCAATATTGACCGAGCTGGAGTCATTTTCTCAACTTGCCAGAGAGTCTTCTTTGCTTGGACAGACTATAGCTCCACTCCAAAATTGTCATCATAGAATAATTAATTGAAAATAAATTCCAGAACGAAACAAACTGGCGGTATAACTGATGCCAAAAAGTTGGGCGGTTTCGTCTGTCTCTTGTACGTGATGTAACCTACTAACAGCTGGTGTCTCTTTTAATTTCAAAAAAGTTATCTAGGCACAGCTGAATTGACAACATCAGCTGTTGGAGCGCACAAGGAGTAGACGAAACCGACGAACTTTTTGGCATCAACTCTATCACATATCAGAAGTCAATCCATCGAAGCATTATTCCTGTATAATTCAATTGCATATTCATACATGCAAATCGCGATCGGTTCATATTAAAATGTATGTAGACAAATGCAGCCAACCACTGATGAGTATTATGTAGATTCTGAATTGATGACAAGTTATCTGATATCTATGTGATGGACGCGTTTTCACCACAAATCACTGGCGGCTCGTGCCCACGAAACAGGTGAAGTGCTGTACGGTAAAATATACGGGCACTTCAGCTGTTTCGTGGGCTCGAGCCGCCAGTGCCACAAATTTAATAAGCTACTGAACAAGGTGTGTGAGTTGTGTTATTTTCTATGTCAGGAAGGGTTGATTGTTTCAAATTGTAACACAATTATTCTTTGATATTCGATCACTCATGAGATTGAAAATTCAGGTTTGTAGAATAAACTTAGCTAAGCTTTGGGGAATTTCTGAATGAACATTTTCAACTTTCATAATTGAGTGTAGTTTAGAGCATGCTACGAGGTACAGGTTGTGAGGAAAGTATTTCAGATACGACCCAATACTTGGTAATAGGTATTCGTTGACTATCTGATCAGATAGTTTGAGTTAATATTTCAGGCTATTTGTGGGTTAAGTGGAAGAGGGGGCTCTTGTGTTCACCCAAATCACTTGTGCATTTTACTAAGTGGAAATAAAGGCATCAGAGTGCAATCATACTAAATCATACCCAAACTTCTTCCGGAAGTTTTATACATTCCTTTCATACATTAATTCTATACATTAAGCACTATGAATTATTATATATTTCATTGAAATTATTATTTTTCATGATCTTAACTGCAAACTTAAGTTTGATATGCTCAATTTTTTTTCTCTACTTCTTGCTGATAAATGGACTGAACATAATAATTATTCAAAGTATATAATTACCATGAATTGTCGCCAGAAAATGAAGGATTAGCTTCATAATCTGTAATTTTATCCAATATTAGCCATTGAGAGCAAATTATTTCATGAATCTAAAAACCTAGAAATCTACCTAGGAAAAAAAACTAGAAATAAAAATCTATCTAAAATCTCAACCTAGCCTAACTAATCGAATCTGACAGAAGTTGTACTAGTTATATTATAGCTTATAAAATCTATAATCCTATATAATCTTGTGTTATAGATTGTAACATCTATTTCAAGACTCTGTCCTATCAGAATCCAAAACAGTTAGAATGGACATTAATATTCCCAAACTTCACCAGAGTATCAGTAAGTCCCTCCATTCTCTGCACTCTTATTCCTCAAAATAATCAACAATAACTTGTCTCCATTTTTACAAATATTTTCCGATCTCCTAACCCCCTTTCACAACACCAATCGCAGATAGTTGACCAGCAGCTATACACTGAAAACCAACAAAAACCCCTCACAAAAACGGCCACTACAATAATTCAACAGCACTGATTACAAAACTTCACGAACTCTCTTTGTTCGCATCGGTTTCTTTATTACTCTTCCTCTCTCTTCCTCCACATCTTCTTCCCTTTATCCCATCTTTCGCCCTCTTTCTATCTTGAATTTCTTCCCTCATTCCATCTCTCTCTCAGGTTTACGCTTGTTGAACTCGCGCGGTCAACCCCAAAAGTGAGCAACAAAATTTTTTGTCGCGAGGCAAAATTTTTTGTCACGTCAAAACGGCCAGAAATTTATCGCATGATGTTAAATATAATGGCACTATACCGCCTATCTGATGTAACAATCGGCTTTGAATATATTGTATTCCCTATTTTATACGTGTAAGGCCGCTTGGGAAGTTAGATAAATTGGGGTGGGAGGCGGCAAAAGGTTGCAAAAGGCAAAACAGTAGTTGCTCACGCGGAAGTAAACGATTTGGTGTTCTGCTTTGTCCACTGGGTTTGTTGGGTCAGTGGCTGAAAAACCGGTGGAAAAACTGTCGAAAAACGTGGGGGATACGAGAATGTAGTAAAATAATGCTAGAAAATATCTCGACCACGTAAAGAGGCTCTAAAGAGAGGGGTATACGCGGATTCCACCATTCTGTGGTCAAATTTGAATCTCTTATGGAATAAATGAGAAGTCAAACATCTAATATTGTCCAAAATTATCTACAAACCAATCATGATGAGCGATTAACAGCTGTCGAAACGAAATGGCGTCTATCTTGCACTGGCGACTCGTAACCACGAAACAGGTGAAGTGCCCGTATCTTTTACAGTACAGCACTTCAACTGTTCGTGGGCACGAGCCGCCAGTGCTGTCTTGTCTTTATAGAGCTCTACTGAACATCACTTTTGAATTTACCGATTGCAGTCAAGGCGTCTCGATCAATAGTTGCGTAGATTGATAGACTTGTCAAAATAGAAACAACTATCATACTCATATCCCTGTATATCTATTTTCGTTAATCGTATTCTTGATTAACAATTTTCATAATAGATGGACTTTTTTTACGTAGGACAATTTCAATTTCTAGTGTTTTAATAACTAATTCCTTCAGATTACCAGATGTAATTGAGCTTCGTAAAACATTTATTAATTTGACATTTTATACAATGACGAAAGGTGAAGACACATTCCCAAAAAGTCTTCTCTACTTGTTTCCATTAGGATATTAAAATTATCATATTCAAATGATCTCCGGTGTTTCCATTATAATAACACAATTCACTGCCGCCGCTTTCATGGTTCGTATTCCCTTCAAGATTGAATACAACCTTGAATATACCTTCATATAGATACACAAGATTGAATACATAGATATACGAAGATGAATACATTTATCGATTGGGAACCATTGAATTCAATCAAAGGTATTGTATTTATCAACTTGAGATGTAGAAGTCATTTTTGGCATGATTCATTATTATCGAGCCAAATTCATTGTACAAAATGACTTTAATGTATCATGTATGAAATTCGATGGACTTTTGCATCTGTGAAGAAATTAAACCTCAATGACTGTATTAAGATTGCGTAATTATTGGGAAACACCGGAGATAATTCAGTTTGATAATTTTAAGATTCTCATCAGAAAAAGGAAAGAAAACGATTGGGATATTACAGCTCAACACTGGCGGCTCGTGCACACGAAACAGGTGAAGTGCTCGTATCTTTTACAGTGCAGCACTTCACCTTTTACGTGAGCACGAGCCGCCCGTGCTGAGCTCAAATGATTGTGGAGCAGCAAAAAATTTAAAGTCAAGAGTATTTGATTTTTGTCTTTCAAGTAAAACGGGACAAAAACCACGCACTCTGCTTTGAAATTGGGGTGAAATTATTGCCAAATGTTTTTGCGAGAGATTTAGTATTGGGCGGGAGGAAGAGGTTGCATTTTTGTGCGGGTGGTATGTGAAAGAGAAGGACAGAGAATTTGTGAGAATGAGGGAGTGAGAGAGAAGGAGATTAGGATGGAATTATTTGTGAAACAAAGACAAAGATGTTTGTGGCATGATGGTGCATGACCCAATTACAGCATGTTTGTTGGGTGTATGCTATAGTCTGTCCAAGCAAAGAAGACCCTCTGGCAAGAAGGGAAAATTACTCCAGCTTGGTCAATATTGGTTCAAAAACTAGAAATTTAGTCTCAAATTGTGGATCAGAATGTTTTCTACAATTTAAGACCAAATTAATAATTTTTGAACCAGTATTGACCGAGTTCAAGTAATTTTCCTATCTTGCCAGAGGGTCTTCTTTGCTTGGACAGACTATATCACACTCCACGCTATAGTCTGTCCAAGCAAAAAAGACCTTTTGGCAAGATGAGAAAATGACTCCAGCTCGGTCAATATTGTTTTAAAAATTATCGATTTTGTTTCAATCGTAGGAAACATTCTGATCTACAATTTGAAACCAAATTTGTAATATTTGAACCAATATTGACTGAGCTGGAGTCATTTTCTCATCTTGCCAGAGGGTCTTCTTTGCTTGGACAGACTATAACATACTGCAGACTACAAAGTAGTCTGTACAAGCAGAGAAGACATTCTGGCAAGATGGGAAAATGACTCCAGCTCAGTCAATATTCGCTCAAAAACTATAAATTTGGTCTCAAATTGTAGATCAGAATGTTTTCTACAATTTGGGACCAAATTAATAATTTTTGAACCAATATTGACCAAACTGGAGTAATTTTCCCATCTTGCCAGAATGTCTTCTTTGCTTTGACAGACCGTACACACCAAAACAGTGTAATAACCCACTCTCATTGTAAACAGTATATAGCTGGTGCCAGGAAGTTAGACGGTTGGTGATTGGCTGTTATTAGTTCTCAGCTCTGTTAGGGCAGTCTGAATCTGTCTTCGAGAGCGAATTAGTATTGCTGTGGACGCTCCTGTTCCGATGTACTCTCGCAGACAGCTCGCCGACTGTTCTGACAGAGCTGATAATTGATAACAGCCATTCTCAAAGCGCCCAACTTTTGTGGCGTCAGATACTTTTGAAAACAGAAAATGTTCCATACTTTGTATATGAATAGTAAGTATTGTATTACCCTTCATTATCGCCAAGTTTTGCTTTTGTCTAACGAAATTCTCTTTTACTATTCTCTTTTACAGCGTTTTCTGCTTGTTGTTCATAAATTCTTCTTCATTTTGTTGTTGTTGTTATTGTTCTTGTTGTTGTTTTCTTCTTCTTCCTTCTTCGTCGTTCTTCTTCTTCTTCATCTTCATCTTCATCTTCTTCTTCTTCTTCTTCTTCTTCTTCTTCTTCTTCTTCTTCTTCTTCTTCTTCTTCTTCTTCTTCTTCTTCTTCTTCTTCTTCTTCTTCTTCTTCTTCTTCTTCTTCTTCTTCATCTTCTTCTTCTTCTTCTTCTTCTTCTTCTTCTTCTTCTTCTTCTTCTTCTTCTTCTTCTTCTTCTTCTTCTTCTTCTTCTTCTTCTTCTTCTTCTTCTTCTTCTTCTTCTTCTTCTTCTTCTTCTTCTTCTTCTCTTCTTCTTCTTCTTCTTCTTCTTCTTTCTTCTCTTCTTCTTCTTCTTCTTCTTCTTCTTCTTCTTCTTCTTCTTCTTCTTCTTCTTCTTCTTCTTGAAACTTTTGAGCGCTATTCTTATCAGAACCATTATTTCAACTTTATTCACAACAAGCATGATATTCTGTACCACATCACTTGCAATAACTGTACAAGAAAGACACAAGTCAAGCCGATTCTGAGGGTTTTTAGTAATGACCAAACAGTAAACTTACGATTATTTGGGGTGTTTTATCTGTTTTGAAGATTATCCGCAAAATGTCAGTGATGGCAAAATGATAAAATTTGAATTAAATGTGTGATAAAGCAGACAAACGATTTCTGGTTGGACAGTAAATTATCGATTTTTGAAAGCGTAGATTCTGGCATGTATTGAGTTTTGTAATCAGGTCGTTATTTATTGTGTAATGAACTTAATTGAAGCACGATATGTGTTATTCTTCAAATATACTCTTGAGGCACGTATCAAAGGCCACCTTCCACTTTTTAACACCGAACTTCTTGAGTTCTAGAGTTCTAAAACTATGAGTTCTAGAAAAAATTACACATTACATGAAAATGTACCCCAGAGATGGTGAAATATATTGTAATTCATCAAATTCACTTTACTTTCCTATTCATTTCAATGTTCTTTCTCCTTTTCTCAATTTCCTCCTGCTCTCTCGTTTGTTTCAGCTTCCAATACGTATTCCTCCAATTCTTTCTGATGACATAGATATTCTCGTTTCTCATCTCTCCGTTTTATCACGTGACTTTATTCTTATTTATTCTCCTTTTCTCATGTAATATAATATACGCTCCTCAACTTCCTTCTTTCCATAATATCACACAAAGGCCTACGGCCGGTATTGCACGATAATAGTTCTATGATCATAGTTGATCATATGGAAAGAGATGAAAATACGAAATCATATTTTCATCTCTTTCCATATGATCAGACATAAACATAGAACTATTATCGTGTAATACCGGCCTACTACAGCACATTCCAACCACTGTGGCGGTTGGCGTATGTATGTTATAAAAGCTCTGCTCTTTCATGACAGTCTGATAGCGGTCTGCGAGAGCATATTGAGTCGAGAGTGATACCAGCTAAATTGTTTCGCACTTTCAGACCATTTCCGGACTGTCCTGACTGAGCTGAGCATTAATAACAGACATTTGGCAACCACCAATTTTGTTTGGCGTATGCTAAACATTATTTTGAAAGTTTTCTGCTGCGCTGTGATGAAGTTCTATGGCTTGAAGTAGGGCCTACTTATCGTGTAGGCCCGAGAGGCATCTTATCATAATAACAGTTTGAATTTTGAACTTTTGAACATGTTTTCAAATAAAAGTCATAATACTTTACACCAGCGACTAGGCCTATATGATACAAGATTTTCCAAACTTTATTTCGTAGTTGTTGCAATAGCACTAATTCAAACTGTTTGTTCTTCTAGATTAAAAGGCGATATTTATTCTGAACGACAGATTTATTAAAAATTGAGATACCGGTTTCGGTAGCTAATAAACTAAAACTTTAGTAAAAAGCAGCAGCATTTATATACTAACCGTCAAACTCCGCTATTGCACAGAGAAGGAAGTTTCTTTCTCTGTGGCTATTGGTAGTTGCACGAACCAATCGCAGTGAACGTCTGCCATTGGCCTAGACAAGCTCCTCCCCGATCAGAGGTTCATACGAACGTTACAAAATGGCGATTCCAACAGCAAACACTTTAAAGATTGATGAAAAATTACTGTAACATACAAAATAAATAGAAAAATGTTTCGAAAGAATGGAATATGATGATAACCTATTGTAAAAAATGCATAACAAATTTATGCATTATAACTGGATTAGTGTTTGTTTCTTGTTCATTCAAAAATAAATACAGTGTATCAAATCTAATGAAAATCTTTCATTTTTACATAAAATGCAATAATAGCTCTCATTTCATGTCACTGTGAACGATTAGATAAATGATGAATGATGAATGATGAATGATGAATGATGAATGATGAATGATGAATGATGAATGATGAATGATGAATGATGAATGATGAATGATGAATGATGAATGATGAATGATGAATGATGAATGATGAATGATGAATGATGAATGATGAATGATGAATGATGAATGATGAATGATGAATGATGAATGATGAATGAATGAATGATGAATGATGAATGATGAATGATGAATGATGAATGATGAATGATGAATGATGAATGATGAATGATGAATGATGAATGATGAATGATGAATGATGAATGATGAATGATGAATGATGAATGATGAATAATGAATAATGAATAATGAATGATGAATGATGAATGATGAATGATGAATAATGAATGATGAATGATGAATGAATGAATAATGAATGATGAATGATGAATAATGAATAATGAATAATGAATAATGAATAATGAATAATGAATAATGAATAATGAATAATGAATAATGAATAATGAATAATGAATAATGAATAATGAATAATGAATAATGAATAATGAATAATGAATAATGAATAATGAATAATGAATAATGAATAATGAATAATGAATAATGAATAATGAATAATGAATAATGAATGATGAATGATGAATGATGAATGATGAATGATGAATGATGAATGATGAATGATGAATGATGAATGATGAATGATGAATGATGAATGATGAATGATGAATGATGAATGATGAATGATGAATGATGAATGATGAATGATGAGAGTCAAAGCATCAGATTCAGTGGAAATGGTAAACAATAAATTTTTGAGTGTCTACAAAGATAATATTTTGGTAGATATCTCATTTAACATGGTTATCAATAATCAGGCAATGTGATAACTGATAAAATGCATATAACTTACTTAGGTATTAAAGCATTCAAGTTCGAGAAAGCGTTTGTTGGTATTCGTATAATCGCTGTTAAAATTGATTCTTGAAGATGAACGAATAATTCTATTTATAATTCTTGTAATGTTCGAGCTAATATAGAGTACTATACCTGATGCCAAGAAGTTAGGCGGTTTCGTCTGCTTATTGTGCGCTTTAACAACTAGCCAGTATTAGAATTTTACATTTTAAATATTAGGATAACATTTACATTTTCCTGGATGATGTTTTTGTGAAGTAAAAAAGACGATAGATGCTTCAAATTAGCTGAAAGTAGGTTATATTAGCAAGAGAACCACCTAATTTAGTGGCGAAATCTATACCAGAGAAGTGGTGAGAACTCTTCTAACTAACTGAACTAACTGATATATTAACTTGTATACTAACTGATATTACTGGTATAGTCTGTCCAAGCAAAGAAGACCCTCTGGCAAGATGAGAAGATGACTCCAGCTCGGTCAATATTGCTTCAAAAATTATTGATTAGGTCTCAATCGTAGGAAACATTCTGATCTACAATTTGAGATCAAATCGATATTTTTTGAACCAATATTGACCGAGCTGGTGTCATTTTCTCAGCTTGCCAGAGGGTCTTCTTTGCTTGGTTACTTCTATAACTGCTGACGTTATAGTAACTGATAACTGATGTATCTGTTAACTTATATAGCTGTTTATAACTGATGTATCAACTAGTATACTAATTTATATTACTGGTACTATACTGACTGAATCCTGATGTCTGGAGACTTCAGTCATGTCGATAGCACTGGCGGCTCGTGCCCACGAAACAGGTGAAGTGCCCGTATCTTTTACTGTACAGCACTTCACCTGTTTCGTGTGCATCGATAGATGGTATCACATCTAATTGAGTTGAAATCTGCCGTTAATCTAGTTTGCCTAATCTACAATCTAAATACTGTAGTAGTTGGATTGATCTAAATTGGTGGAGACAGTATATCCGAGAAGTTATTGCAGTGTCGGTGACGTAGCTAATTACGGCAAAGCAACTGCAATTACTCCAATTACCTAATTACAGCCGCTGCGATGTGAACTTCGTAATTATTCGCGCAAGTAGTAAGCTAGTACTTGTAGAGAATCCTCATTCCAGGTTAAATTGGCTTCCGAAATGCTTAAGCTCTGATTACTGTAGAAGTGAGCTTGAGTTGGGAGCTAAATTCAGGCAAATTGTTAGAAAGCCTGTTTTGGGATCATCATCAATGTATGCCTGAATCCAAACTAGAGTAATTTAGTTCATATTATTAGGGAATTGAAATTCATTTCAAACAACTAGTATGAAAGTTCTTATCTGGAATATAATAGGTAACCGGAATTAATCTCAGATAAACTTTCAAGAAGGTTATTCTAGTTTCAATGGAATTATGACAGTCAAATTTGCTTTTTTGATGAATAATTAAGACTGAACTGCAACAAACGAAACTAGATCTTAAGTTAACTAAGAAACTTTAAATTTTAATACATAATATAAATTACAAAGTGAAAATGAGAGAAACGCTCTCTGTGAATGCTGGCAGTAGACTGACTAAAAACTATTAAGAGCGGTCACAACAATAGCAGTAATTTAGGCGTTAGGAGATGTAACTTGGAGATATGGAGGGAGAAGAATCATTATTATTGAGATACAGTAGAAAATAATGTCCATAACGATTTGTAAAGCTGAAAAATCGAAAAGTTTCTGAAAAATTATTCACATATTTTGTACATAATATACAGTGTATTAAGTCGTAGCCGACATTCTGGCTGGATGGGGAAATGACTACAGCTCGGTCAATATTGATTGAAAAATTATGAATATGGTGTCGAATTGTAGATCTGAATATTTCCTACAAATTTGAACTTCTAAACCAAAGATTCTCCCATCTTGCTTGGAAGTCTTGTTTGATTCGATAGTTTATAGCAATCATATAAGCTGTGAAGAAAATTGTATGAGCAATGTACGGTACTCACTTCTTTAGCAAAAGCACCGTTGTTGATGTGAAAATCAACAAAGAAGTTTAGCAAAAGAAAGAAGATTTGTGAAAGAAAGTGATGAGAATGGAGGAGAAGAGGAGTTAGAAAATAATAATGATGATGATGGTATAATAAAGAAGATGATAAAACGATAAAAGCCGAGTTTTTGTTCTATAGTCTGTCCAAGCAAAGAAGAGCCTCTGGCAAGATGGTAGAATGACTCAAGCTCGGTCAATATTGGTTCAAAAATTATCAATTTGTTCTCAAATTGTAGGAAACAATTTGATCTACTATTATGACCACATTTATAACTCTTGAACAATTATTGACAAAGCTGGAGTCATTTTTCCATCTTGTCAGAGGCTCTTCTTTGATTGGACAGACTATAGCTAGGACGGTGTTCACTATTCATGCAGTTCGACACGATACTCGATAAATTTCCGATTTCTGAAAAAGTCTGTCGAACGGGAAAATACCGGAAAAAGAAGAAGAAGAAGAGAGAAGAGAAGAGAAGAAGGAAGAAGAAGAAGGAGGAGGAGAAGAAGTATGAGAAGAAGAAGAAAAATATTACTGTGATTGAGAAGAAAAAGGAAAGTGAAAAGAGGAAAGAAGTTGAAAAAGGAGGGGAAGGATGAGGACATGGAGTTACAGAGTAGAGAAAGAGAAGAAAGGTGCTGATTAGTGCAGGAAGGGGTGGAAGAGAGGAGAAATATAATGAGAAGTTGAATTGAAAGACGTATGATGTGAAAAAGGATAGAAGGAGGGGCAGGATAAAGGATAAGAAGAAGAAGAAGAAGAAGAAGAGAGAAGAAGAAGAAGAAGAAGAAGAAGAAGAAGAAGAAGAAGAAGAAGAAGAAGAAGAAGAAGAAGAAGAAGAAGAAGAAGAAGAAGAAGAAGAAGAAGAAGAAGAAGAAGAAGAAGAAGAAGAAGAAGAAGAAAGAAGAAGAAGAAGAAGAAAGAAGAAGAAGAAGAAGAAGAAGAAGAAGAAGAAGAAGAAGAAGAAGAAGAAGAAGAAGAAGAAGAAGAAGAAGAAGAAGAAGAAGAAGAAGAAGAAGAAGAAGAAGAAGAAGAAGAAGAAGAAGAAGAAGAAGAAGAAGAGAAGAAGAAGAAGAGAAGAAGAAGAAAGAAGAAGAAATATAATGAGAAGTTGAATTAGAAGACGTATGATATAAAGATACAAGAAAGGTAAAAAGAAGAAGGAGGGCGAGGATAAAGGAGATGAAGAAAGAAGAAGAAGAAGAAGAAGAAGAAGAATGAAAATGAATAAACTGAAGAAGAAAAAGAGGGAAAGAAGATGAAGAAGAAGAAGAAAAAAGAAATGGAATAGGAAGAAGTTGACGGCGACAAAGAAGGAGAAGAAGATGAAGAAGTATTGGAATAGGAAGAATAAGTTGACGGTGACAACGAATAAAAAGAAGAAGAAGAAGAAGATTAAGAAAAAGGAGGACGGAGTAAAGAATGAAGGAAAAATTTGTCATGTTGTGTCGTTGTTTTTTGCAGTCATCCAGTGGCTTGCCTGGCCCCATATATTCGATAAATATACTTCTGACCGTGATAGTAAAACGCCTGTTTTTATAGGAAATTCCTACTGGCTGTCCTATCTCAAAACCCCAGGCTTATTTATAGAAGACGCCATCCCAACTGGCGATTGGCCATCGACTTTAACTAGTGTTCAACTCTCTCAGGACAGTCGACGAGCGGTCTCCTTGTGCCAATCGAATCGAGAGCGACCTCTGCTACAGCGTTTCACACTCGTAGATCGCTTCCAGACTGTCCTTACAGAGCTGAACTGCATTAACAGATGTTCTCCATCCGCCATTAACGTTGGCGTTTGCTACAACAGTGTCCGTGGGATTTTCCAGTCGATTTCGACATCACGGATTTATAGTCGTCCAAGCAAAGAAGACCCTCTGGCAAGATGGGAGAAAGACTCCTAGCTTCGTCAATATTTGTTCAAAAATAATAAATTTGGTCTCAAATTGTAGATCAAATCGGTAGCTACAATTTGAGATCAAATTGATAATTTTTGAACCAATATTGACCATGCTTGAGTCATTCTCCCATCATGCCGGAGGGTCTTCTTTGCTTGGACAGACTATAGCTGCCAGCCATGAGAGGGAGTTGGGAGTTTTATTTTTGATAAAAGTGATTTTGAACGGCTGCCTTGTACTCCGTGAATGTGATGGGTTGATGTTTATTCCCTAATATTGAACAAAATTTCTTTTCTCGAGAATTAAATTGTAAATAAATTTTAAAATAGATAATAAAGTATTTTCAACAGCTGAAATAATACGCTAATAAAGTGTATTATCGATTGTGTTGAAGAGAAAGGAAGATAATGAAGTACGTGCTACTCTGATCAGAGTTAGGGTTGATTAGGGTTGTGTGGTAGAGAGGACCAAGAGTCCTAACTCCGCCCTTGATAACGGCAATCAATCAATCAGCTGATTCATCAGCCTTTTTATTGTTGAAAGCTCATCTAGAGTCATAGTCTGTCCAAGCAAAGAAGATATTCTGGCAAGATGGGAAAATAATTTCAGCTTGGATTCAAATTTTATATATTTGGATCGAATTGTAGAAAACATTTTGTTCTATAATTTGATATCGAATTCATAATTTTTGAACAAATATTGACCGAGCTGGAGTCATTTTTTCATGTTGCCAGAATGTATTCTTTGCTTGGCAGACTAAACCAAACTCAAGCAGTAATATTTGATAATGTTTGAGCTGGAAAAAATCTTGATTTAGTAAAAAAAGTACAAATAACTATGTATAGGGAAAAAAGAGGGAGAGAGAGTGTGTGTGTAAGAGAGTGAGTGAGAGAGGATGTAGCCTAATAATACAAGTAGGTAAAAATAGCTGACGGCAAAAAATTGGGTTACATCTGTCTCTTGTGAGTAATGTAACCTACTAACTTCTAAAGTAGAGCATCTATTATTTTCTCATTGATTTCGTAAACATGAAAAAGGCATAGCTAAATGACAATTCTTATTGACAACATCAGCTAATAAAGTACACAAGGGGCAGAATGGTCTGGCGTCAGCTGCAATATAATACGTGTATGGTGAGAGAGAGACACAGAATTGAATTGAATAATTATATTTTTTGCCTATTTGAGAGAGAGTGTTGAAGAGAAAGAAAGAGCGAGAGAGAGAGAGATTCAGATTCAGATTCATTTACTTTATTTATGTAAATTACAAAAATACATCGGCTAAAATCCTATATTATGCAAATTGAAAATGATACTAATTACATCGCTAGTTTTAATAACTAAGTATGGACTATTAAAGACTATATGAGAACTTACGAGAATGATTGAAATGTAGGATTTAATAATTATGTTAACGGTACTGTAACTGATGCTGTAATTACATAAAAAGGTGGAGTTTGGACATATAAGTGTCCATTCTTGGAGAGGAATGCTCAAGAACATACCTCCCATTAACACTCAACCATGGGCTTATGTTTTCTTAATAAATTCGAATAAGAATTGATAACTAAATGCTATGAAATTTATAAAAAAAATTAATGCTATGACTTACATAAATTAAAAAATAGATGAGAATGATGGGAACAATAGGAATTTGGAATGATGATGAGATTGCTTAGAGAATTGAAGATGAATTGATAAAAATAAATGGAATTTAAATTGTTTGAGTTAAATTAAAGCTAGTATTACTGAATAACGAAATCAATTCAAGCATGGGCTTAATTTTAATCGATGGAACTATAAAATTAATATAAGCATGTGCCCAATTGTAATCGATAGAACTAAATAGAATGTATTATTGAGAGGTAAAATAGTTGAATCAGTAAGTGATAATCATCACTCGTATTTTGTTCTATTCAAACATTGAAAATTTAACTACTTATTTGTATTGACAAAAAAATCTCTAGAATTTAAAATAATACGATTGACTATGAAAAGATGAATGGAGGGATGAGAGAGAGAGAGTGAGAGAGAGAGAGAGAGAGAGAGAGAGAGAGAGAGAGAGAGAGTGAGAGTGAAGAGTCTAATGATAGAAGCAGGTGAGAAAATGGATGAAGAAAGGAAGAGGAGAAAATGTAATACACCCATTACAGAAGAACCAAGGTAACATGGGAGAGAATTTCGAACGGAAACAATTTTCATGAAAGCTACAAAAAGGTAGCAAACAGCCCGAAAAGCCCCAGCTAGAAAATTGAGAAAACCTATTGAGTTTGTCCAAGCAAAGAAGACATTCTGTCAAGATGGGAAATTGACTCCAGCTCAATATTAGTTCAAAAAATATACATTTGGTCTCAAATTTCATATAAGAATGTTTTCTACTATTTGTTACTAGATTTTTCAGTTTTAAACCAATATTGACCGACTGTAGTCATTTTCCCATCTTGCCAGAATGTCTTCTTAGCTTGGACAGACTGTAGAAAGGGCTCTTCCTAAAATAGAAAAAGTTGCCCAATTGCTTGTAGAAAAAAACGGAACATTTACTTTGACAGTCTTTCAAAGCTATTACCAGTCTTAAAGAATATTTTAATGAAATTGGTGAATCAATTATGGTATCCATCATTATAGTAGGCTATCAATTAATAAAGCTGACGCCAATAAATAAAGCGGTTTCTTCTGCTCCTTGTGTACTCGAACAGCCGATGTCAATTATTGGAGTTTTCACAGTTTACTCATTTGGAATCGCGCTGTTGCTTGTAGTGTGGCAAAAAAAGGATTATCGGGACTTTCTTATTCTAATGTATTGTTTTGTATTTTCATGTATCCAGACATGTAGTACGTGATAAGCAAAAGCGTAACAGAAATTAATAAAAAATAAGTATAGGCTACCTACATTGAGCAAAACTGTAACATTGTTCCGTATTTTGTAATTGAGAGCACTTAAAAATGATGCTTGGATATTTCTGGTTGGGATAAGTTGGAAATGAAAATACTGTACTTGGTACTGTATTAATATACGGAAAAAGTTTAAGCTACTTATTGATTATTCAGTTTTTCAATTAATTAATTTATTAATTGATGAATTTAATTAATAATTTAATAATTTATTAATTAATAATAATTTATAATAATAATAATTTATATTATAAAATAATAATTTATTAATTGATTTATTTGCTTGAAAGCAAATAAGGAAGAAAATAATAAATTCTTCACAGGAAAGATATAGGGAATCATCATAAATCTTGAGTTTCACTGAAAATATACTTGTCTTAACAAAATTTGGAAACTTAATAACAGGCAAATTTAAGATTGTAGCCATTTTCACCGCCCTCCTCAACTGTCTTGAGAAAACATTTGAAATAATTTAGTTTCGAATTCAGCTAGCAGATGGCAGTAGCAATAGGGTGATTAGTTTCAACTCCTATTAGACACGCCTTTAAGCTCCGCCTATGCTAGGCCATGATGACGTAATGGCATCAGCCAATGAGAGGGCGTTGTGGGCGTGGACTTGTACTGGCTTGTGATTGGTCGACAGAGTGGAGGGAGTTGTCAGCCAACAATAGAATTGAATTTAAGAGGGCGTTTCTCAGCTTACATTGAGTAGCTGAGGTCGTCAGCCACCAATAGAATTGAATTTTAATGTACGATTCCCAAGCGGCAGCTAGAGCCGCATGGCTTGAGCTGTCCGGCTCTAAATCCGCTGCTAGAGCTGCCCAGCTCTAGCAGCGATGCTCTAGCCATTACAACTCTATTCACATAACTATATTATAGATGTCTACTTTGTTATTAGGGCTACTACTGTTTGAACTGTAGGCCTATACATAATCAATAAATAGAGAAATTCACTTGAAAATGACTTAATAAGTGTGCGTGAAGTGTAAAAAGTCTGGTCAGCTCTAGAAGCGAATTTAGAACCGTGTGTTTCTCAGCTTACATTAATCGCGGGTTTTCAATTAATCAATTCATGATGATGAATAATGAGTAGATGCAGAGAAAATAATTACTTGTGAATTCAAGTTGTTGGTGGAAAAATTTTCATTCAAATTCCTGTCA